>OX421481.1:4156487-4756487 GCA_949126895.1 Eilema caniola | reverse complement strand
GGATACGATGAGTAATCTAAGATACAGCGACTAGGACATATAAGGAGGCTTTTAGGGTCCATTGTTGTTGGAGACGATGCTTTGTTTTGATTGCAAGTGTGCCCGTCTTGACATTCTTTGTTTGGAGAAATACGATTTACATTTTCATTACTAATATTATAAAGATGTCATAATACTCGTGGTGAACAGGTATGGTAACTGAGTAGGTTAACAAATTGCAAAGCGATGCATTACCAGCCAGGTCAGTCTTAGGATGGGTGACCATTCTTGACATATTGAGATCTCTCTGGACCTCAGAGAGCACGTAAAGCCATCGGTTTTAGTTGATAAATATAAATATGTATGGCATTTTCAAGTTCAATCACTTCACACACTCCAGTCTCCGAGGATGATGACGACGTTTGAACAAATTTTCTAAGAGAATTGCCATCTAGGAGATGGAAATAAAAAAGTATATCACAACCACACCAATCAAAACCACTGCCAAATATTTCTTGTTATAATATTATTAAATAACTTTTCGGCTCCGCCCGTGTGGATGTTGGTTATCGTGACCAAACATAGCCTATGTCCTTTCTGTTTAGTGGTTTAGGCGTGAAAGACGGACAAACATCTTCACACTCGCGCTAGCGAAGCGAGACAGATGCATAAAAAGCTATAATTTTTATACGACTTAACCTATTTATTTACCATGCACCTATCTAAAATGACTAGAAGAGACCTATTTAAAGAAATACTAACCCTCAACTAAGCACGTTTTGAAATATATCTTGAAATAATGGCATAAATAGGCTTTATTTTAACCGATTTGTGTTTCTCCTCAGGCTCGGTTTCAACAGAAGCAGATGCAAGAGCGTGAAATGAAGATAGCGTCACTGTACGAAGCTCAGCAGGCGCGCGCGCTAGACCGCGTGAGACACTCTCCAAGCAACGTTGGAACTGGTGCCTCGCCCCCGCACCGGGATACGCCTGTATCGGTAGCACATCAACCTGGGAAGGTACCTCTCACTAGCCTCCTCACTCTTTTCCTCCTCACCTTTTCCGGGGGCAAGATGGGGACACCTTTTTTCTCACATTAAAGGGGACCATCTTGAAACCGAAGATGGCCTGGGATCAGCCAAGGTGCAAGAGATATGTTTACGCAATCTTACATCGCGATATGTTAAGACCCAAAACGACGTGCGGTTTTAGTCGGTTCAAGCCAGACATAGCTACCCCTGCTTGATAGTGGCGGGGGAACATAGGGTATTTCCACACGATAAAAATATTAAAACTTACCTCTGTTCAGTTCTTGCCACCAGTCCATTCATAGCTATGTTTTTACAGCGCGGACGAATGGTATGCTGTTAGTTGCGTGGTCACATTTGACCAGCTGATGCTGGGATTGTCCCTTAGTCCAAAGTCTTAAATAGTAGTACTTTGTACTTTGTTTGGCATCGCTACATGATGCTGAGTATATGTGGTGTAGCACTAGTATGATGGCTTGTCCGTCCGACAGATGTGGAAAATTAAGTTGGTTGGCTGAATTAAAAAGTTGGTACTCTTAACTTGATTCAATTACTTAAATAATAGTATAATATTAAGAAATATGGAGCTTTTGTGGCGTGGCGGTAGTGAACGCGGCTGCTACGCAGGAGGCGCGGGTTCGATCCCCGCTCAGTGCAAATATTTGTATGCATGAATATGTATATTTGCATTGGTCTGGGTATTTCTATGTATATTATGTATGTATTTGTAAAAAAAAAATATCTAAGTATGTTTATCCGCATTCTAGATTCCATAATACAAGCTAGTTAAGCTATACTTACCATGGGTCTAGTAAGCGTTCTGTGAAATGTTGTGGAAGATATATAAAAAAAAAAAGTTCAATTTTAAAAGATAATCGTACATAGCTATCGCATCACGCGGAGCACCAATTATAATGCATTAAAAACTAGTGTATATTTATTTACTCCTAGGTGCGACAAATGTTTGAAGAACGACGCACCAAAGCCGGCATCGACAAGAGCTACCCATTACAGCCTATCCACAACACAGACAAGGCCACAGTCCGGAAGCCGTTGCCCAACGGCTACAGCAAGGTCACCACAGGTGCCAAGCTCGGCGTGGAACGCAAGACGAGCAAGATGCATATCAGCTCCACCACGCATAGCATTAAGAGACAACAGCATGTAAGTAATGTGAATGCCTGCTTCATCTTCCCTTAAACTTCCTTCGATCTAACTTTCTCCACGGAACTAGTGAGAAAAGTTTACCGCTCATGATTGCGTGCACAGATTGCATGTGACGTCCAGGATTCAACCGTGGATATATGGGAGAATAGAGGATGGATGTTGGATAAGGGACCACCGCCGCTTCCATCTCAAAGTTCAGGGTCCGCTTTCCTATATCGTGTCCAATTTATTCGCTTCGTTTCAAGTTTTGTCTCCAATATCCTCGATAATGAGACCATTGGCAATCCGTTGTGACTTAAATCCAGAATTCCTCCTTCCTACGGGAGGCGAAAGCCCGGCGGAAGTGACATAGTCAGCTATGTGTAGCCACATAGTCAAGCAAGCAGTTGCCGCAAAACGTGGATACTCAACCAGAGGTGCCTTAGAGGGTTAGAGAAGAAAGAGAGAAAGTGATGCGAATCATTTCTGTTACTATAATTTATTGTTGTTGTTACAGAAAACAGAGAACATAGTCAATGGATCTGGTGATCTCAATCACAACCACGAGCCGGATCTAAACCCTGTTAAACAAAAGGTAAGAATTAGTGCGGTCGACGCAGGTGGGATTTTATACCGCTTAGGTGGCGACAAGCACACGGCTCACCTGTGGAAGTGGTTACTGTGGCCTATGGACGCGTGCCACAATAGGGGCGTCATGCTCGTGCTGCCGACCTTTTAAAAACCTTCTGGGCATTAGGTTTTGTAGGTTATTGATGAAACCTATGGATTTTTAGCTCGGAGTTTAAAAATATAATTTATTATCTTCAAATGCCAATGGATCCATTTTTCTCCAGAAGCTTTTTATTATTAAAAATACCAACTGATTATCAGCCAATTATATTTCAGCTGCCTCGAAGCAACGGTGAGTTGATTCATCCCAGTAACATAGACGAGGTAGACAGAGCTGCCAACAACTACCTAATCGAAAATGAAACGTTCCCGGATGCCTTAGCGCCTGCAACCACACCCAGATCTCCAGATCCACCTGTCGAAGCAAAGAAACCACTTCCTAGAAGGTACGTTATGTTTTACCAAGATTTTGGGAACGAGGTACGACTGACTGTGACTGACTATGACTGACTATGACTGACCATTACTGTATATGACTAGCTATGAATGGCCATAACTGGCTTTGACTGACTATAACTGGCTATGACTAGCTGCAGCTGGCTGTGGTTTGCTATGGCCGGCCACTTATAATATGTAAAATGTCGATTGTTCGCAGAGGTCCAGCGAAAAGGATTAGTCCAGCGAAGACACAACAGCCGCCCATAGTAGCTCCCGCTACACCTAGAGGGAATCACAATGATCATGTTGTAAGTTTACTACTTCTAAACTTTTTACTCAGAACCTTTAGTTGTTCTAATTAATTTGTAATTTCTAAATAATTTGAGACTCGAATTGTGAACAAATTTCCAGTAGCGTTTCAATAATACGCGACTGAAGTTTTTTCCATGGCTTCTTTCATAGCATCACATCACATTAGGTTATGAATAATCCATTTGATCGCGGTATACTGTTGCACTCTGCTCGGTCTGAAGTCGACGCCTAATCGTGCTTTATTAACAAACTTTTTAGACAAAAGGAAAATCCACGTCCACATCAAACTTACCGACATGACAATTCCAAATTCGAACCTGTCAATATTGACAAATTGTAAATGTGATTGATTAAAAATACACAAATATAAAATCAAACAATGCATTAAATTAATTGAATTGAATTTAAGTTTTATAACATAATTTTATTAAAATTACAAAAAATTCTAGTGCTTCAATGAATATTAATTAAGGTAAATGAACTAACGTTGTAATGTCTGATGTGTACAGGCCTCGGAGAACAATAAGGCCCGAGGGGCCATGCAGAAAGCAGGCCAATCGGTAAGAATACAAACTTTCATAATAGGTAGGTACTTTATAAGTGTTAATGACTGTTTGACATTATTCCAGTGCAGTTATACAGCGAATCAATGAAGTCCAGTGCTAGACTGGATTGTAGTCTTCACATATTTCATTTGAACTGACTAACAATCCAGTGACTGGAATGGTTTACTCACCGGAGTGTGTCCATTCCAGTGATGGTTCACATTATTCCAGTAGCATTTGTATATATATAGTAATGCTACTTAAAGCACACACGCTACGAAAAATCGATGCAATCCCACTATGCCATTTAAATGTTATCGGTAAATCGATAAACGTCACCGTAATTTTTTCAGGCACATTTATGCAGTTTAATCGGCACAGATCGTAACGATTTTACAAAATGTGTATGAAATACCTATATAAGTAGAATATATAACTACAGCGAAAGCTTCCCGCCTTGCTAGAATATTAATAAAATAGCAGAAATAAGATAGGTTTTTACAATCAGTAGGCCATTTAAGGATCGATAAAATATTTGTGTTGTCGAAAGTACTGCTAATGGGTATTTTTTTTCTTTCATTATGAAGTAGGTACTTACTTCTTAAAATATATTAAAAAAAATCATTAGTGTATATTAAATGTTTTTTTAATTGTGTGTACATAAAAATGAAAAATTTGATTTTTTTTTTAATATTTTGGTTATTTTATTTTTTCTCATTTTCCAGGTACTGAGTAAAAAACTATCCGTGGTATGTTTTATTTTTGTTTCATTTTATTTTATTTTTATATTTATTTAATATGTTGGAGCTGGAAAGCATGCTTTGTGGGGGGCTAAGCATTTTTCACTTCCACAAGATAAGCAGATATAATCAAATACGGTCCATAATGCAGTCACTAATCACGCCTGTTTCCCATTGATGAAGAACGATATTTACATAAGCTTACTCACACACAACGCGTATTACGAGCCTTTTTTTTTGTTAGCGTACTGTGTCTATTCTGTACCCTTAGCACGAACAACAATCATCGTAAAAAAAAAAAAAAAAAAACATATCGTAAACGTATTGAGAGAACGAAGCATTGTGATTGGCCGCCTGCCTACTGGAAACCTGTGTGTATGTGAAGCCGGCCAATCGTAATGCTCCATTCTCTCAATGCGTTTACGATACGCTTACGATATTTGTTCGTGCTAAGGGCAGTACACTTGACCAGGCTTTTGCTTAAAACATCCTTGGTGTGATTGGTATACATACGCCTAGGTCAACTATTAACGCGTTGTCTAATAAATTACCTAATAAATCTGTTTCATCAATCTCCTTTCGTCCTATCTTAGCATCACTTTCTCTATCGTTGTCACTACATCTTCTACCTTCCCATAACGTGCTCTTATCACTCTATTCCTGTCTCTCTCTCTCTCTCGCTCTATCAGAGTCACTCCAGTACGCGCAGCACAAAGAACTATCGTATCGTTTCGCAGCACTTCCGGCCATATTCACGGTACTCTGTCCTGAATTTCGATAATTCATCCTCAGTACCAGTTCTGTTACAAATCGAGATTCAGGAATATTGTTCTGCCCCTCTAGACAAGTGGCGATTCGCTAGCCGGCGTTCGGTGGAATAGAATGACGAATGTATGGGATTTGACGTCAATGTCAGTCGTTAACGCATGTCAAATACGTCAAATCCTATACATTCGTCATTCTATTCCATCAAACGCATGCTAGCGAATTGCCACTTGTCTAGAGGGGCTGGAATACGAGCCTTTATCAACTTTCACTCCCCTTATGATACACCCAACGTTCACTACCATATGAGAAATCATCTATTGTACAGCCACTCATATGTCTTTAGTTTTGTTCGGCTGTACATTGCCACTTTCTTCTTTACTCTGAATTGTGTCAAAATTTCTTTCAAAAACCACCACTTTCGTCTAACGCACATTCACTTTCATTTCTTTATTAGTTAGGGCACTACTATTCCGATGATCATCGACGTATAGAGGTATTGACGGTCAAGTCATTCATTTCTAACTCATACGTATTCTATTTCAGATCTTTCAAGCAATCGCCTATACATAGTATAACAGTTCTGGCGAAGCTGCACATCCCTATCTAACCCTAATTTATATGTAAAACCATATCTGTGCAAGCTCCGTTTATCAGTTCCATAGATCTCAGTGCTTATATCAAGCTGTCTCTCACCCCATTCATAGACAATGAGAGCTACAATTCACTCCGCGCCACTTCGTCATAAACTTTTTCCAAGTCTACGTAAGCGTAATAGTCTTCTTGTCTTAAAGCCAAGAATTTCATAGCTACGCTTCGTAGGAAAAAGACAAGAGGCTTGCATTCCTTTCCTAAATCCATCTTATACATCCTACATTTTTTCTTCAGTTTCATTCATCGCTCTTTTGATTTCCGTATACTGTTTGCCAAGGGTGCTGATGAAGCTAATGACTCGGTAATCCTTGCAGTCTACTTACATCCCACATCTTTTCTTCAGATTCATTCGTCAAACTTTTGATTTTCGCATACCTTCTTTTTGGCTACGGTGCTGAGTAAGCTAATGACTCGGTAATCCTTGCTGTTTTACTGTGAACCTTTGCCTTTGTACAACAATACGATGATGGCTTGCACCAGTCTCCTGGTACACTGCCACTCCTCTATTTAATGTTATAAAGGATATTCAACAAAAAATGACGTGTTCAGCTCTCAGCATTTTAACCGTTAACCTTGCAATTTTTTCGAGATTACTAACAGTTTAAAGAATGCTATGAATAATGTCATGGCGACTTATGTTTATTTTATTTTATTTTATTAAACTAATAATTAACGCACGCTCTCGGTACGGATAGATTAAGTTAGAATGAAGCCACACGAAGATATGCATAGATGTCAGGATTTATACACCAAACCCACTTTACGAGTGTCTGTAAATTATGTAATACTCAAATAATATAGTCAAAAAGCAATGCTACAGCAACAACCGCGGTGGTACCCGGTTACTTAAGCGGCAAACTCGAGCAGCACCAATCCCGATGCAAGCTATTCTCTTCCAGGCATAGGCAAATAGAATAACCATGTATTTAAACCATGTACCTATTTGTAAAGTTAAAACGAAAATCACTATTGAAATCCTCGTTCCCCAAATCATCAAAATTAAACAAAATAAAGAACCTTCCACACCCTTTTCAATATAAACCCCTCCCATCTGCCGCAACTGCCTCTTAAATCACTGCCGTCCCACGCCAGACTGTCAGCAACAACGGCGTCGTGGAGTCGGGGCGCTCGTCCCGGAGTCGCGTCGCGGGCTCCGCGGGTTCCAGTAGCGGCCCCGGCGCGGGCGCGGGGGCCGCCGTGGGGGAGCCCTGCGCCATCTGCGGCCGGCGCTTCGCCCCCGACCGGCTGGATAAGCATCAGGACATTTGCAAGAAGTCGCACTCCAAGAAGAGGAAACCTTTCGACGCACTCAAACATCGCTTGGCTGTGAGTATCGGTGTTCTACTAGTAAACTGACCGAACTTGAGTCGCCAATTTTTTTATGTAAATACAATGGTGCACAAGAGACTCGCGACTTATTTCCTCTACCTTCCCTCTCCTCTTGAAAGTTTTACAAAATGTAACTGTGATGCAACCAGTCTTACTATAAAATAGTGAATATTGATAGAACTGTTTGAATTGTTTTCCAATCAAAAATAAACATTGGTTTCTGTACTTCCCCATTATTCTGCTAAAAATCTCTAATTACATCATTGTACTGTAATGCTAATTACCAATGGATGACCTACATGTACAGTCTACCTATTACACATCTTCTAAGCTACACATTTGTATTAACTGCTGCATTCACAATAGGGAACCGATGCTCAAGAATTTAAGGCAAGCATATCTCTACTACATACAATGTGTCTCATATTCACTCATTTTCATTCGAAACACAGTCACAGAGACTTCTTACACCAGAGATCCCTTAATGTAAAACCTATACTTACCTTACCACCTAGAATGATGAAGAGGCTACCTACAAAGAGATTACAGTCCTTTATTCAGATCCATCCCATTTCGTGTTGTCTTGGCTCATTAGATATCTAGATTACATCGTAGTGCATTTTTATAAATTGAGAGGGATTCCAAATTAGAGCAATACAATTATTCTCCGTTGCGAATGTTTTAAGATATTGATAATGGATGCGAGTTAAAAATCTCGTTCTCATACATTTCTTGCCGCACTTGTGTATTTAAAACCCTCTAACTTCGGGGTCCAAACACCTGATGCAGTAAGAAATCAATTTGCTGATGATGGAATCATAATCCTTATGGTACGTTTATTAGCTAACGAGCCCAAACAATTTATCCATCACCACCGATAATGCAGCATATCATATAATACCTAACTCTCAACTAAAATCCACCACGAACCCCACAGGGCACAGAAGCAGAACCCTTCATCAACAAACTCCGAAAATCTGTGAACACCCCCTCGACAACCAAAATAAAGCCTCTGAACAGCAGCTGGAGGAAGAAGCACGAGGAATTCATTAACGCAATACGCGCCGCTAAGCAGGTGCAAGCTCACCTCGACGCAGGAGGTGAGTACAAAATAATAACAGAATGATGAGACGTAAGTAAATTGATATTGCGCGCTCCATATATCTTGGACCTATATAAAAGGTCCTGGCGCGCGCGGATTGTTTTGTAACAATCTATGCTTGGTGTATTTAAACTAATCCACGGCCGTAGCACCCCGTGCTATTGTCAAAATACATCGAGGAACGTGTTCTGCGCGTATAGAGCACATTTTCGGCCCAAGATATATAAAACGAGCAATAGGTTAGCTGGAATAAGCTTTGGAGTACCTATAGGTATATTGCTTTCGAATTGGTGATCATCGTCCTCATCAAGATCATCAATCAATCAGTTAGCCCACTGCAGTACACTGCTGGACATGGTCTCTCCCAATGTGCGCCATTTCGTACGATCCTCCGCCTTCCGCATCCAGTCCGTTCCAGCCACCTTTTTTAGGTCATCGGTCCATCTCGCGGTCTCCACTCTAGGACTCGTCTGCTCCAATAGCCATCGGTCCTTCGACAGACGTGGCCAGCCCATTCCCAAGATCATAATGAAGACATATTTTCCTGATTGAATCGAAGGCCGAGGCAAAATCAGAGCGCTGAGTCCGTCTTTCGGCTTTTCCTCCTCCACTTCACACGAACTTGGACATCCATAGTGATGAGAACATTGGCACGCATGTCACCCTCCAAGGCATCAACGCAGATGTTCTTGGGCCTACAGCAATTCGAATGGTCTGAGATAAGAACATCATCAATTTGACACACCGGCCAATTCGACACGACAAGAATGTATAGATTTGTTTCGAGTCTAATTGGCCAGTGACAGATATTTCTGCCATTCCATATGTTCAAATACTTACTGGTTAGAACCCCAAACTGGTGGGCTGGTGGTTTAATGATAGTTGACAGTAGATGAAGTTCATGAAGAATGGACTAATTCATATGGAAATCTACCGTCACTACTTACTTAGAGAGCTTTTTTGTTTTATTTTGTACTAGCTGATGCCCGCGGCTTCGCCCACGTGGAATTCTGAAGGGGTCCCGTGACGGCTTAACCCTTTTTTAATTTTCTCTGCCTATGAACCATCCCCGTTCTGCAAGGAATACTCTAAAAAAAGAATTAGTGAAATCGGTCTAGCCGTTCACACGTGATGTCGTGACCAAGGGAAATAGGGATTCATTTTTATATATATAGATAGATTCTATACCTTAAGCCTTACCTTCTATTTATTCCAGGCAAGTTAAGCGACCTCCCTCCGCCACCTCCTTCTGAGAACCCTGACTACGTGTCGTGTCCACACTGCGGACGACGCTTCAACCAGGCGGCGGCCGAGCGCCACATCCCCAAGTGTGCCAGCTACCAGTTCAACAAACCCAAGAACGGCTCCAAGCGCCGGTAACCGCTTACTCTGACTGTTGGCTGGTGAGCCTTCGACGTGTTGCTATGGCAGCAGTGACCTCACACTCTCCTGACTATCCTGCTCTAACTGGAACGACTTGTACAAACTTAAACAATATTTCCAGAATTTGACCTTGAGAAACCGTTTTGATTCAGTTTACTCTCGGCCATTTAGAATACTCGCTGCTCTTCAATGGTTGACGCGGTCTTAGGCGTGATTTTTGGCTGTACTAATCTTAGGAATTTACATTACATTAGGAAAGAAAATCGCTTCGATATTTCTAAGAAGTAGATGATAAATATGTCAGCGGATGACATAGACTTCAAGGAGTCGTTGGTGGACAAATATTTCTACATTGCCTTGCAGGTTATCTTCACTTACACATTGTTTTATTTGGTTAAGATTTGCCTGGATTTGATGAACCCTAACAACTAAAATGAGTTACGATTATTGCCAATGTAAAGTAGAGGACTTTCTGGTTCGAATGTGCCTGGCTGTTTTCTTCTATGTCCTTGTTTGGTCTGTCATTAAGTACATATGTGGCTTCTAACAACTCGGAAAAGATTGATCATTTCTGGAACTCTGAGACATTCCTACCGTCGGTCCTCGAACTGAAAATGGACGTGAGTTGAAGAAACGCATTCAGTACTATTCTTTCAACACTAAAATTAGGTTTCCACATACGTTTTACTCAATCTCAGACTAAGCATCTTGAAGCGCAATGACTTCACCAGCAAAAGAAATTGCAAGTCCTAACCCCATCTAATACATCATCGACGTAAGCCCTCACTTACAAGCAAATTTGGCTTATGGAGGAGTTTACGAAAGAAATATATGATGCAATATCAGGGCTTGAATAACCTCAAGGCTAAGAAGGTGACCTGTTGATTATGGGTTGCTTAAGTGACCAGTCTTTTTCAGTTTGGGCTGGCCATTTAATTAGAGGAGATGAAAATGGAACAAAAAAGTAACATTGTGGTACCCAAGAGAGGGAAAAAGGAAGCGAGGAAAACCATATAGGCGATGGGAGGATGATTTAGTTGGGACAGCCGGAAAAATTTGGACCAGACTGGCACAGAATAGAGATGACTGGAGAGTGTTGGGGGAGGCCTTTGCCAAAGGGCACACGGAATAGACTACACATAATTACATTCTATTCTAACAACGTTATAATATCTAACGAAAATGTTACTATTCTGTTTAAAGGCTATAATAATAATGATAATGAAAGTGACCAGCCTTAACCACACTTGACGGATCTTCATCGAAACGTCAGCACAAATTGCGTCAGTCCCAGTTGTATCCAAGGCCTTCTCGGAGTCTAAGGTCCACTTTCCGGCTTTTACTTCTCCACTTCGCACGTTCTTGGACATCCATGGTAGTGAGACCATTGGCACGCATGTTACCCTCTATTACGTCAAGCCAGGACTTCTTAGGGCTAGGCCTCCTACTAGGACTTGGTGGGTGCAGCATTGCCATATATTTGTTACCCACATAGCTTAGCGGTGTCAGCAAAACGTCGGAACATCAGTACAAATTACCTATTACACAAAAATCGATCGACAACGGATATTTTGCGTAGTGAGACCGATATTACTCATTTATAAGCAATACTTCTATATCTATTCCAACGCGGAAACCCATAACGCAATTTCCGTCAAATGTGGCATAGGCCTATTGTCAGAAAAGCCTAACAAGCTTCAGAACTCTGTCAAAATATGCGGTGAAAGTAACTGTCCTAAGGTACATGAGGGCAGATTGGCTTAGGCTTACCTAGGGGTCACTATCGCGTATCTTTTCACGAATCTTAGGCGTGAAAAGGGATCAGTTCGATAAATACTTTCCATGTCTCGTAATAGAAGTATTTGAGTTCTACCATTCACTATTTGAACCCATTCCTAACAGATATTTGAACCTAGGTGTAAGGGTTTTTGTTTTAAAACATAAGAATGCTCAGTTTTTTTCTAAAGAATCCAACAATTAGGAAAACAATACGTTTTAAAACGAATGATTTCAAAACTTACGAAATTATTAAATTAATTTTTCAAAATCGAAATTGAAAACTTATCAATTTATATGTAGGTTTTGTTTTGATAGATCATAGCTACTGAAGGCTAGTTATTTTTTTCGTTCTGAAAACGGGTCTATCAACATCAGTCAACCAAATCTTCTAAATATAATCAAAATTCAATAGTGAATCGCTAAGTTTGTTGCTAAGCTCGAGACTTGAAAACGACTCGACCGATTTGGATTGACTTGTTTTCATGATAATTGTTAGAACAAGGTTTATATAACGTAAGGTACGACGAACCAGACGGTTAGATTCTATTGAACGACGTAAGCGACTTAATATAAGCTTTTTGTACTTACTAATGTTGAAATTGTACTTAGTACAAGCCATATAAGTCGGGACCTAACTAAGGTACAAGTTAACTACAAAGAATTTTAGTCGAGCTGTTTGTATAAACGAATTATGCTTTTTAAACTGTTATTAACAATGCAAGTGTTATCGGAATATTAAAATGTACTTTATTATTTTGTATTTTGGCCTTTTATTTTAAACTACAGAATTTGCGTCTCATCGCATAATGTCCTTTTCTCGAAATGTCCTTTCTCATAATGTCCTTTTCTGCATGGATTTCTGCATCGTTAAAAAAAAATACAAAAAATATAACAATATAAAGACTGTAATCCTGATTTCGAGAAAAGGACATCATGTGATGAAACCAGAATTTGAAACCTGACACGAACGCGTTATACGTCATCCTTGCATTAATCCCAGTCCTATCCGACTCTTACGCGAAACTATGGATCGATAATATCGCACGCGTTATTGCGTACATTCATTACAAGAGTCTGTTGTCGTAGCCGCGTGACATAATGTTCTAAAGACAGATATCGTAATAACGCGTGCAGTCGCAATGGGGGTGCTAGCACCTCTGCCTACCCCTTCGGGGATATAGGTGTGAGTTTGATATGTTTATGCGTGCGATATTATTGACTGGTAATAACGCATCAGTTTGAGGCTTACATTCCAAATATGACTACGGGAATATTCATGGTTCTATCCATTTAGATTCTAAGAATACTTTAGACCACGGCCTTAGTGGAACCAACAGTCCCATGTTTGTTAATAGACCAAAAAAGCCCGCTGAGTTTCTTACCAGGTTGGGAACGCGTTTGGAACTGGTGCGGTGATCTATTTGAAAAAACTAGTATTTGACGTTTTGCGTGTGTCGTTTTAATTATATGTACAGAATAAACGACTTTTTACTGACTTTGGGAAGCAAAATCTCAGCCTATGCCAACTTAAATAAAACTACTATTAATGCTTCAATTCAATGTATTATTATGTCTTATATTATTTTTTCATCTGTCAAATATAAAAACAAATTAAATGCAATTCATAACGGGTCATTACAAGACACCGGAAGCGCGACATTTTTCTTCTTATTGTTTGTTCTTCAATTACTTATTAGTTAGGTCGATCCTGGGTACATAGGAGAGGATCACGGTGGACCGAGGCGGGACTAATACGTCGCCCACGGCTTCCGCAGTATTGGAGTGACTGGAATATAATAAAAAACAGCATTAGTTTTTTTTTTTTTTTTAAAGAATATTAGCAACTGAAATTTTCGAAATGACTAATATTCCCTCTAACCCCTGCAACTAAGCTAAATTGCTTGTGCTAGAAGTGAGTTCACGTCGGTAATGGCCAGGATTCGAACCCGGGACCTCCCGATCGTAAGGCCGACCCCTAAACCACTAAGCTACCGACGCTTAATTATGAATGGTAGATGTTTGAGAGCACTTTTACCTTATGTGAAAAAAGTGCTCTAAATCGTACATTAAGTGCAAATTATTAATTTAACTTTCAAAGTAATAGATAAATAACAGTTCAAATTGCAATGCTCTCGTGGCGTAATGGTGGTGAACGCGGCCGCTACGCAGGATGCGCGAGTTCGATCCCTGCTCAATGCAAATGTTTGTCATGAATATCGGTTTTTTTCTGGTCTGGTCGTGCCTCAGAGAGCACGTTAAGTCGTCGGTCCCAGTAGATATACGAATCTATGGTAGTCGTTTCGAGTAGTTGGAGCCCAACAACTGGTCTAACTGCAATGCTTCGATATCGCCTTTGGGTCGTGGAGGTCAGATGGCAATCGCTTCACGGAAAATGTCGAGCTTCAGCCAAATTCGCAGATAGCCTGGTAAAAGCGGACCCCAGTCTGAGGGCTTCGGGTGTGACTGGGATTAACGCTAGGATGAAGATACATATAGATAGTTCACATTGCGCACATAGGTAGAGGCCCTACAGAGGTTATGTGTAGACTGCGTTAGCCGATTGACCCATAATAAAATAATAAGAGTCAATCTTCACTAAAATTGCAGCGGCCGGCACTTCCTTTGCCTTCAAATGAGTATGATATTTTTGTCTCATACATAAAAATCCATCTAATATATAAAATTCTCGTGTCACAATTTTCGTTGCCAAACTCCTCCGAAACGGCTCGACCGATTCTCATGAAATTTTGTGGGCATATCGGGTAGGTTTGAGAATCGGCCAACATCTATTTTTCATACCCCGATTCGCGATAGCCGACATCCACGCGGGCGGAGCCGCGGGCGACAGCTAGTATGGTTTATAATATTTTGGCTTGAAAGCCATTACCGGCTGTTGCTCTTTTAGCCGTAGTGTTGGGCTTATATTTTTTGGCATTATTTCTCGCTCGAAACGAGCACTAGTAGGTCACAAGAGTCTCACAGTGTACTCTGTGCTGTATACTCACTTGGCCAGCTGCCTGGCCGCGTGCGACATGTGGTGCACGGAGAGCGCGGCGGGCAGGGAGCGCACCAGCGTGAGGTCGGCGCGGCGCGGCTCGTCCGCCGGGTTGAACACCGCCACGTAGCCCGACTTGCCCGCCTTCCACCTGGGGGAAACACTCGGTTAATAGTACATTACTGCCGCGGCCGCCAACTGTAGTATTGCCGGACGATCGTGAAGTATGCGGGCCGAGGCGCAGCCGAGGCACGCATTACGGAGTCCGGCAACGCTCAGTTGTGGCCAAGGCTTGTATAGTGCTTTTCTCAAACAATGCGCGGAAATTAAAATTAATTAGTGTCTGGGCCGAACTTTTTAGTTACCTACTTTTTCTCAAACATGCTTGGAAATGTGAACATTATTTTGACAACCTTCTTCGAGATAAATCGAAATTGCTGTACATGCGAGCAGCGGCCAGCAAAAGTTGTATGAAAATCCATATCTGTCGTGTTTTAGCGGCCAAATAAATTACTATGTAAACTCATATCATCATCATCATCATCATCAGGCTATATTAGTCCACTGCTGGACATAACCCTCCCCCAATGAGCGCCATAGCGCCCTGTCTTCAGCTTGCCGCATCCAGCATCTGCCTGCAGTCTTTCTTAGATCGTCATCCCACCTGGTCGGAGGGCGTCCTACACTACGCTTGCCGAGTCGCGGTCTCCACTCAAGAACACGTTTACCCCAACGGTTGTCGGTTCTTCGTGAGATATGGCCAGCCCACTGCCACTTCAGCTTGCTGATTCTTTGAGCTATGTCGATTACTTTGGTTCTCTGTCGGATGTATTCGTTGCGGATTCTATCCTTCAGAGAAACTCCGAGCACATCTGTCGTGTAATTTAAAAATGGAACCAACTTTTACTCCGAACCATGGCAACCAAGGAGGTAACTTATCCAAGGCGTTATTTAAATATAGAACTGGCTTGCAAATAGAATGCTGTTTATTAAGAAAAATAAAAAACCAATGAACATTTCGCCGCGTGAAATATTACTGTTGTTCGTTGTTCGTCATTGATTTTGAAAAGTAGGTAACTAAAAAGTTCTGCCTAGATACTACTTAGTTTTAATTTCCGCGCATTGTTTGAGAAAAGCACTATACAAGCCTTGGCCACAACTGAGCGTTGCCGGACTCCGTAATGCGTGCCTCGGCTGCGCCTCGGCCCGCATACTTCACGATCGTCCGACAACACTACAATTGGTGGCCGCAGCAGTAATGTACTATTCAAAATCAATGACGAACGACGAACAACAGTAATTTTTCACGCGGCAAAATGTTCATTTGTTTTTTATTTTTCTTAATAAACCGCATTCATTTCTTTATTTAAATAATGCCTTGGATAACTTGGTTGCCATGGTTCCGAGCAAAAGATAGTTCCATTTTTAAATTACACGACAGATATGAGTTTACATAGTAATTTATTTGGCCGCTAAAACACGACAGATATGGATTTTCATACAACTTTTGCTGGCCGCTGCTCGCATGTACAGCAATTTCGATTTATCTCGAAGAAGGTTGTCAAAAATGTTCACATTTCCAAGCATGTTTGAGAAAATATCTGAAGTCGATCTGTATCTCCCACCAACTCGTTAGCTAGGTCTATTCGGTCTGTTACAATTATTTTGTCACCACTGAGGATAAATATGGCAACACCGAATCATACTTTCATGTTTTCTTTGTATGACGCACTCGGGAAGTGGTAACAAAGAGATGACGGAATACCAAGAACATCTTTTCGCCACACCTGCTGAATAACAGCCAAGACTCTGTCGAAGGCTTTCCTTTCCTGATTGGTGCGTCACATGGCAGTCGCTCGCGTTTTTACGACTACATTACTAAAATAAGCCAAATCAAAAGCAGGAGAACGAACCCCGGTCTCCAAAGTGCAAGCTTGGAATGTAACTATGACTACGATAATAATGATCATTCAAGTATTGCTCAGGACATACTGGGTGAAAGAGGAACGCTCCCGAAGCCGAAGAGCTCCGATTGCTCCGGTACTACTAATTTTTTTTTCCGATTTGGTGGAAAGAAATTATTTATTTCATTTTTTTATCTTTGTTTTCAGTTTTTTCGCATTATTTATTCTCCATCGTATTACTCAAACTCAATGCAACGGCAATTTCATAAAAAAAAACATCACTAATAAAGAAGCGCGCCTTTGGCGCGATTTGTTTTTTTTATGAAATTGTTGTTTCATTGAGCTTTTCTAATACGATGGAGAAAAAATAATGTTAGTTAAACGAAAAAAATAAGAAAAATATTTCACCAAATCGAAAAAAAATCTAGATTTTTTTAGCAATCAAAATTATTGAAATTTCTAATGTTCCTTCTATTCACTCTAAATAAGCTAAATTGCTTGTGCTAGGAGTGGGTCACATCGATAGTGTAATGGCCAGGAATTCGAACCCGGGACCTCTCGATCGTAATGCCGACTTCTTAACCACTAAGCTAGTACTAACAGGGCCCTTCGGCTTCGGGAACGTTCCCCTTACACTCGGTATATGTCTTTCAGCTAAAATGTGCCCAATACGCGTAGAATACGTTGCTTAGGTGTCTTAGCGGATAACATGGGATGCTACGGCAATGACGAGTTCAAATTTACCAAGTATTAGTAGTTTATGATACTGTTGCATATTAAGGATTCTTATAACACGAGTGTGTTTTAAAAAAACGAGTCGTTATCACACGAGCGTTATAAGACCAAGTTATGTACAGTATCATAAACTACTTTATCTACTCTCATACTATAATACATAAACTAATTTATTTTACAAACAAAACCAAACTTTTTTTAAATTTAAATATAAAATGTTGGCGCCAAACACCGATTGCGCATGCGTGTTTCATTTTTTTTCTTCCGAATCGGCGGTTTCTTTTTTTAAAGTAACGGGTTCAACCTTCTTGGTCCAGATGGAGGTTATATAGGTGTATCGTTATGATTAAAAAGTTATTTAATGATGTAAGTGTCCATACAAGACGTGTATCGTAATAAAACTTTTTTTTGGCCTGTGCGTAATGTTTGTCATAAGGGTTTTGATTTCAATTTTATAATCTTTGTATTATAGTATCGGAGTAGATAAACACTATTACAAAACCATGTGCGCGCGCCACGGTCTTTTTGTCTCGCTATTTAGGGCCAAGATACGTGTCCCGAGATACACAGGCATACGTTACCTGGCGCAGACGAGCACGGCCCCGGGCAGCCCGTCGCGGCCGGGCGCGGCGCGCACGTCGTAGTGGCCGTGCTGCAGCGTGGCGTCCTGCCGCAGTGCGGCGATGTGCGACAGCGCCTCCGTCTGATCAACAACACGTATATTACTATTAGCGACAATCTACTTGCCTGGGTGAAGATACATACATATAATCACGCTGTCCAGTACTGTATTTTAAACTGTTTGAATCAACGCTCGATAGATGGCGTTGACATAAAATTAGAAGCCACTATGGTTTCGTTCACACGGACCACATATAACATTTTGTACATGTTTACATCAACGCTCGATAGATGGCGTTGATATCAATTTAGATGGCACTATCGTTTGTTACAATATATTGTATGGCTCCAGTGAAGATAACAGGTACTTATTAGTAAAATTGAAGGTCAATTTTCGTAATAGAAATCTGCTTGAAACTCGGTTTCGATCTGAAGCTTCCAAATGTCAAACATTACAGACAATTTCAATGAATACTTCTTTTGACATTTGGAAGCTTGACTGAACGAGACTGTATTTGCCCCCTAAAATCCAACCACACGTCCTGATCGTCCACCTGAATCTCGTGAGGGGCGGATACACGGAAGCAAATTTACTGGCGTGACTAACGTTGCTCTGGTACACTTGACATTGGCGTTTCGCCATTAATAATTTTATAATATATTTTACTTGACATTGGCAAATTGTGGCGATTTGTTGCAGAGGCCATTTTGAAGAAGTTGAAGATTTATAATTACGAGAATTAGCCTCGTAGGCAGGGCTGAAAAAGTACCTAATCAAAAGAAATCGTTTGATTTTTGACAATTCAATATTCCTGGCCTCTAACATATTGGAGCTCAAAATAAACTGTCTCTGCCTACTCTCTCTGACCAGAGAAGCGTGATTGTAGTAGGTAACTCACTTTAGCTGTGTCATCATCTGTGCGAAGCTGGTGTGGCTCGAACACGGGAGAGGCGGGAAGCAACATCGAGAACACCGCCAACTCTTCATCTCGGTCCAAGGTTAAGTTCAACTGGAAATTAATGAAATTTTAAAGTATATAGTATTTTAACTATTTAAATCGAGTAAGATATGGAATATATTGGAAAATATATATGGCCTCTAGCGTGGATCGGTGGCTCAGTGGTGAGAGCATTCCCCTTGTAAAGATCGCGGGTTCGAATCTTTGTCTATATATTCTGTTTGTACTGATCGATGGCGCTTGATGGAACTGGCAACACATATTGAATAAGATACTTGTACTTTTCCACTGTATTTTATTTTCCAACCTGACTTGGCCCCTGATACTGCTAATTTTATGACATAACAAAACCACTGTGATACCGCTGACATTGCAATAAATGTCATTAAATTTTCGACGTTATTGCTGAGTATTTAAGTCCAAAATGAAAAGAGAAAGATTTTATAACATTTTCCATTCACTCTACAAGATAAGAGAGAGTATAGTCTAAAGTTAAATGGCATCAGTTACAGTGTCTGTGTGGTACAGCAGTAGCTTTGCCATGAAAAAAATAATACCAGAATCAGGGCCCTGAATGTTTACCTTTCTTCTTGATCCTAGCCTTAATCCCAGTCGCATCCGAAGCTATCAACTCGGAGTCTGGGGTCCGCCCCTACAAGGTCAACTGCGGATTTGGCTAAACTTCGTCATTTGCCGTGAAGCGACTGCAATCTGACCTTTACAACCCAAACGCGATATCGAAGTATTGCAGTTAGACCAGTTATTGGACTTTTGAGGGCTCCAACTACCCATAACGACGACTGTAGATGTTCGTATGGCAACCGAGACCGACGGCTTAACTTGCTCTCCGAGGCACGACCAAACCAATGCAAATACCTATATTCATGCATACAAATAAATAGACTAAGCGGGAATCGAACCCGCGGCCTGCGTCCTGCGTGGTGGCCACGTTCACTACCACTACGCCACGAAGGACCTTTCAGAACAGGTTAACATTCTTTGAATGTGGAAAGTACAAGGTGTCTTATTACAACATTTACAAATGGTGGTATACAAGGTCCCACAAAGACCTACGGGGCCCAAGCCAACGTGAAGTGAACCAGGTAGTCGGTTCGGTGCACCTGCTGGTTTTAAACGAACTTATAGCGCGGGGTTTGGGGATTAAGGTCAGACAGCAGGTGCTCCCGTAAAAGCCAAGGCTACCCCAAAAGTACTTCACAGCGAGTTAATTTTTTCATTGTTTTAAACGCATTTCCTTTCATTTTTAACAACTCTCATGCTGCCATTTTTTTTCTAAAAAATTATATTACCCCAGTAACGCCCCCTGCGTTACCAGGCTAAAAGGCGTACTAAACAGAAAATAGTCGGATAATACTAAATAATGTAGATTCAAAGGTCTAAATCCAATAGCAGTCCATACCTGTATAGCGGGCCAGCTACGTTTAATCCTAAGATTGATCTCTGCGGCGAGTTTCGCCATGTCGCCGTCGGAGCCGAGTGGCGCGGTCATCGGCGGCCGCAGTGCCGTCACGTCGTGGTCCAAGTACCACTCCTTAGAGTCACCTTGCTCCGCTAGCGTGAATACTGTGTCACCTGTGTGACGAGCACATAACAGTCGTAAGAATAGTGAGTTAATAAATGAGGTGATAAATGATTTTATGATAGTTAGAAAGTGTCTCTTTGACAGTACCAGGCTCGCAAATATGGAAAATTGTATACTGAACATACAACATTGCACCATTAAAAATGTAATTGAGTGCGATAATATAATTTTGTATGAAATGGTCACCCAATTGGTCCTTCGAGCCGGATACATTAATTCAAAAAGGCTCCAAGATCTTTAGGGCCGAAGCCTAGTAACCTGCAAGCCAGTAAAATTTGTACAAACCGGGGGTTTCACTAGCAGCGTCGACGACGGCCTTCCACCTGGCCAGTAGCACCTCCAGTTGAGGCAGGTCGCTGGTGTACTTGTGCTGCCAGAAGTTGTAGTTGTCGTGAGATACCCCGGGCATGGAGCCCTTGCCCGTCGCGATGCTCTCCTCAGGGAACGTGGAGTTTACGAGCAACAAGCGGGCTTTGTTTAACCTGGTAACAATGATAATGTGACATAAATAAATATTCAATCCGCGTGGTGATGGACAAAAAATACAAGTGTAAGTGTATAATCTCATCCGAAGGATGTTGTGGCGAGTAACAGAGAAATACGGAGACGAAATCACTGCAACAAAAGATAAAACACGAAATAAAACCCTGCACCCACCCGCCTGGCCAGTAGGCAACATTGGGAGAGGCCTTTTTCCAGCAGGGGATTGTAGGTAGGCTAAATTAATGAAAAGAAAATCTCCCGGTTGGTGAATGAGGGATCTGGTGGCTACTAAAAGTATCGTATACATATACACAAGGGACAATATCGCGTGCCAATAATGCGTATGGCGAGCGCACTACCGGCTTTATTCTCTATATGCTTATCAATAATCTAGCGTCTAATATATAAGAATGTGACACTGTATCAGGTCGATTTAAAATAGAAAAAGTTTGAATCGGTCTAGGCGGGATTTGAACAATTGAATAGTACATTATTGCAAAGGCATCGGAATAGGCAATTGCAGGTCGAGTATGAGTTTGAAGGCCGAGCCGCAGGCGAGGACTTCAATGATACTAGACAGGCAATTGCCATTTCAGCCGACGCATATATAGTGCTTTTATTAAACAAATGCAAGGAAATATAAAAGGGCCTTTTACATTATAAATTTTTCTTTTGATTTTGCTGGAAGCAAGATTTCCAACGCTAATTTAGCTTCCGATCTTAAATCTGGTGGAGTGCAGTAAATGTTCATTTCATTTTCACATTCAGAATCATCGGAACTCATTTTATAATTATTTTATTAACAAAATAACCACGAACTTTACCGCCAGTCTTTTATTTTTATTTAACAGTTTGTGCCGAAAGGTAAACACATTATGACTATACAGCCACGAGAACGCAATATGTGCGATAGATGAAAGAGTTTTAAATTCAAACAGCACACCGTTTCATACAACATTGCCGGCGCGCTCTTCGTTCTAAAATCCATAAACGCGCTGGGAAGTGATTTTGGTTTTTCAGTCTACGTAAATATACTTTACGATACTTCGCGTGTTCTTTCTTCAAAAGTATTGACAATATTTCCGCGCATGTTAAAGAAAAATTGATTTGACTATTGCAAAATGCTTTAAAATTTCATTCAAACTGTTTCAGGTGTAAAATCTAAAGTCAAAAGATATTTTTAGACTTATTGTAGGTGAAGGGGATTTATATTCATATTTCTTGTATGTTTTGGATATTACTTTACTTTTAAAATTATAATTGTCACAATTGGAGAATTTTGAGTAGGTATTTATGATCTTATGTATATGTGTTTAATGAAAGTATGTTAAATAATGATAACTGTCAATAGCACAGGTATAAATCTTAGAGGATTTTTGTGCTATTACTATTGATCTTATATTGTTTTGTATTAATGGTAATCAATAAAAAACACCACAACAACACTTAAATATAGAATCTTTCAATCACGACAAAGCTCAAAATAGCTCTCACAACTATGCAATAAAATAATTTCTATTTGACACGTGCAGTCTGTCGCATCTGTGTGTGTCGGAGGGCTATGGCGGATGTTGTCTTCTATTCATGAGCGCCAATAAAGTAGTAAGTGCGCAATTACATGCAATACAAAGTAGACTAATTAAAACGTGGCTCATGGAGTCGTTAGAGTATTTATAGTCTGTCCAACGAATAAGTTTACTTTTGATGGATGATTTCAAGTCAAATAGTTATGTACTAATACGTTACCTATTCGATTTGGAGTTACAATCGACTTTGTTTATGAAGAATAATGGGATTCGTTACAAGTCATTTAGTACTATAAATAAAAAATATTTTGAGAACTTTTATTTTTTAGCGTGTTTTTTTTTTACGTGCGGGAAATCCCCACAGATACCTCCCCCTTCGGACCCGAAGGGGGAGGTTATGTCGGACTCGAACCGACTAAACCGCACGCCGTCTGTGGGTCGATGTGCTAGGCCGGAGGTGAGGTTGTCTTTTGACATATCCCTCACACCCCGGCTGACCCAGGGCCATTCCTCTCGGTCTGGCCCTCCTCGGGAGGGGGACCACGCGGTCCCCGACTCGCCCCCGGTACCGGGGGGCGCACATCGTCCTACGATGCGCGCCGGCTTTTAATGCGTGTAAACACAACTTTCACCTATAGATGTTATCTAATTGAAATTAGGTAAAATAATTCTTAATTATAAACACAATATAAAATAGTTGACATAAATGCATTTATGCGATTCGATTACTTGCAAGGAACACACTCATTCGCAACACTATATACTTTGACATCAATTACTTCTATTATAGTATTGGGATCGAATGTATTCGTAAGTATTCTATGTAGATTATCGAATCGCAGTCTGGTTTTTATAATCGAGGATTATTTTACCTTCTTTCAATGAATAGCAACAAAATGTGAAAGTTGTGAGTAGTAAAGGAATTAAAAAAATTGACGGTAGGAATTGAATAACTAACATTTAAACATCACAAATATTTCGAACTAGCTGTTTCCCCGTGGCTCCACCTGCGTAGAATTCCTGTTCCCGCAACCAATGTGTGTGTAATGTGTAAAAATGTAATTTAATGTTTGCCAGTATGTAAATAATCTGATACGATGAATTCGTCATATATTTATCGTATCAGAATATTGCTGGTAATAGTAGCGTACGATTTCTCGAACTGTACCCCGAGCACGAAAAACTATAGTAATCGTATCGTAAACGTATTGAGAGAATGGAGCATTGCGATTGGTCGGCTTCACACACACGTAGGTTCACAGTAGACAGGCGGCCAATCACAATGTTCCATTTTTTCAATACGTTCACGACACGATTACTACATTTTTCGTGCTAGGGGCACTGAAACGTGCGAAAAACTATCACTATCTAAGATAAAGATGAGTAAGATTAACTCCTGACCTGATACCAGCAGCGCCTGCCTTGATCCAGCTCTTGATGACGTGGTCAAACTCTTGCACCACGCGCTCGTTGGTAAAGTTCAGGTCGGGATGGGTCTTCTCGTAGTGGTGTAGGTAGAACTCATTGCGCGTCGGCTCTAGGGTCCAGGCAGGCTCGTGGAGAGTGGATTTCTAATGGAATAGTAATAAATAATTATTATTCTTTGATAACTGAGTCGGTAGCACGACTGTAATGCCCCTGGTTTTGCATACGTATATAGGCCACGGTAACCACTGTCCATCAGGTTGGCCGTGTGCCCGACTGCGACATTAGTGGTATAAAAAAAAAATATGGAAAGTCAAGATAGTCATAACTATTTAGGGTGGTGCTGCTACGATTTACCACTGGTTTACAAATGAACAGTTTAAATCTTTTATAGATTTTTATAGTATACATACATATATACATATAATCACGCCTTTATCCCCGGAGGGTTAGGCAGAGGTGAACCAACGCCCACATTTCACCAATCTGTATTCGGTCCCACGTAATAGGGGGTGAGCCTATTGCCGTATTCCGGGCACTATTGTTGACTCGAGCCATGCATCTGAGGCTGAGTCTGGGCTGTACATATCTGTCTGATATTAAAGTTAGTCGCCTTGTACGACACCACATGGGAAGAGAAGGAGTGGCACAAATTCTACTCTACCGGGAACCACGCGGTATAACGTGTATAACATGGTATAATTTCAATATGATATCATCAACGCATAATGATATAAAATGACATTATCGCAGGGTGGTGCAAAGTGGCGTAAGCGATTTCGAGGAACAGCGAAAGGCAGACCTCGACGCTAAACGCGATGAGCTGAATGTCCGCCCACCCGCTGTCATTCAGTACAATTATGTAGGCGGTGTTCTCACGTGCCCTCAGTGTACACGAGAGTTCACTGCGAAGATCGGCTATGTTAGCCATCTTCGAGCGCATCAGCACTGAGCCGACTAGGAGTCGAAGTGGTCGCCATGGCCGAAATCGGTCGGAGGCATCATCACCTACCCCTTGGGGTATTTACAGGTGCGAATCTGTATATAATGTGGTTAAATCCTTTTTTGTTTTCGTTAAAACGCGATTGGTCTTTTCTTCACACACAGTAGAGTGGAATTGGCGCTCGGCAGCTGCGGTACTATGCTGTATTTCATCCGTAATAGCCAAACAATTGAAATTTTCACACAGGTTGTTGATGATTGACAGCTTCTATGAATATTTACCCAAACAAATTCTGGGTGTTGATATATGTCCAAAAAAAATGTTTTAAGTATGTTTATCAGCATTCTAGAACCCATAACAAGCTAGTCAAGCTATGCTCACTTTTGTTCTAGATAGCACTGTGTAGAATGTTCTACAATATAATATCAGTAATACTTTTCCGGTCAGCGCTGGATGCGGGCTGCTTTAGATCGGTCGTTCTGGAAGGCCATAAGAGAGACCTATGTTCAAATGTGCGACTGATATGAAGATGATGATGAATACTTACCCAGGTGGAGGTGGGTAGTTTGGGCTGGTTCTTGACGTCGTACTCTACGACGGCGCGCCACACAAAGTAGTCCTTATATTCGGACTCGTTCCTCACGCTACGCTTGAACCAATCGTGGTTGATGCTCACGTAGTTGGGTATAAGATCTGCGATGACGCTGCAAAAAAAAACAGTTAAATCATAGTACTTTATTGCAAAGGCAGCGAAATAGGTAATTGCAGGTCGAGGATGAGTTTGAAGGCCGATCCGCAGGCGAGGACTTCAATGAGACGAGACAGGCAATTGCCATTTCGGCCGAGGCATATATACATATACATATATACCTAGTGCTTTTCTTTAAAAATGCAAGGAAATAAAAAAGGGCCTTTTACATAATTAATTTAATTATTATTAAATTTCTAATCCATACTAATATTATAAATGCGAAAGTAACTCTGTCTGTCTGTCTGTCTGTCTGTCTGTCTGTCTGTCTGTCTGTCTGTCTGTCTGTATGTCTGTCTGTATGTTACGCTTTCACGCCTAAACCACTGAACCGATCTTGATGAAATTTGGTACAGAGGTATATTAGAGCTTGAGAACGGACATAGGCTACCTTTTATCACGAGAAAGGGGGTTTAAGGGGGGGAAATAGGGGATGAAAGTTTTTATGAAAGTTTGTCATTTCTGAAGATATCTTAATGAAATTTGGTACAGAGGTAGATTAGAGCTTAGGAACGGACATAGGCTACCTTTTATCGCGAAAAGGGGGGTAGAAGGGGGGTGGACTAGGGCCTTGGGATGAAAGTTTGTCATTTTTGAAGATTTCTTGATGAAATCTGGTACAGAGATAGTTTAGAGCTTGGGAACGGACATAGGCTACCTTTTATCGCGAAAAGGGGGGTAGAAGGGGGGACTAGGGCCTTGGGATGAAAGTTTGTCATTTTTGAAGATTTCCTGATGAAATATGGTACAGAGATAGTTCAGAGCTTGGGAACGGACATAGGCTACCATTTATCGCGAAAAGGGGGGTAGAAGGGGGAACTAGGGCCTTGGGATGAAAGTTTGTCATTTTTGAGGATTTCCTGATGAAATTTGGTACAGAGATAGTTTAGAGCTTGGAAACGGACATAGGCTACCTTTTATCGCAAAAAAGGGTAGAAGGGGTAGAAGAGGAAGTATATGGCTATGGGATGAAAGTTTGTCTTTTTTGAAAATATCCTGATGAAATTTGATACACCTATAGATTAAAGCTTGGGAACGAACATAGAGTACCTTTTGTCGTGAAAGACGAGGATAAAGGGGGGGAGTTATAGGGGTTGAATGTTTGCCAGTTTTGAAGACATCCTGATGATATATTTGGTACAGAGATGGATTGAAGCTTGGAAACGAACATAGGCTATCTATTGACGCGAAAATGGAGGCATGTGGGGGGGGGGGGGGGTAATAAGGTTTGAAAGTTTGACAGTTTTGAAGATATCCTGATGAAATTTGGTACAGGGATTAATTAGAGCTTGGTAACGGACATATGCTACCTTTTATCGCGAATAATGTGGTAAAAGGGTGTGGGAGGGATAAGGACTGGATAGTTAGTATGAAATGGTGAAATTTGGTACTGAGATGGATTAGAGCTCGAAAATAGACATAGGTTACCTTTTATTGCGAAAAAGGGAGTTGAAGGGGTGGAATAGGGCAAGGGTATGTAAGTTTAACAATTTTGAAGATATCTTGATGAAATTGGTATAGAGATGGATTAGAGGTTGGAAATGGACATAGGCTACCCCTTTTGGCGAAAAAAGGGATAGAAGGGGGAGGGGAGAAGGGGAATAGGGCTATGGGATTAAAGTTTCTAATTTTTCATTGGCACAAAAAAGGGGGTGAATATGGCATAAATAGTAAGAATTTCTTTTAAGATGTCCTCATCAAATTTGGTACAAAGGTGAATTAGAGCTTCAGAACGGACATAGTCGAGTAACGAACCAAATATAGAAGCGAGTGGAGAGGCGATTAGAGATTGTTATAAGGACGAGTGGACAGGCGTGTAAAGATCGAAAGTCGAGCAGAGTCGACTACAGGGGCGAGTATATATGCGACTAGAGAGCCAAAAATAATGCAGTAAAGGGTTGAGTAGAGAGGCGAATAGGGAGGCGAGTGGAAAGATGAATGTAGTGGCGAGTAGAGATCGAATAGAGAGTTGAGTAGAGGTGCGAGTAGATAGGTGAGTGGGGGGAGTCAAGTAGAGAGGCGAAAAGAGAATCGTATGGATGGGCAAGTAGAGAGGCCAATAGCAAGGCGAGTTTAGAGAAGAGTACAAAGTAGAGTAGAGAGGGGAACAGAGAAGTCAATAGAGAGTCGAGTATAAATTCAAGTATAGAGGCGAGTAGAAAGTCGAGTAGAGAGTCGAGTAGAGAGTCGAATATAGAGGCGAGTAGATAGTCGCGAACAGAGGTGCGTACATAGTCGAGGACAAAGTTGAGTAGAGAGTCGAATTTAATGCTCAATAGCGTCGGATCAACACTAATCGATAACCGACATCCACGCGGGCGGAGCCGCGGGCAACAGCTAGTACTGTCATATATTATTCTTTTGATTTTGCTTGAAGCAGGTGTCCATCGCATCGCGTTTCATACAACATTGCCGGCGCGCTCTTCGTTCTAAATTCAAAGAACGCGCCGGGAAGTGATTTTGATTTTTCAGTCTACGTAAATATGATACTTCGCGTGTTCTTTATTCAATGACAATATTTCCGCGCATGTTTAAAAAAATGAGTTTTTATAGCGAACCTAGTATAAAATGTTCTGTCCAATGATGTAACATGGCGGCTTTCAAAAATGGCGCGAGCACTAATTATTAAAAATATAGAACTTAGTACTAATAATACGTCAATATTATCAATTCATTTGAATTATATTATTATTTATATCAATACAAATTTTATAATTACGAAATTTTTTTTTTATTAACGATGTATTTTTTCCGTAGCGCAATGTCGCGTCGCTGATTGGTGCATAAAATGAAGACCAAATTCATAATATTTTTGTGGCCATTTTAGAGTCCGGACAACGCATCTACCGTTTTAATACTTCATTGGTTTTCCGGTTATGATATTTCATCTATGACCTTGTTAAAAATCTTAGCCCTGTATTCAAGAATGATAACTAGATCTGAGGACGTATTGTATTCTAATGTAGTTTTGAGTGACTATTCACAACTGAGCCTTGTTGTGGAATACGGGGTTAAGATACCAATTACAGTGCCAATAACCAAATTCAATCAAAATTAGTTCAGTTTCAAATTACCTAGTTAAAAATGTGTTTGCTTTTTTAAGTTTGTAGTCAAAATTAGTTCAGTCAAATTAGTTCATTTACGAATCAAGAATTAGGAGTTCAGTGACATACACGTGTGTATACAGGGTGGAAGATTTTAACCTTACATGGCGGGGAAGTACTCTAAATATTGGCGATAGCGAATTTCACTCAAAGGAAACATTGCTTTTTTTTTAAAGAAACAAAACTGCATTCAACGGTCCTTGAATACTCGTTTGCCACAGCCGGTAATTGAACCGACTAAAATTCGAAAAAGTAACATCCTGTATTTTTATGGCATCAATCGATAGTGTCAATCATAAAGATCAAATGTGTCTAAGAAACATGGTAAATTTAATGAAAGGAAGTCCATAAAATCTTAACTTATGAAACCAGTGCCAGCAGATACAGCATTTTTTACCAAAGGAGTCATCAGAAACTTTATCAACTATAAACTTATCTTTGAAGCCAAATATTTATTAAAAGAAGTAAATACTAAATGTCAACTTTGTTTCCGGTTTAGAATGTGACTTTATTGGGTAACTGCACGAGGAATGTAGGTAGGGTAGCTTTTCGGGCGTCGGAGGGCGCCGACTGACCTCCGCCCCCCATGAGCGCGGGCCTGAGGGTGACGGGTGGAGCCGCCCGTCACCCTAGCAGAAGCAGGCCACGGCGGCGGCGCGCATCGTAGGACGATGCGTGCCGCCCCACACCGGGGTTGAGTCGGGGACCGCGTGGTCCCCCCCTTCCCGAGGAGGGCCAGACCGAGAGGGATGGCCCTGGGTCAGCCGGGGTGCGAGGGATATGTCGCATGACAACCTCACCTTCGGCCTAGCACTACGACCCAGAGACGGCGTGCGGTTTAGTCGGTTCGAGTCCGACATAACCTCCCCCTCCGGCTCCGGAGGGGTGGGTATCCGTGGGGATTTCCCGCACGTAAAAAGAAAAAAGGGTAGCTTTTAATTTAGGATACTTGTTTGGAAACATCCACGTGGCCCTGGGCAACGGGGATGGCGAGAGAATTGCCGTGTTGGTGGTGATTTTCTTTTTCTTCATCATCTTAGCGTTAATCCCAGTCGCATCCGACGCTTTCACCTCGGATACTGGGGCTCACTTTACTAGTCTAACTTGGGTTTGGCTTAGCTTCGATATTTTCCGTGAAGCGACTGCCATCTGACCTCCACAACCCAAAGGTGATATCGAAGCATTGCAGTTAGACCAGTTGTTGGACTTTTTAAGACTCGCAACTACCCGTAACGACTGCGATAGATATTCGTATGGCAACCTAGACTAACGGCTCCGAAGCACGGCCAGACCAATGGAAATATATGCATGCAAATATTTGCACTGCGAGGGGATCGAACCCGTGCCTCCTGCGCACAGAAGCAGTTAATTGAGCGATGATTGCGTGCGGTTTTAGTCGGTTTTAGCCCAATGTAACTACCAGCGGCGGTACCCGCACGAAGAAAAAAGTAATTTTATTCAAATATCGAATTTAATTGTTAATACATAATATGATATCAGATGAGCCTTTGAGTTAAAGTGCCTTATTTTGTCAACTTTAATTTAAAAGTTTAGATTTAAAGGATTTCCTTTCTTTTAATTTACCATGTTATGATTATCGATGGATGACATAAAAATACAGGATGTTATTTTTTCAGATTTTAGTCTGTTCGATTACCGAGTGTGGCAAGCGAGTTTTCAAGGATCTTTGAATACATCTTTGTTTCTTTAAAAAAAAAGGAATATTTTGAGTGAAATTTGCTATCGCCAATATTTAGAGTACTTCTCCTCCAGGTAAGGTTAAAATCTTCCACCCTGTATACACCTAGCTTTCGATTTGACTTGACCGCAGTCATTTTCAATGTTGATAGTTGATTTGAATCATCTAATTTGACACCCAGGTAAAGAGGGGATGATCTTCAAATTCTTCCCCACTGGAAAGACGCTTACATGAATTAAAAATAAATTTAAAATACTTCGTAGTACTCACTTGATACCGAAACTCTTGGCTTTAGTAGTGAAATTCTTAAATCTCTCTAATACGGAGGGCTCTGTCTCGTAAGTAGGCACATCCATAAATATGCCCTGCACCAAAAAGCTCTGCATCTTTGGTAGTTGGGCCTCAATGTCGTCGTACGAGGCGTCACCCATCTCCACAAGCGGGCCTTTCTCGAACCTGAAGAATGTGATTTAGATTAAAAAAGTGTAAAAAAGCATAAGTAAGAAACAAAAGATATTTTTGTTGAACAAAGGAGCATCATGTTCCCGTTTTTTTTTATACTACTTAGGTGGCAGACAATCACACGGCTCACCTGGAGGGAAGTGGTTACCGTAGCCTATGGACGTATGCAACACTTCTACAGTAATTCTAGTTGCATACGATATCCGAGGTGCCTTTTTTTTTTTTTTTTTTACGTGCGGGAATTCCCCACGGATACCCACCCCTCCGGAGGCGGAGGGGGAGGTTATGTCGGACTCGAACCGACTAAACCGCACGCCGTCTCTGGGTCGTAGTGCTAGGCCGAAGGTGAGGTTGTCATGCGACATATCCCTCGCACCCCGGCTGACCCAGGGCCATCCCTCTCGGTCTGGCCCTCCTCGGGGTTATCCGAGGTGCCATAATCCTCTTTTAGATTTGAATTATGAGGCTTGTGTGGGAGCGACTACCTCACAGTTCCGGAAAATTCCAATTTCTTCACTCTTTTTTTACGTTTGGAAACACTGCGGGATTAGCGGCGAATTGGTTATCTGATTCGAACTGACTTAAACTACATAGTGTTCCACTACTCGTTCCCGAGGGTAATAAGGGTAGCGTGGCGTAGCGGTAGTAAACGCGGCTGCTACGCAGGAGGCGCGGGTTCGATCCCCGCTCAGTGCAAATATTTGTATGCATGAATATGGGTATTGCATTGGTCTGGGTGTTTCTATGTATAATATGTATGCATTTACAAAAAAAAAAGTATCACAGTATGTCTATCCGCATTCTAGATTCCATAACACAAGCTAGTTAAGCTATGCTTACCATGGATCTGAACAGCGTTGTGTGAAATGTTGTAAAAAAAAACCTTAGCCGAGAAACCAATGGGTTGTGGAGGTCATATGGCAGTCCCTTCACAGAAAATATCGAAGATCAGTCATACCCGCAGTTAAGACTGAAAAAGCGGACCCCACATTTCTCGGTGAAAGTTGCAGATGCAACTGGGTATGAAGTGAAATAGAATGAAGTAGATATGAAAGAGCCAGGTATAAGATAGAGGCAATCTTGAACCTACAACACGTTATAGATAAGCCGCAAAAGCTAGTCAAGAATCGCACTCACCAAGTCCTTGGCGGCTGTAGGGGACACTTGGGCGCCTTCACGATGATGGTGATGGCCCCGGCCAGCATGCACAGCCACATCGCCCAGAACAGCACGAACATGAACCAGCGGAGGTTCACCCAGAACGGGTCGTCGGCATACTTCATTAGCTCTTCCTTCGACAGGCCCGTGAATTGCTGCAGGGGGAATTGGATTTTAAGAAATATTAAACTCACGTCCGCACAATAGGGAGAGGACACCTAATTTTTGGCATTTGACTTAGAATCTTTACATTATGCCAAGTGAAACTTGCTATATCTCTTACGGTTTTAGTATCTTCTGCCCTTTTAAAGTATGCCATTTTACTTTCTAAAGTTAACGCGAATATCACTCATTGACATAAAACCAATTTTTAACAGATTCTATCGCTATTTATTCGGTATTATTTACTTTTAGTCCAACTTTGACTCCAGCTGGAAAGTGGCCGAAACGTCGGGTGCTAAATGTAAATAATAACAAATAAATCGCGATAGAATCCATTATAAAGTGGTTTTCAATTAAAGTATGCGATTTTTAATATCTTTTAATTTTAGTTTAAGTCATCATTATATTAGATTTGTATCCGGTTGCATTCGAGACCCTGGCCATGGAGCTTGGTATCTGGAATTTGGTGCCCGAAATATAGGTAGGGCTTCAAAAAACCTCATTGCAGTGATGTTGAGAAAGATCTAACAGAAAAACCTTTTTTTTTTTGGCCTTTTTTTGGAGGGTAGCTGTCGAAGTGTCAAAACCTTTTAAAAAGCTCTTGCATATTTTAATTTATAATAATATATTTAACTTACCAATTAATGATATTTAACAGTTAATAATCTTCTTAATCCTCTATCGCACCCTCTCATATATTAAAATCCAATTTTTATCGCTCAGCTGCACAACTACCTCAATACATAGAAATGGACCTTTACACAAACTTGTACGACTGCATGGAGGAGCTTTCAAGCACTTTCACAAGACGCATGGCACAGTATGAGGAGGACTTGAAGAATGCTGGGGGTGAGTCAACCATCCATAAAAGTATAGCAAGCCTCTCTCGGGACTTCTCAGATTTTAAGGGCCTTGTATGCAAGACCTTGGGTGCCCTTAAATCCCAGATGGAGTTACTGGTGAAGGGCTTGGACCGGCATGAGATGGCATCAAGAGCGAAAGTTCTTCTTCTGCATGGTCTTTCTGAAGAAAATACAGCGGATCCCACCGGTAGTGTCATTAAAGTTTTCTCCAACAAAATGAATACTATAAGTGTTTCAGCTAAAGACATAGCCGTTTGCCATCGCCTGGGTAGTGACACTAGCAAACCTCGCCCACTATTAATTAGATTTGAAAACCGTACGACTCGTAGTATAGTGTGGCGTAATAAATCTAAACTCAAAGGCACTGGTCTCACATTGTCGGAGTTCCTCACAAAGCCCAGGCATGACCTTTTTGTATGCGCTAGGAAGCATTATGGTGTGAGACAGTGCTGGACCTCTGATGGGAAGATTATAGTCCAAGTCACGGATAACTCGCGGCATAAGATCGAGTCGGCCGGCGAACTGCAAAAGCTCCTCGAGAGATACCCTATAGGCGAAGCGACATCTACCAGTACGGGCACAGCTTTGCAAAAGAAACCACGCAAGTAGTAGACCATGGATTTGCCGAATTTATAAATGTTCTTTTTTTTTTCTTTTTTAATGTTTTTCCTTCTTGCTGAGAATTTATATTGGCGGTCAGTTGCACATTTGTTTTGTTTAGTGTTTCTCTTTTAGACTTTGACGTAATTGACGTTTTATTATGTATTGTGTCACTCGTTCGGAAACGTCAATTATAAAGGTTTGGATATAAGTATTTTTGCGTGTAGTCTCTACTTATTATAAATTGTGTATGCAACTAGCGAGTGCATAGAGGATTAGTTAAAAAGCTTAAACTTTAGATATCTTATTATTTATTTTATATATTATATAATTAATTAATATTGTTCAGTTTTTTTTGTATGTCTGAAGATTCAGACGATATTTCAGACTCAGATGATAGTTTTGCTTCTTGTTCTTCTTCGGTTGCATCTAGTGATAGTTTCACCAGTGCGTCTGGTAACAATAATGCTGTGCAGCTCTGTAGCGAACTGTCCTCTAGATTTTCAGCCTTTCCTTGTTATTTTAATGTTGTGCATATAAATGCTCAAAGCATTCCTGGACACTATTCTGATCTTCTAGCTTCTTTCAATTCTGATTGCGTTCATGCTGTTCTTGTCTCTGAATCTTTTCTTAAGCCTACATTGCCTTCCACCCAGTACTCTCTACCCGGATATAAGCTTGTGCGTGTTGACAGAACAGGTAGGGGTGGCGGCGGGGTTGCTGTGTATCTTCGTGGGGATATTTCTCATAAAGTTGTTGACCAGTCTCCGGGTGTATACTCAAATTTTACAGAATATCTTTTCATCGAAATTGATTTTAAACACACCAAAGCACTAATTGGCGTATACTATAGCCCTGTTAGCAATATTGATTATTTCTCTGCTTTTGAAATGCAACTCGAGAATTTCTCGTCACTTTATGAGCATAGAATTGTCCTCGGGGACTTTAATACCTGTTTGCTAAAAAAAGATTCACGCAGCCGTAAACTCTGCTCCCTTGTCTCTTCTGTGGACATGCACATTCTTCCCCTAAAAGCCACACATAAGGTTCCCAATACTCAGCCCTCACTACTGGACCTCATTCTAATCTCCGACCCTCATAAAGTGGCTTCGTACGGACAGTTATCTGCTCCATTTTCATACCACGATCTTCTATATCTCTCCTATAAACTGCGTCCTCCGAAACGCAAGAGTAAATTTCTACTTCTTCGCAATTTTAAAGACATTGATCTGGAGCGTTTGGGTGGTGATGTGGATGGTACTGACTGGTCGTCTGTTTATGACTGCGATGATCTGGACGGGAAGGTGTCTATCTTTACCCGTACATTGTTAGCCATCTATGATGTGCATGCTCCTCTTAAAAAGGTAAGAGTTAGACATCTTCCTGCGCCATGGCTTACTCCGTCTATTAGAGGCATTATGTCTAAGCGAGATAAGGCTAAGCGTAAATATATGAAGTGCCCGTCTGAAGAGGGGCTGAACTTATTTAAAAAACTGCGTAATCGCTGCAATCGTTTGTGTAGGGATGCGAGACGAGACCATATTCACAAGTCCATGGAAAGTCTTGACACTTCTAAACAATGGCAGTTCTTGAAATCCTTGGGAATTGGCAAGGTCACCCAGGATAATCTTGCTAATATGGACCTCAATGCATTAAATTCCCATTTCTCAGCGCCTCTATCTACTATTCCTAGCGATGTTAAATCTTCTACCCTAAATTCTCTTTCCTCTCTTCAACTACCTTTAAATACTTCCTTCTCATTTCACCCAGTAACAGAAGCGGATATTAAGAAATATTTAAAATCCATATCCACTAGGTCTGTCGGTGACGATGGCCTTCAACTGCAAATGCTTCTCCCTATTGTGGATCTAATTCTTCCTATCCTCGCCCATATTATGAACTACTCCTTATATTATAACTATTTTCCTTCATCTTGGAAGAAAGCTTCTATTATTCCTCTACCCAAAATACCCAATCCTACAACACTCTCTCAATTCCGCCCCATTTCAATCCTCCCCATCTTGTCAAAGGTACTCGAGAGTATTGTTCACGATCAACTGACGTATTACCTCTCATCTAATGGCCTGTTGAGTCCTTTCCAATCTGGCTTTCGCCGTGGCCATAGTACTGTAACAACTCTAGTTAAAGTAACAGATGATATAAGATTGGCAATGGAGAACAAACAACTGACAGTTTTGGTCTTATTGGACTTCAGCAGTGCCTTCAACTCGGTTGATTTTGACATTCTCTTAGGTATTCTTTCGTCCATTAATGTTTCTGCCTCTGCAATTACTTGGTTCAAGTCCTATCTCCAGGGACGCTCACAATCTGTTAGAGTAAATGACGCTTCCTCCGATTGTTGTGACTTAGTAGCAGGTGTTCCTCAGGGGGGCGTCCTTTCTCCTCTTCTGTTCTCTATTTTTATAAACGCTATCACGAAGGTCCTAACGTCGCATTATCATCTCTATGCAGACGACTTGCAGATATATCGACACTTCAAAGCTGATGAATTAACTGGGGCTGTGTCTGCCATCAACAATGACCTTAAAAACATCAATGCCTGGGCCCAAGCCTTTGGATTGCTGGTCAACCCAAAAAAATCTCAAGCACTTATTGTTGGTGGGAGATACATGCTTCGTCTCCTGAATCATGATTCTCTACCTCCAGTAACTTATGATTCTGTAGTCATTGAGTACTCCAAAAGTGCCAAAAATTTAGGCGTACACATCGACTCCATGCTTGCCTGGGATGTTCACATCGCGGAGGTAAGTAGGAGGGTGTACTGTTCATTTCAATCTCTTAAACGTCTCCAGAAACTCCTACCTTTTCAGACAAAAGTTACTCTTGCACAATCTCTTCTACTCTCGCTGTTAGACTATGCTGATGTCTGCTTTCTCGATGCATCGGAGGAACTGCTGAACAAACTCGAGCGCCTGCAGAATTTGGGAATCCGTTTTGTGTTTGGCCTTCGTAAGTACGACCATGTCACGGACTATCGCAAAAGGCTGAACTGGCTCCCTATTCGGCAGCGCCGTAACCTTCACATTCTAACTCTTCTCTATACTGTTCTTCACAATCCTAATGCTCCAACTTATTTGCGGGAACGCTTTGAGTATCTTGTACCCAGGGATAAACCCTGTCGTCTTTCTTCCTCTCTTCTGCTTCGCACACCTGCACACACATCCGGCTGTTATGATCGATCCTTTACAGTACAAGCTGTACGGCTTTGGAACTCGCTACCTCACTCCATTCGTGGTAGTAATACTCTCGACATCTTCAGGAGAAGAACTAGGGAACATTTCCTATCACAATAATGTAGTCTGTATACATCTATACATTTACGTATTTGTATTTGCGTGTATGTCTATGTATGTGTATAATTTGTATGTATATAGGTCATATATATGTATGTATATATATGTGTAGGTGTATGTATGAATATAGTATGTATGCTGATATATGTGTGTAATGTGTACAATGTACCTGTTCGGGTACGCTTTTCTGTTTTGATCTGTTTTTTGTGTCTTGTTTTTATTTTATTTTTTTTTATTTGCTTTTTGTTTTGTACGCTTCACATCCCCCTTCATTGTCATTTATTCTTCTCTGCTACTCAAAGGTTTGCTGGGAGAGAACTCATTTTGAGTTAAGCTCGCCTTTGTGCATGTTTCTTTATAAGTTCTATATAATGATCTCTGTATTATGTGTGTACAATAAAGAATTAAAATTAAATTAATAATTGTTTCTTCTGGCGGTACAAAGTCATGACCTCACGGTATCACGGAACCAGTTTTGCATACTACTTGCGAAGTTTAATAAAATTTGGGGCTATGCAGATGGAAAATACTTTATCGTCTAAGTTGTTCAGACGTTGATATATTTTATTATTATTAAAACTGGAAACTGCAAGACCTTGCGCTATCAAATTGGATAGAAGTAACTCTAAGAATCTCATCACACTAACTCGGTCGAAATGCACGCATGCATGCAGCTGAGATTGCACATCAACCGCCTGTAGTAATCATCGTCAAATCTTTATAGCCGTCATGTTAATATGACTTAATCTTATCGCTTTTGTACTTCAGTGATTATGAATTTGATCTGTTGAGAATAAAAGACCCTAGTTTTAATAGGCCTGCCTAAAATACTGTGATTTAAGTAGGTACATTTGTTGTATCATTCGGTTACAGCGCAATATATCTACCTACCCACCACTACTCCGAAGGAACTGACGTGACACACGTCTACACATGTACTAAGGTACCTATCTGTCCTCGAGTTTCTGCGTCAGAGGTTTTATTGTACTATCAATAGCCCGGCCCACAAATATTCCTCTTAGTTAAGTACATTTACTTTGTACTTTGCTGTCCGAGTTTCATTACGATACCTACATACCTACCTAATGTCTTTTTACTTTTAGGTTAAGAAGTAGTTACATTTTCGAGTCTTTTTCATCGTAGAGTCAATGGACTTCGAATTATTTCTTTATTTTGTCGGGCCAGAAATCTACCACGATCACGACTTTTTCCGTTGCCCTACATAGGTCCTCAGTTGAATAAATGGAGGGGCACAGTGGACGAAAGAGTTAATGTGACAATTTCAAGTAATAGATACCAAGCTAGACCGATCAACAACCAACCTTGATTCGACCGATCGATTCTAAAACGATCGAAGGTAACGAAGAACTCGAAAGTAATACAGCACACAATAGGTACATTGCATTGGCTATTGTTTTTTTTTTTTTGAATTGCCAACCGTGTGAATTAGATATAAGATATCACTTTATTGTGTGGATGCGAAAGCCGATATTCATTAAATGAAAGGCGCTAAATTATGGCAATTTACTATGTTCACTGTAATCCGTACTACTGTCTCGTGTAATTTAATGTTGGTGTACAATGAAGAGTTATCTATCTATCCAAGTTAGTTACTGATAGGTCATTCGAACTAGCTGGAATCGTGTGTTTACGGTAGGTAGGTATATCGATTTTAACTGAGTTACAGTTCATTGCATAAGTGGGGGCAAATTGACAGCAATGGCTAGTAGGCCAACGAAGTGTGGGACGCACATCGTAGGTACATAGCTTGAGTTCGACTTATTATTCTATGGCTCGATGGTAAAATTGCAGGATAGCAAGAAAATAACAGCATTGATAGTTATAAAAATCTATACTGACATTGTATAGATGAGAAAATAAGTTCATCAACTGTCTGATTGTTATGTTAATGAACTCAAGACTTAAAAAACAAGCTTTAAAAAAAAGTGTAAGTACTTCAGCTTGATGGCGTTCGTCTCCTGTATAATTTGAATCGAGTCCAAATGTGTAATATACAATACCATTAAAATAACTGAAGTCTGTACGTAAATTCTGTGTAAAATAAAGCGAACTATTATCTTGAAAGAAGAAGTACATTTATAAATTAACTAGCTGACCCGGCGAACTTTGCACCGCCAATATTTTCCGCCCGCGTGGCTTCAGATCCAGTTCCCGCTGCACCCTCTGCTATATTAAACATGTATTGTACATATAAACCTTCCTCTTGAATCACTCTATCTATTTAAAAAAAAACCGCGTCAAAATCCGTTGCGTAGTTTTAAAGATTTAAGCATACAAAGGGATATAGGGACAGAGAAAGCAACTTTGTTTTATACTATGTAGTGATAGTGATAAGGAAGTAATTGTAACGTCTGTACCAATAGTATCAAATAAATCTGAGAATTGTCGACAGTCTGCAATAACTGACGTCTAAAGCTATTTATTAAATACTATCATTTTTTTACAAATCAGAATGAACTTTAGATTATTCAAGACCGATAGAATCTTAGGAGGCACGAGTAGAAGAACTTTTACAAACTTTCCGCTTTCAATTGGGATCATTGAGAGGGGAAAATTCAGCCCGTAGATAGGTCCACCTCCATCACTGATCGAAACTATAGTGGAAAAATGGAAGCCAATCGCAATTTTATAGTGTAAGTTATAAAATTGGGATTGGCTACCACTTTTCCACTATTGTTTCACATAACATTCAATTACAAAAAGACGTGAAATTACTACTCCATATAATTCTCCGATGTAACGCTAGTTTCAGACACAAAATTATTTTAAAATGTTACCACTTCATTTTGCAGAGATGGTTCAGCAGTGGGCAACAAAGTGCTCTGGTAGAAAATTCTATTGTAATAAAATATATAAGTGCTTCTACGTCTCCATACGCGTTGAAACATTTCTGGTGTCCTTAACGTTGCAGATAACAAACTTTAATAAAAATTACTTCAAGTCAAAGTGACGCAAGAACTACCAACTAGATTTCAATCAATTTTGACGTTTTAAAAAGCTTAACTTTCCTTATTACAAATCATGGACATAGAAACGAGGTAAAAGCCACGGATTATTAGCACCAAGAGAAAGTGTCCCGCAGCATTCGCTACTGCGTCATTAACAGCTAGGTCGCGTGGATATGTCGTTATTCAAAACTCGATTATCAACAGATAAGATCCCACCAAAAATATTTTCATGTAAAATGTTGCCAACACGAGTTTACCCTGTGAAAAAGTTATCAGATATCGTATAAACTCAAGCTCTAAAGATTGCACGCTCTAAACCTACAAGCTCTACACTACACCTTAGCTTTAAAGCGTGCGGTCTTTAGAGCTTGGCTTTATACGAGCTTTATATTAGCTTACATACCAAATTTCAGCTCTTTAGGCCTTCAGGAAGTACCCTAACAATTTTAATAATCAGTGAGCGAGATGAGTCAGTGACGAAATTAAGGGTTTTGACACATTAATAAAATCTAAAAGTATAATAGCTACGACATTCAAACTTTGTATGTTAATGATTGTTCCGATGGCATTCTTTCTTGAACATCTTAACTATTTAGCATTATCCAAAGCAAAGGTTATGAGACTTCAAAAAAACGACGAAGCTTTTAGAGAAAAGGTAGGTAGTGCCCTTGCGCTTCGCTTGGCTCGTCTTGGCGGGGGCACTGCCGTGCCCCCAGATGCTTTACTTTTAGATTTATTCTATGTTGGTCAGAAAATGACAAAACCGTGTTATCGTAACACAATTATCAAATATTAGATCCAGGCTTAATTTTGAAAAAAAAATGTTAAATATTACGGCGACGCTATCTTTCAGCAGTACTAAAGCACTTCTCTTAAAATTTAATATTCTGTAAAATAATAATTGCCAGCGTCGTAGCAAGTAGAAACATGTAGTGACTGCTTACCCCGCTGGGAAAGATGCGTGACTGTATGTTTGTATAATAAACCACCTATTGACTTACCCGCCTGTTAGCATCGAGCTCAATCTTCGCATCACCGTTTCGGTGGTCCTCCACGATGTACTTAGCGTCCGCCATGTCTACTCTGGTGATTATCTTGACTTCCTCTTCCTTAGGCAGTAATTTCTCCTCGGCGCCGTCCGGAGAAATCTTCTCCTTGGACTTCGCAAGGCTGCTCTTTGAGGTACGGAATTCTAAGGACAAGATCGTTAGGTAAGAAATTGTTGAATTCATCATCAATGGCATTTTGCGGCAGTACCGTCAACAGGCTATAAAGGCTTGAAACCGACTTCATATCACAGTTCAATCATGATTCAAATAACAGGACCGCCGGGTGCGCCGGGGCCCGACCCGATCAGACCTAGCGCTAATCCGCAAGGTTTCGTGTGAGCTCCCTCATATACCTACTTTACTGAGTGATATTTCAAGCACACACGATTGACCTCATTGGAGGCTGTTTACCATAACAGTCACCGTCACATCGATCACCTACGTCAACCCATTTCCAACAAAAGTATTTAGGCTATGCCTTACTATAAATGTACGTATTTATATAGCATAGAAACAAATTAAATAAAACAGCGTCGATAGCTTAGTGATTAAGGAGTACCACCCTTACGATTGAGTGGCCCCGGGTTCGAATTCTGGCCGTTACACTACCGATGTGAACCCACTTCTAACACAAGCAATTTAGCTTTGCTGAAAATATAAGTTATATTCTTTAAAAAAAATGTAAACAATTAATAGCAATAAATCAATTTATGATTTGAGATTGATATAGTCATTCACATTAGTAGTGGTGAGTAAAACCAGTGAGAAAAATCTGGCAATAACCTATTGGCATTTGAATTTATCACTTAAACTTGGACACTTAGCTCACATATTTGCTTCTCAAGAGACTACAAACGTATAGGCACGAATGTGAGGAATTTACCAAAAGGGTGATTAATTCACCCAGGGTGAACCTTTAGCACTTTCTAGGTAGTGTTAATTTCCACTTTAATGTTGAAAACAATTTAAACCCAACACGCGGTTCATTTGATATTACTTTGAGTCACTCATGTCTATTTACATCTAGCTGCTAAAAGCAGTTAGAATCAATTAGTTTGACAATTTATTGCCATTCATGCAAATTCAAAATGGCCTTCAGAAAAAAATAATATTTACTACTTTAATATATTTCACTTTTACGAACACAATATAGATACCTATTTAAAAGAAAATTTTCTTTTTTTGGCAAATCACACACCATAAACACAAAAAGAAATTACAGTAGATATTTAACACAAAATAAATACCACTAACCGTAGTAAAAAATCGCGGCTACCGCACACACTCCCAACCAAGCTGGGCACTGATCAAAACTAACGATTCATCCAGCTCAAGATGTGTGTATGGCCGGTATAGCGGTACATGCGACACTAAACTCTGGAAACGAAGTTCTATTTTTAGCGCCGTCCTTCTCTCGCTAGAGTACATGTATTCTGTCTCTTGTTACCGGCACGATAATACTTTGTATCCCTGCAAGGTCCTTAGGGATTAGCCTATTAAATTCCCCTCCGATTTCTCACGAGTCCAGAGATCCGGTCACTCAATAGAGGTACTGAATATTATGCAAACCTACTCTTTAAATTTAATTTTTCAATAGTTATTGTACGGAGTAATATCATTCTAACAGATTTCTTATCATTGATAGGTCAGTGTTTGACCACTACTGTCAATCATTGAGATTGGTCAACGATGAAACACATTGGCCTAGAAGCATCCTATTCGCTCGAGACTTGAAGATTCCCAGGTTGTAGTGTCACAGACTCAGACAAGGAGTTGCACTCCTTAGCAGTAAGTATAATGAACTTTTTTTAGATGAGAACGTTTGAATTTCTTTTATTCAATTTTTTTTAGATGGATACGTTTGAATTTCTTTAATTTAAAATTTTTAGTCCAAGGAGGACTAAATAATGATTTCTTTCTACCTACTAGTCTCGCAATGCAATTGCAAACAAAGCTTTATAAATACAATCAGAATTTAAAGTATGTGCAGCGCGATATAAAACAAGATTGTGTTCACAAAAATAAAGCATTGAACTGCATTACTCAAGATGAATTCGGCAATTCCCGAAAACCAATGGGGGCCGAGTTTCTGTACAAAAGTAAATTACGAGGAACTCGTTGGTAATTTTACAATTTAACAAGCGACTGGTTTCATTAGTCCAAAAAAGCATTAATTATTTACTGAGAAAAGGGTCCCCGATTGCAAAAAGATATAATATAGAGTTCATGACCAGTGCTGGTTTAACTTTTTCTACCCGAAATTCGCTAATTTCTGCCATTTTTATGCAACATTGTGAGTCCTAGGTTCGATTCGCAAATGAGCTACATATTATGGCAAATTACTGTTAGAAAATTCTCAGCATTGCATATGTAGCCTGTGGTTTCATATAGGTACTAGGTATTCAGTACACTACCCATTTCATTTTCATTCGTTCACATCGGGTCCAGTTCAATATCAAATTTAAATTCATATTCCGAATACCATTTAATCGCTTGACATATGCCAATCCTATGACATACTTAACCCATACATCAGAATAATGCCCATGTTATAATGGAATGAAGAAACTCTGATACACAATTAGCCCTGAAACATTACACTCTTTTTTGGGCAGTCGTGTAGTTAGGTTCGTTAACCTTAAATCAAACTTACTGACGCAATGAAAGTATCGTCATTGCATCAGCTCGTTATGCCTGCCGCACAATCTGATTTGAATCTGCACAGTAAAATCAAACATTCTTGGATCTTAACACGCCGTGCCAATTATTTGTTTTTTTTATTTCAATGTAAAAATCATTGGTTTTAATTAGTGTTCAACAACTTCTGGGGGCAACAACGCTTAAAAAAGAAGCAGAATTTTGTGAATCTATTCTACTAAAGAAATAGATATTTCGTAATGAAACTATTATAGTAGTTGGTATATATTTGAAAATTGCCTAGCGTCGTATTGGTGACACAAAAAGTCTGATTTAAAATTGTATTTGAGATTCACTTAGTCTACTTACCGTATACTTGTTAACTACGCGTGCTAAGTACCTAACTACAAGTCGAATAGGTTTATGTAATTTTATAATTAAACTGAAAAAAATTCCATTTTTTTTCACTTTTATAAATTAAAACGTTTCAGAAATCGGCTACATAAAACTCAGTTACTTTGTCTCAGTCTATAATTGGACTAATAATTTAAATAAATATTTTTTTACGGATAACAAAGTAATATTGTCTGGTGTTTTACCTTGAAAACTAATTACGTTGAATAAATTAATGGAAAACCTTCTGAATTATATCAATATACAAAATATGAAGTGTTTTCGGTAATTTTCAAGTAGATTTCTAAAATTACATACTGTGTCCCTGGGTTCGTCTTCGATGTAAGACAAGTCTACAGCAAAAAAAATCCACGAATCGACACATTTTCCATTTTAATGGCTGCGGTGCGGTGGTTTAGGTGTTATCCCGCGTCTATGAGGGGGGAGGGGAGAGGACCTGGCGCTGTTCCGCCCACGCCGTGCACTCCACCAGCGTGTGGAGCGTTCCTCGTAGTGCTGAAACTCAGCCGTGGTTTTCCGGTGTCTTCGCCACAGATACCTACTTACCGAAGCTACCGTGCCCGGTGATTCATGAATCGGCTAGCAGGACTACGGGAGCTTAATTTCTTTATCTCCGTTTATGGTAGAACTAATGATTTCATTACCTAATATAAATAATATTTATTTCCTTTATTTATTTCAAGTATTACGCTCATTAGTAGATACTGACTTGTGTATAAATAAACATTTTAACTAGGTAATTACAGTAATTACAGTTTAAAGATATATTTAAGGAGATCAGAATTGGTTGTTGTTACATCCTTTCTGATGAGCTTTGATCACAGGTCATTAGTTTATTGCTGAGAAAATATTTTTATTATAACATTTAATTTCATGACGGATAATATGGTATCCTTTTATTGCAATATTATTATTTTGTGTGCTAAAACATTTCATCTCACTCTCAACATTTGGTTTAAAACAGTCGTGGATATTTTTTCCTGATATCCCTTAAAAGGTACTAACCTTACCCACCACACCCTAATGCCGAATTACGTAATTCAAATCTACGCCTTACGACCCTACCTTAAGCAAACAAGCTTTATGGCCGATATTTTACGACACACATCGAAAAAACCTATATCATGATCACATTATTAGAGCACTTACATTTTTATTACTAGATCGCGTCTAATCGATTAATTAAAACATTAAGAAACAATAGTCGATTTTATGGCAATATTCACTCCTTAAATGAAAATACAATCTAAAATTATGATTACATCCGTACAGAGAATGAACGTATCGAACACTAGAAAATTGAAAAATCAAAATGCGCGAATGAAACAGTCATGTCTCTAAGCACTGCGTACGCGTATTTTAGCGGGAAACGGTTGACATTAATTTTATACGCAATTTGTTTGATTTTTTTGTTATTTTTCGTGTTTAGAATACTCATTTGGAACGAGTTGTTACATTATCAAAACAAATATCGTGATAATACTGTGCTATTATTAAGTAACATCACCGATGCTAAAGAGTTGCTAGCGACTCTTTCAATATCCTAGGGTAAGTTAATAGTAGATACATAGTTCTATCACCTCTACCATCTACCATCCGTCTACCATCTCTTGAATATTCTCCTAAGCCGCTAGTAAAATAAGTATATTTGTTTCGACAGAAGTGTTCTTTCGATTCTGATCTGTTATCAAAATAAACGGAAGTTAGGCAACTCCAGCCAACTTTTAGGAAGGATTTCTTGTGATTAGCTGCTGTAGTCGGTCAGGATTATTAAGTCGCTGGGCGGAGATACGTGCCAGACCAGAACCAGACCATTTTCCAATGTTTCCAGCATCCTCAATACACACTGCTAATCAGAGACAAGCAAATAAACCGATAAGATATATCCCAAAATGCTCATCACTCCGGCTTCGGCAAAGTAATAGGTGACAGAAAGCAGCAGAAGTAACACCCAAAGAAAGGCAGTTGACACCATCGCTTAGGGTGCACACGACCCCAGCACTTCAATACATATTATGTACTTTTACATCATCATTCTCTGAACCTTTTCTCAATTTAATTGAGGTCGGCTGGAACTGTGATGCGGCTGAACTTCGTTATTTTCCATGAAGCGACTGCCATCTGACCTCCACAAGCAATATTTGGCGATATCGAAGTTCTATAGTTAAACTAGTTGGACTTCGAGGACTCCAACTACTCTTGCTCCTAATATAGTACTTATGTACATTTTAATATAGCCCTCAAAGTATTTTATTTTTTGTTTACTTTTTCCTTAGATGAATTTAAAAAAAATTAATTCCCTTTTTTAATTCATCTAAGACTTTTTCCGTATTTATTGTTTGTTTACTTTTTCCGTAGATACTCTTCAAATTATAATCAACTCGATGGACAGGCACTTGCAGTAAATACACCATCAGGCGTCTTTACCTACAACTGGAATTCTGCGTGTGCCACGTTAAATATACCACAGAGATGCACCCGACACTTAAAACCGCACACGGTCCTACGTCTAAAGAAATATGGATGAAGCTGCAATATCTAGTACCTAATTGTGTCCGTTCATTCACAATAAGCGTCCATTGAGGCATTGTTATTCAATGAATCACCTCAAAAGACATTTGTACAGTATTTACCCTATTGATTTTGCACGAATAAATTTCCCGTAACGATAACGCATGGCGAGTTCTAGAAATTGTATATTTGTTCGGTTTGTTTTGTAAAGAATGAGAATGAATGCAAAACATTATACGCTTTTTAATAGTCGAGACATGCGTCATAAATATTTCTATGTCCTTGTTTAACTTGAATGTGTATTTGTCTTTACTGCATTTGTGAGTTAGGTATGTTCTACTAATTACCCTTTAGTTTAGCGTTTCTTAAATGATGGGCTGCGACCCTGCATAAGGCTACGATATTAAGATATCGGTCGATTAAATGCAGTATGCAGTCCTGTCTTTAGATTTTAAATGTTGCCATTTTTCTGTCACTACATCAACGAATTTCTGCATTTCAATGAATAATAATATTCAAAAATAATTATTGTTCAAGTGGTATAGTTTTTTTCCGGTAACAATTAAGTGCCTGGTACGAATTACTTGTTGTTTGACTAAATAAAAAGTAACCCGAATAGATATGTGCTGTTTTTAAAGTAAAGATTTGGCGTCGATGACGTTATGTAGACGTCAAGTCACAACTTAAAGTAAAAGGGCTATATGTATGAATTTGGGAGTATGTGTGAGTCCCAAAAACACGTTGTAAGTATAATATTTAATAAAACAGTAAAGTGTATTATAAAATTCTTTATTTGCGTAAGATAAAATTTAAAAATAATGGACTCAATTATTAAAACTTATCATACATTGTTATTTTAATTATTGCAATATCATTTTATTCCACTTATGGATTCAAATTACATAATAACAACATAATTTAAAAAAATAACATTGGGTCATGAAATTACAAACAGAAACTTACCAATGTTTGAAAAGTGAAATGAGTTGATAATTTTCATGATGAATTGATTTATCTATCTATAGCAAGACTGCCAATAAATATTCGAGTCCAATACCACAATATTGGTGTCAATGAAGCTACAAATTGCGTTTGTACATTTAAACATATTGATATTTACTGACTGTGTAATCTCTGCATGTTCTATTTGTACATGAGGAATATTTCCAATAAGATATCAATATAAGCTTGATACTAATTTGTTCCACCTTCAGGAACAATTTCCTGTAATGTTATAGAGGTGAGCATTCACCAGCGAGTGAGGAGAATAAGACATCACAGTGCACGTGTTTGTAATGTTTTGATACATCTTGTAAAAAATAGTATCTTAAACATTATAAATTAATTTTATCTTACTAACAAGAATTGTGTTCAACAAAGTGTTCAAAATAGTGTACAAACAAATGTTTATCAGTTAACAGGTAGTGTTGTAATGCAATGTTCAAAATTCCAGTTACATTACAGGTAAATGCTCCTGGTGAGAATGTACCTTAACACAAGTGATTGTGGGGTCATTGAACTCAAGATATAAAATTTCATTATTTCATAAAATTTCATATTTCATAAAATTTCATTATTTCATAAAATTTCATTCATAACTAAATTCAAGTGTTCTGATTCAAACTATCTAGAAATTGTTCAAAAAGTCTGTTCCTCTCTCTTTGTATGCTATTAGATTCTTGTACGATATTTATTAGCCTATCCAGTTTCTGTTCAACGGATCGTTGCCTATTTCTCATTTCTAAAGTAATTTTTCGGAAATCAGTACATCTCTTTCTGGTCAACTTTCGTTTCAATTCTTCACTTTGTCCATTTGAAGTTTCTCCTTTTAAGTGCACATCTGATTCAAAACTAGGGGTCTCAGCATTTTCGCCTATTGACAGCAAAGCTTTAGTTACATTCTCGGCAGGGCTCTCCTGAATCCTCTGCTGTATATCCGGCTTATATGTCCCGTTCTCATTGTAAATCTGCTCAAAAACCTCGAAATAAGGCCATTTGACTACAGTCAGTTCATTCCGATTTTTCTTCCTCAATAGTCTTACATATGTCTGTTTTAAGTTGCGGAACTTTTTGTCACAACAGTCCGGACCTTTTCCAACAATGGTTGATATATCCATCCAGACATTTCTCTTCTTCACTTTAGGGCTCCGAAATTTTTCCACATTCTGAAGGTATTGGCTCAGTAAGGTTTTGATACTGTTGTGCTCCCAATGGTCTTCCAGTTCTTCACTTTGGTCCGTCTCCATTATTTCACTTTGATTTAATTGCATATAAACTTCTTCAGTTTCCAGATATTCAATTTGTTCTGCTGAAAACAAAATCTGTCATCATAGCTTCTTCATAAGTATATTTGATGTACTAGCTGATCAGTCACAGGTCACAAACATCAAACTGGTTTATTTAACAAATGATAGCAAGCAGGATGGATACACTGGGAGGCGAAAGAATGAAAGTTATTTGCAGGAGCAAGAAGTATCAATTCAATAAACCAAATGTGATAATCTCAATAAATTATGTCTGTGACCATGATTCTTATCAATAAGTAGTATAATAAATTACCGCTCATTACTGCAGAGAGCTCTTCTCCGTAAAATATATTTTCTATAGATCAGCTTTTTATTACAATTGTTGAAATAACCGCCGTTGGATGCAAACAAGATAGTATCTTGCATCATTCAGCGCCGATCGCAAGCTTTGCAGCGGACGCGAACACACAGGACAAAATGGCGCTGACGGCCGCGCAAGCTAAAGCGCTTTATAACCCGGCCGAATAAAAATGGCGTTTAGTGAACACGAGATAATTGCTTCACACATTATACGGAACGTTGCACATCAAAATTAAAATATATAATCAACATAATTGAAATTATTTCACACGAGCAACGTCCGAACTTAAGATATAAATAAATTATATGGGAAAAGATTAGTGAAATCTGTGTGAATACACTTTTCAATTTTGTCGAATTAAAATGCATTTGACGTTTACTGATAACCTTGTACTCTTTACCTTTCATTGATAACGTCACGAGTAGTACCTATGATAAGATAACACGAGACAACAATTCCCCGCTTTTATTTGCATTTATTTGTTCAATGACATTAAGAGATTGCGTCAGAATTAAAGTTGTAAGAGGTTAATTCTTATAACTAGGAACAAAAAAATTATATATTTTTTAATATAAGTAGCATGATTAGGCTAAAACACTAAAAATAAACAAACTTAGACACTACTTAATAAGGAAAACGGGAATTACCTGTATCCGTTTCTGGAATAGGCTTGTAAGACGAGACGTGGTCGTCTTCCTTAGTTTGCCCTCCATCTATGGTGAGATGATTTTTTCGTAGCTCCGACATGGTGAATTGGGGTCTCACACAACCAGTTTAACCAGTAGAAAGTAGTCCCCTTCCCTACAATAAGTTATTTATAATTACACAAAATTATCTAGCACACCAAGAACTTCTGACCATCTGTCAATTTAAGAGGTTGAATGAATGGAAGAATGACTTGATAGTAAGACCGAAACCACGCCCTCGTTTACAAATCGATTCATGAATGAGTTCCATGTACTGTAAAATTCATTCGATGGAATTATCCATCACAGATTACATTATATATTATATTTGTATTTGTTAGTCATGCAGTCATGCTCGAGGCACGAGGCATCGCCCGTGAGTATTTCGGAGGATTTCGTTTCTTTAGGATAGGATGGGAAAGTCAACGTTTTTGTAAAACATGATATTTTTAATTTGTTTTTTTCTTCAAGGACAATTTAATTTATATTCGAATTCAAACACTTTATACTACTGTTACAGTTTGCTGTACAGACGTGCACAACATCACCATGTTCACAACATCACGATTTACTTTCAAAGAATGAGTAAAAATGTGACTCAGTAAGGTCGGTACGATTAAGTACACTGTACAGGAGCAAGACTTAAACTTAATGTGGGCAGGGTACATTTCGCAAGGCCCTTTTTTTAATGTGCGCGAAGTCCCCACGGAGTACACATCCACCCTTGTCCGAGAGGGTGATTGTATTGGGCTCGAACCGACTAAAATACGTGTGAACAAAATGGTACTACTTTAGTATTACCATCGGCTGCTTCACACGCGGGTTCTTTGCGGTCTGTTTATTTTATTCTTTTAGTCTGAGCCCAAGGTCAGGAAACCACGGAACCTCCATCTAGCTGCCGCCTCGGCCTGCTTTCGCTTGGGTAACAGACGGCTCCACCCGTAACCCCCAAGCCCGAGCCCATGGGGGACGGTGGTTGTTCTGCGATCTCCAACGCCCGAGTCGCCTCCACTCGTCGCCATGTAGGCCGCGAGCCTCTTCTGGTCCTGCTTCTCCACCACTTTCTCGAACATTAATTGCTCGCAGAAGGAGACGGTTTTAGCCCACGTATTAGCCCATCGTATCATCATGGACAACTCACAGAAGTATAGAAAGTGGAATTTTACAGTGAATTGTGACATTTCGTGTTCGTTCCCAATCTCCCTAGGAAGCTTTTAAAAGCTTTGTAAAGTCCCCACAACTTTACTGAGGCAGCAATCATCATTCATCGTCCTTGTCATCATCATCAATAACATGAACTCATTATCATCATCATCGTCAACAAATAAGGATACATACTAAAAAGGTATATATATAATATGTCGCAGCCAACTTGCTTAATCAGCCGTTCAATTAACCACCTTTACAGAACGGCGCTGTTTAATGAGCGGCCTGAAAATGATAATCAGCCATTTCATTAAACGGCTAGGCAAATAGCTCGGATCGAAAACGTTGAATTACTTGCCTAGCCATATAATCAAACAGCTATAAAAATGAATTATTTCTGCATGGTTATTTTGGTGACCTTCTAAACTAACCTATCCAAGTCGGATTGCGTAACTTTCTCAATAAATCTACCAGTTCTACCACTAATATTCTGTGAATACATCTCTGCCTAGCCTCTCAGGGATTTACCGGTGTGAGTATATGTATGTAGGTAATTTTCTCTCTTTTTTCTTTTTACGATTGGCCTAAGCATTAACCAGTCGGGTTATTAAATGTCGTAATAAACGTTATCTCCGCCGTTTATTGAATGACGCCGTTTAGTTAACAGCCTAGGCAGTTAATTGAACGGCTGATTAAGCTAGTTGGCGGCGACATATACATCCATATATTTTTTTCATAGATGAAGACATGGCTTAAAGGTCTTGTAACCAAGCCAAAATATTGTCAATAAATAAATAATGTCAAAATATACTTGTGCTTGTCTTGTTGTTGAGTTGTACCTACCAGTGTACCTTGTTGTTCTGTTAGCCCAAAAATAATATAAAAAATATAAAATGTACAAGTATTACATTCATAGTATTCATGCTTATATTTTTATTGTTTTGGTAAATATGTAGAAGGCTTCAAATATGGCTAATAATGTAGGTTCTTAAATAATATCTGGATTCTATTTGTTGTTACATAAGTTCTAACTCTATTGATTTTGTTATTACTTGTTTTCATATCGCTATTTCTATCAAAATGTGCACAATGCCACGAGTACCACCCCCTCCGCCGTTACCGTTACTGCAAGATCCCAATTCGTCTCCGAAGACCCTTAAAATTGGAGAGACAAATGAAATTGATATTGACCCAGATATCTGCCAGTGGGCCTCTTTACATCCCGAGCTTAGGGAAGCATGTGTCAGAAATGGTATATGTGTAAATAAACCGCCCTATAAATTCACTTATAAGTGGTTTGAAACAATATTGCAAATTGGTCCGACCTGTGGCCTTGTAGCTCTGTCAATGTTGGTTAATGGAGAAGCTACACCTGATGAATTGCTTAGTATAGCAAAATTAGAAGGCTACACAAGCAACGGGGAGATGTTTAGTTGCAGAGAAATGATGAAACTTTCCGATAAAGTACACAGTTTAGCAGAAATAGGTAATGTTAGATGTGAATTGAAACGAGGAGGCCTATTTAGCACTGAGACTGTTGAAAGACTGTTAAACGGTGCTGTACTATTAGTCCCGTATCCTTTTTTTATTATCTATTATAAATTTATAACACTATTGAATACTAAAGCTCATGCACTTCCAATGCTATTGAACAAACAAATTGATGGAATCAATATCATTTCATGTCCTATGTTGTAATGCATCTTTCATGCAAACCATTCCGCATGCTGATTAATAGACGCTTGCTTCAGATTTCCTCCCAGGATTAAGGAGACAAAAAATGGAGTGCAAAAGAGTAGACCTCTGGCTCCAAAATATAAGCTTTGGGAGCAACTGGAAATACACACATATTTACTTAGAAGTAATTCTGACTTCTCAAATTATTATTTTTACTCCCAAATCCTTTCAAAATATTGATTTCTCTCTTCAGGATAGACCTCTCAATAGACTCCCAATTTTGCCATATCATCTAACCTTGTACTATCCAATTTATATGCTATTATAATAATAAGGAATGACCATACTCAATACATATACTAAAAGCACCTTGACTCTAAAATCAGTTATGATGCTGACTGTAATCACTCTCCGTGTTTGAGAAATGGCCACACAGCACACTGGGCTTTAATCTGCGGAGTCATGGTTGTGGCAGATAATCCGGATGGAGTCACGGACTATGAAGATAATCCAGAGAATGTCTATGTGCTTTGTAAACACGGCAAATCAAGGTACCTATCAATATGGAATCTATTTGACCTCGCAAAAAGTAATAATAATCTATGGGAGTTTTCTCCAAAGAAAGGCACTGATGGGTTAGTGTATGTCTTGCCAGTAGGAGGAATTGGTGGGGAGAATGGGTTGCGGGACCAGTTTTTGATATTTGAGAATGTTTAAACCTAAACAATTAGAAATTAAAATTTAAAAAGAAAATCAAGCATAGCAGGAGGACAATTAGCAATGCACCACTACTTTTATAATACACTTAACAAAATTTTATAAATGAAATTGTACATAATCTTTGCTGAAACTTTTGCAATTTTTGCAATAAATAATATGTAATATATATTAATTAAATAATTGAACAATGACAATGAAGAGACTTTTGTCAGACAGAGAGTACTTTATCATGTATTTCATGTCATGATTGATGTTATATGTAGGTATAAATCTCAGTAGATCTACATTTATTTTTTTCTAGAATATTGTATTGATGTTATAAGTAATAACTAATTATAATTTATTTTGTATGGACTGTTATATTTGAAATTAAGACTACAGTGCGTTGTTAATTATTAAATGACTTTTTGAATGTTAGTTTAGGATAAAAGTGTAGCGGGGTATATACTAAGTTGAAATAAATGTTGATATAAAAGTAAGACATGTCTTTTAATGCAAAATTTTTATTTGTACAATAAATACAAATTATACTTGCAAATTATGATAAAATAATAAATCTCATCACATTACTTAAAAATATCGTAATGAAATTATACTTTTATGACTTATAAGTCAAAATAAACAAACATAAAATTCTGAAGAACGTCCACATTATTGCACAGTCTATTTTGCATTTTTGCAAGAATGCATTGAATTGAATTAAATAGTAAATTGAAACGTAAACGTAAGATATTTTTGTACTAATTTATTCAACTTAAAATGAACTTTCCATAATACTATAATATAAGTTTGTTTGGCTAAATATATATAATGTGTGATGATTACAAATTGGTTGAAATAAATAATTTTAGTTTCATCATCAGAATAAAACCCACCAAGTGCTGTCATCACTCAGCTGTAATGAGATCAACATAATATAGTGTTAGGGCGGGCTACGTTCATTTACAAAATGGAGCTATCTTTGTGCTCTATGGTTTATATCTGCCTATAAAACATTTTAAAAGTAGGACAAGCAGATTCTTTTTGGTTTACCAAATGTTAGGCTGGGAATTCCTTAGATTTCCTAAGCTTCATGAGGTAATCGGATCTGTTATTGTGATACAACTCTCAGAAAGCGTTAAAGACATAATTTTATTTGAACGTTCAACACAAGTCTGATCCGATAGACAGGCCTATGTGATCAAACACATACCTAGATCAGACTTTCGAATCCGACTAGCTGATAAAATAATCTGATGTGATTACCATGAAATTACATGTTTTCAAAACTGCCGCTATTTAAATAATTGGTATGGATACAATACAGTTGAAAAAATAATGAACAAAATCAATTTTAATACTTAAATTAGTAGGTATAAAGTTAATATCTTAATATGGATTGGTTTAGCTAGGTATACAATCAACTTAAATAGAGACAGGTCTAGGATATGAAAGTCTTAGTATCTACTACGCCACATTGTTGCCCAACGTTGCGCAACAAGGTAGAACAATGTTGTCTGTCCACTTATGATCAATCATCCAAAAAACAACATTGCGCGTTTTACGCAACGTTACCGAACTTGTTGAGCAACATATGGTGCGCGATAAATGTTGCCTAGTGGATAAGAGGTTTTAACAAGTCAAGTACATCTCGTGCGTGGGCGAAGCCGAGAGTGGTGTTTTGGGATTCAACCCCATGGAATTCATATAATCTGCAAATGAACCTTCTCTTACTTTTCAGATGAATTATAAAGTCATGTTATGTTTGTATAGGTAGGTATTAATGTTACAAACGAAAATTACATTCAAATATAAAAATTTCTTATAATCAAGATCTTAATAAGTTTGTCAAAATTTTAATTTGGTACCTACATAATAGGAATTCATTGATACATTTTTATTAAGTTGATAAATGGTTGACTGGCAAATGGATACAATGAACTACAAAAGTGGCTTAACCATAAAAATATTCACCCTTTTTTAAACATTAGGATACAGTATGTTTCAATAAATTCATGTATTTACTTTTATAAGCTTCAGAGCCACAAAGTTAATAAATTTCGTTTATTATTTTATGACAGCTTCAAGATCTCAGGTATCTGTAAATTAGAACGAATTCATAAAAGTAACAGTCGACTATAACATCTCCATGGAAATCAAAAATTCACTCATATTGTTAATGTAGTTTACAGCTCCGAGCCTAATTACAATACTACACTTAAATATTTATGGATAAATATGAAATTGTCTACTGGGGCTAAAACAGATGTACCTAAATAGGGAAGATAGGGTTATAAAGTCTTGCTACTAGGGATGCCCATGGCCGTGTGAAGTGGAGGAAAAACCGTTAAGCGGACCACGGTCTCCGGAGATTTTTTCGTGCGGAAATCCCCTCTGAGCTTTCCCGCCGCCCCGTAGAGACGGTTATGTCGCGACAACGTGTTGACAAAACGACGTGCGGTTTTAGTTGGTCCGCAGGGAAAGTTTCGGCAATCGGGACATCGAAAATGGGAAGCAAATTACGTGGCATTACGTTCTTATGTCTATGAAGTCAGATCGTCCTCGTGTATACTCGTGTTTCCAAACATGGATTAATTTTATTTCTATATCGTCTAATTGATCCGGAATTTTGATCGCACTTTTTCAACCTATGGGACCCTAATATTCCAGGCATAAAAAAGTTATTCCGGACTTTACATCAGTTGAAATCTTCACAAACTTTCAGATTCATAATACATAATAGTAGAAGGATTGGATATAATTTCAAAGATAGCTATTAGCGCCAATTGTGGAGAAAACTTTTGAAAAACGTAACATACCTTCCCCGTTTAGTTACATAATATGACAGTTATGTATTTACTCGTAAAACTGCAATGAAATAAATCTGAGTATATTTTGATTGCACATTATATCTGGGACTGTTATATTGTAACTATAGTAGATAAGTAAAATTTACTTTAACTTGTAACGTAAGAACAGTATAGGTACACGATAGTATAGACATCTTGCTATTTATCATCTCATTAACGTACAAACTGGTACACAGCAGCAGAATCATAATGAAATTCATTTAAAATCCTAAAAAACACAAACTATAATGTCTTTTGCGGGTAGTTTTGTAACATTGGCCTGACATACGTCAAAAATAAGTTTAGGCAAATGACGATAGTTCATTGTTCGGATAATAGGTTCATTATGCTGAGGGGCACATTGACTTACGTTGGCCCATTGAGTACAGCCAGCATAACAGAATAAGTATGTGTTTGTGAAAAGTGAAATATCATCAAATATGCAAGAGTCATGCTATCTTGTCTTTGCCAGTTACATATATTATTATTGTTACGGACTTGTTCTGACATGTTCAATAGTGACACTACTCCTAATAAATGGAATACTTATTAAATCCCTTAGCTACTAATTGAATTTAAATTTTACTTAGTTTGGAAGAAATTTCTGGAATAATTACGTTGTATTATTACGTTACGAGACGGCTTTTATACTGTCTTGTAACATGCCAGTTCCAGAAACGGCAAAAACGGTCTTATGACAGTATGACTAAAGTAGTATCTTCAATAAACTTATCAAATCAAGAAGAAATGAGGTTACGATATACAGTTAGATTAAATGTTGAAAACAAGCCTAGTCACTATTATACCACGTCTTATCTAACAGCGTACATTTAAAAAGTTTATTACTTTGAAAAAGCGTACACATTCAATAATACGCAAACTATTGTCGAATTGTTTTTGGACACATTTCCTTGACCGAGCAATGGTGCTTCCAAATATTTTGAATTTTGATCACATATAGAAAAAAATAAAGAACAAATACGCATTATTTAAAAAAAACAAGTTCTAGAAGTATCTACAACTATTATTACCATCAAGAATAGAACGCTTATTAAAAGGTAAGTGACGCGAGTGACGTCATTAATCTAATATGGCTGACAACGTTCCATTTGGAATAAATCGCGTGTTTGAAGTATGGTTCATTAAAACTTTACATATTCTCATTAAATTTATTATTGCAAGTAGGTACTATAGATAAAATTGCAAAGAAGCCTAATTACTATCATTGAATTTACAGTTATGGTAGTTTTGAGCAGGCACTCGTGAAATGCCACGATTGGTACATTCAGTATTGCAACGAAACCTAATTATCATCATTGAATTATACAATTACGGTAGTTTTGCGCAGGCACTCGTGAAATGCCACGATTGGTACGGTCAGCAACAGACCTTAAATACTAAATCCTATAACATTTACTAGAGCCTAGAATAAAATTGACAAAAAAAAACCCCAGAATCATTGTTATATATACTTACTTTTATTTATTAAACTCTTGACAGCGCAATATGCTTGTCCTAATGAGTAACCTATTCTATTTAACACAATAATCAACTTTATTTATCAAGAAGTTATAATCGATTTTACGCAAAAATAAAATATTTTGCTCGAAATTCATATTTTTAATAAACGTTTATTGTATATCTGGTTTTTAGTTGGCTAAAATAATTATTAATGACGATATATTTTATTATGATAGTCGTAAAATAACAATCAAGTAATGGAACCGCTGTCAAAAGTTGAATAAATAGTTGGACAGGACAGAGTACCTATTGTGAATACAACTCTTCGGGAAACAGGTCCGTTCCTATTTCATCTTATTTCGCTTTAAACAGGAGCTGTCCCCATGAAAAATACTAGTCCGTCTACAGCCTTTGGCAACTCTATTGACCAGCAAAAACATTACGCAATGCATGTGCAATTTCTCTGTGGTTTTATATACAACGGACAGCCCTACGCTGTCCGTTGCTCTAATAGAAGTAGGGCCGAATATAGGCAGTGTGAGGTGTTCCGCATGCGCCTCTCTAAATAGAAGGACGATTCCCTTTGCACTATAAAGCGAAACCGGAAATCATACCTTAATATTTCCTGCTAGCTAGGACCTTAGTCATTTGTCAATTTAAGGAAATATCAGCTTTGATAACACACGTTCGAATTTGATTTAAACATCTTTGTGACGATGTTACATTTAACTAGCGCCATCTAGTGAAGTCAAGCCGAACTTTTACTGAACAATTCATCCTAAATCGCGCAATAAAAATTCTCACACTGATTAATATATTTTATACTACGTCCTCGCATCAAAAATGATCACCTTGCCTGGTCGGAGAGTCTTACTTTGTGTCAAGAGTTATATTACATTATTACATTACATTCCGTTCCTTTAAAACGTCATGAGCCGTATAAAGCCATCATATGCCGTACGGCCATTGACGGCGGTCGATTAACTGCTTTGAAAATGTATCATTACATATTTACTTTTTTAAGTAACGTCTTATCTAAGTATTAATGGTATCATAGATATGTTTGTACCGTTATTTGTAGAGAAATTACGTCGATTTCAATATATTTGGAAGCAGTACTACGGTGGCCTCCGTCTCGCTATTCAAAACGCCTAGATCTAAGATGGACACCATATTGAATTCTATGTAGAATATAATTAGATATATAATGGCATACAAAGTTAATTTACTACAAGTTACACATCGATAAATTATTCGATACGATAACGAGACGGAACCACTCATAATTACGATATCTAATACTTCGGCTTTCATAAAATCTTTCATTTTATTTTAGACTATAAATCCCACGAGATATAGTCTAAAATCTAACGTAGAATCCGTCAAGAGTGTCCCGTATAACTAACGTTCACACAGCCACATATCTGAATTACACACGTAGCTATATCTAAATATTACACATAGTATATGTAAACTGTTGAGAATATTATATTATATCCTATGATATCATGAGACAGTCGTTGGCTTGCAGGGTGTACTACGCCCTCTAGTGATTATCGCTACAAAATTAAACTAGCCGACATAGAAAACAAGTTTCCAAAGTGGCTCGGAATAATTTCGAATTTTCACATTTGGACTAAAATATCATTAATTTTGGCTTGTCTCAAATAAAAGAGCTAAAGACTAAATATAAACGGAAATTTATCAGGAAGATACCAGTTATTATCTGTATAATATCTTTTAAAATTAAAAACTTTTATGTATAAATCTACATTTCATTGAAAACATCCATGATGTATAAAATTATAAATGTAAACACCGCACTATTGGCTGCACTTATATAAAATTACACAAAATATGACTGTAACAACGCGTTTCCATTGCCTTACTATATTTAAAAAAAAACTGCATTCACGAATCACAGATCAAAATAAAATCGCGCACACCACCGGACCGTAGCTATACTGATATGTGCCGCCAATACTTTTCCATTACCGTACACTAATTATTGACTTGCAAATCGATAAAACTCTTACCGACTATAAAATTAATCGTGCAAATGTTTCACCGACAGATTTCGGTGTAATTACACGCCGACGTCAAACACTAAACAAGCTTCGGCTCGGCGAAACTCCGCCGCGCGTCGTCGGCGAAACCATGTTCGCCGACTTACTAACCTACAATTACATACATATTGGAAATGTCACGAACCATTATTTCTCGATATATACTGAGTACACGAATAACAACTACATTATTGAATACAATAACTAATTAATGAATGACTATGATATTATAGTTAACGCGATTGAGCCTTTATTATGTAACTTGAACATCGAACCATACAGCATGCGAATATATGGCGAGCTACACTAGACGATATTACAACGTTATATATTAAATAAAAATTCAAGGTACATAACAAAAGGCGTGTCTACGCAAAAATCATGGCAGCTCGACAGCATAATAAATAAACATAAATTTTAAATATGTTTGTCGACGAGACAAACTGTATTAGAGCCTCATTTCGTAGCAAAAAGCGTCGTGAACCCGAACGACGCCGAACTTGGCCGAACGGGACACGAACGGTGACAATATGGCCGACGGTTTATAGTCGTAGAGACTTCGTGGCCGCGAAGAGAAAAGCCGATAGCGTTGCAAGCCGACTATGGTCGCTTATGTCTCTGCGGGGGCCAGCGGGGCGCCGCAAGTCGCCACAGGGAACGTTTTGACGTGCGTCTGCCAATGCGTCGATAACTGGAAGAACTTCACGCCGTTCAGCTCTGTACCGTCGATATACACTGAAATTAAATATACAATAAATATGGAAAACGACTTATTAGAAACAATATTGAGTGAGTCAACGACTTATACTAGACTGACTGTACGGAACTAAATAATTGGTATCGCAAATGCTTTGAACCGACCATCGATTAAGCTTAACTTTTTATAGCAATCAAATAGATGACGTTACAAAAAATGCGTTATGCATATACGTATAGGTTTCAAAATTAATTTATCATCTACCTCACTACCCCGCACACACTTACCTGACGCACACATATACATTTCCGTCTTACTTGACATAATTTTTGACCTAAAAATCTTGTCTAGTCATTGAAATGCCCAATATTTACCTTTGAGTGGCACATTATGGCTGCCTTTGGCAGAACAAATGAGTCTGGCAACTCCATCGACCGTCTGTGCGCGCCCCACCTCCGTCTCTCCCGTCTTTTCCTTCTTCTTCCCAAGCCGCATTACTGCAAAAGACATTACAGTTATTAAAAATGTGTTAAAATACTTCTATATATTACAATTTCATCGTATTTATTTTATTGGCATAGCACTAATATTTACAGCTGTATAATAATATTTAATAGAAATTCGACGCGTAAACTAGAATGATTTAAAATGGAATTTTATTCAAATGTACTGGTAGAAATTTCTAGTAACATTTGAAGAAACTTCGCTATTATTATACATACTTATATTACAGTTAAATTGTGTAGATTTGAGTAAAATTCTATACTAGTATCATTTGAGTTAAAATCTCCATTAGTAAATTTGAGTACAATTCTCTACTAGTATCATTTAATAAATTCTCCATTACTACATTTGAGTAAAATAGCACGGCAGATTATGGACCGACCGCGAGCGCTGTACTGCGTCCTAGGAAAACGCGGCGTGGTGTAGGACGAGGTGAAGAAAGAGCAATAATGAGTACAAGTCGAGAGCAAACGAGATACCGCCGTGAGCGTTGGCGGTGTACTGACCAAATCAGACGCTTGATTTGTCGATACTCCCCCGTATCGCCACGTACATGCACAAGACTTAATTCAGCGGTTACGGTCGGTCTATAGTACACAATTGGGGACATTAAAGTTATAATAAATTATTTTTCAACAAACTTGCTCATAAACTGGTTCTTATTTCACCACAATTAGGCACATAATGACACCTATAATCAAACTGTGGCTTTTTGTTTGTTATGTGATATAGTTTTTTTATACACGTGTACCATAATGTACTATAACTGCTATTAGCTCGCCCATTTAACGGACGCTTACAACAGTCATGTACCCAATTGTACACACTTATGCGATAATCTATAGTAAAAAAATGTTGTTCTTACAACATCCACGAAAGTATAAAATAGCAAAGCAACAAATCGAACTACGCATTTTATCCGACAGCAACAAAGGTGTTCCACGTACCTATGTAGAACAATTCGGGAATTTTAGTTCTTAAGGAGTCATCATCGTCTTCCTCAGCTTCAGTGGGTAGTGTAAGGACAACAAACACACATGTACACGATAAGTATAGTAGGCACACACCACATCAATACAGCTACTAGTATATTGGGCACAACGGAATGTAAAATTAGAAGAAAGCTGTTCAACTTCGTTAGTACGGATGGTACTGTTACCAATCTCACATTTTTTTCTAACCAATCACATCATATAAAACCGTGATGTGATTGCATATGGGTTACATACACGCTATGACGACTACTACTCCGAGAAAAGATTTCCACGGCACTGTACCGTTTAAAATACACCGACAAATAGATGCATGTGTACTTGAAAAAATATAAAAACTATTCAGCCCCTTTAGACAAGTGGCAATTCGTTGACTGGCGTTTGGCAGAATAGAATGACAAATGTATAGAATTTGACGTTTATGACAGTCGTTAGAGTACGCGCCACGAAATAAGTCCGTTGGCCGCCGTGACGACAGCACCTCGTCTTTACTGATGAATATATTTTATATACCATAAAAGTGTACCACCTCACACTATCGTCAAAGGACACCAAAAAACACTACTATTGTAACGTGATGGGGATTTTACATTAATATAATTCCCACTAGTACAGCATGAAGACAATGTGCTCGCAACTCTCTCATGGCCCCAACCAATCAACAAACAGTATGGCAGCGATGTCTTTTTTAGTTCCGCGTTTTGTCGCGGGACTTATTTTGTGGCGTTGACTCTAACGCATGTCATACACGTCAAATACCATACATTCGTCATTCTATACGACCTAATTAACACCGGCCAACATAGCCACTTCTCTAGAGGGGCTTTATCACAAAAATGCATCGATTTATCGTAGCAGTTTAAACGGAACGGTACGGTGCCGTCGTAACGATTTCTCGTAACGTATGTAGCACCAATTATAATGTCCAACAAAGGACAAGCTTAAATCAGTTTGCAGTCACTCGCTTTGTGAAGGTCTATAGTAGGGAAACGATTACTGCAGGCCTCTCTTGTTTTTATATTCCGTACTGAGTTTCCAGCAATATCTAGCGTAAAGCAAGTTCACTGAAGATTATTTAAGTAATGCTCGTATCATATATCTTGGACCTAAATCGCGATATATAAAAAGTCCTGGCGCGCGCGGATTGTTTTGTAATTATCTATGCTTGGTGAATTTGAGCTCATGGACCGCCATAGCACCCCGTGCTTTCCTCAAAATGTATCAAGAAATGTGTACTGCGCCTATAGAAGCACATTTTCAGCACATTTTAGGTCAAGATATATAGAACGAGCCATGTCAATGCAGTCGGCAAATGGCTTTATGCTAGATGTAGGCATGCGTTATAAGCTACTGGCGTATTACGAAATCAGACACAACTACGTAATTAGAACAAGGCTAAACTATTTCAAAGAATGAATATGGAACATTAAGTCATCAATTCAAGATAGACATATTTACCGTTCAATTTTATATTAAGAAAAGGCAGTTGGAAAGAGCTAAATGCGAAAGAAAATTGAATCGGATGTTTGGCGCACATTGAGTAAGTAGGCTTAATGAGGCCTGTCCAGTGTCTAATCAATTAATTCAATATACGCAATTTTAAGTAAAAGTGCTTAAACCTTTAATTAATTCAAGAATCCTTACAAATATTATAAATGTGAATAGAAATCGGTCCGTTACGCTTTCACGCTTCAACCAAGGAACCGATTTTGATAACATTTAGTATAGAGATAGATTAAACTTTAGAAAAGGACATAAGCTATATTCAGTCACTATTGTAACATTACACGCGCGCGGAGCTACAGGCTACAGCTAGTATTCTATCCTTCCTTAAATTTCCTAGCTACAACTAGTTCTGCCTGACCTCGTAAGTGGCCAGTGACATGGTACAAGTACAGTTAGCCTTACTCTTCTGTTTCTTCTCCTTGGTGAGGTAGGTGATGCACAGGTGCGCGTTCTGTCTCGTCACGTGTAAGGCGCGGAATGAGGCCTTCACCGTCACTTTGCTGTCGGTGCCCTCGGATTGGCGGCTTGGCACCTGGCGTGATAAGAGTTGGTTGTGTTTGCAATAGGAATGTATGTCGTTCGATTTATACATGTTTTTAAACATATTACAAAAGTTAATTAGATTCATTATTCATACCCATCCTGTTAAATGTCGAATATAAAAACATAAATGATAATTTATTCGTATTAGTTACGTAAAAACATTTAAAAAAAAAAAATGTAAATACAAAATTTTAACTCTGTGAGAAGTTTACTATTTTAAAAAAAAGATAAATTCATGAAACTATTCCACCCAGCAGTAAGTGACATTTGATGTCATTTTTTTTTTAAGTTTACCAAGTAAGAAAATGTTACCAAATGTGCTTAAATGACAATGTAAACATAATTTTAAATTTGTATTTGATAGATACCATCGACAAATGGCTTCAATAACTTGCTTATCAATGAAAAACTGATTGCTGAGATGGTTGGACTCTTGATGCTTGTAATTACTCGGTATTTTGGTATTTAGATTAGTTTGAGTACTTTTCTAGTCAATATCAATCATTACCCTTAGCATGAAAATAATTGTAATTGTAACGTAAATGTTTCGACAGAACGGTGCATTGCGATTGGCAGGATTGACACCCATACGCACATGCACAAGCTAGGCAAGCGGCCAACGGCAATGCTCCGATCTCTCGATATGTTTAAGTTATGATTACGATAGCTTTTCGTGCTCGGAGTGTTGATGCTGACTATAGCGGTAAGTGAAAGCGAGTTCATTGGCTTTTCCTCATCTCAAAAATGTCCAATGCGCCTAAGGCTTGACGTAAACGGGACACCGATCACAGCCACCGGTGGTGAGTCAACAAGCAGTTCACACGAGTATAAGTATGTAGGATTTCACGGTCGGCGTTGCATGTAAAATATACTGCTTCCGGGCTGTTTGATCGTGGTCCAAACTTGCGTTCCAGATGTTTTGTCGATCACTGCGGTCGACATCTTCAGTGGGGCAGGTTCGGGCGGCGACGAGCCCGGAAGCAGTTTATTCTACAAAGTTCATACGAGTTTTCATACATTTTGTTATAACGCGGCGCACACGTGTGGCCGGTGGCCACCACGCGCTACTAGAGCCTGTGACTCGTCACACAGACGCCGATCCGCGCCACTGTCGCGCTTGTTCAAAGAGAACGAGTTACAAAAAGTGGTGGCGTCCACCCACCGGTGGCTGTCGCTCACTTCTGACAGACGGAGCGGTAGCGCGGGACCGCCGCCGGTGGCTGTGGAAGGCGGCTCGTTTGCGTCGAGCCTAGGATCATAAAGCAGTGGCGTGCGACTCACCAGCCAGTAGTCCAGCTGCAGCTCGAGCGGCTCCTGGCGCTGCAGCGGCGGCGGCGGCGGCGCGGGCTCGTGCGCGTGCGGCGCGGGCGTGGCGGGCGGCGACGCGCGCGCGGGCGGCGAGCCGCCCTCCTCCAGCTCCAGCGACGCGCCGCCCTCCGCGCAGCCCACGCGCACCTCCTGCGAGGGGGAGGGGGGCAGAATATAGAGAGCGGCACCGGCGCCGGAACTACACTACAACCTCCTGCTGTGTTGACGTCTGGACTAAGTTGACAATCAAAAAGCAAACACAGAGAGGAGGTGGTTTAACCTATTAAAAGTATAAAAACTGTAAACTAACATAGATCGCATACTTTCTCAATTGAAATCAATTCTCTTCTCACTAAAAAGACATTATAAACTCAAGCAAGAGTATTAAAATTTTATCTTTGATGATGATGAAGCTATTCATATTTATACAAAAATTTGTAGTAGGTGTAGGTACCTGATTTTGGCAATAATTGTTAATTGAGTGATAGCTCTCTTATATTGGATATTCGACATTCATTGGCACTCAATTTATTTACCAACTTAACGCAATAATCATTAAGAATCCAAGCCCTCTGTCCACGTCCCGTTTGTGATTTTCTTTAATAAATATAAGACTTCGAATAAACCCCTTCAGTATATCTAAATCGTGAGCCGTACTTACCGCAATGAAGGGCACGAACGTTTGACTTGAGTCCTCGTCGCCAGACTTCTCCCTGTACGCGACCATCGCCTCGCCGATCGGCACGTTGTTCACTGGCCCGATACTGTTGAGATACCTGCGAAAATATTTAAAGGCTCATATTTCGAGAATTTTATTTTAATTTAAGATATTAAGGCGTTGTCCTAATCGAAAGCGAATTCGCGATCATTGCGCAAGTAAGCGATGTGACCATATTGTGTTCACGCGATGCCAAAAACTGGGTGCTGTAATAGAACGCGAATCCGCGATCATCGAGTTCGCACGAATTAACGACGCGAACCACACCGTGTTTCTATTTTAGTTCAAAATAACCATAAAACATGGACGCAAAATTTTTTGGTGTCGAGCAACATTAGGATGACCCGTTTTAGTTGCGAGATTGTATCGCGCGAATTTCAATTAGGACACCTATTTAAAATTCATACGATGGGACGAACAGAGTTCGTGCGAACCACGTTGTCGCGTTCTATTATGACAACGCCTTAGACGTACCGTATTAACTTTTTATTGTGCATTGAAATTAAAAATTGCAGCTTTCAAATGTGACTTGTGACCTTAGATCAAATACAGAGAGGGGTGATTTAATTCACTTTCCTGATGAAAAAAAAACACATCACTGTCTACGAGATTATTACATAGTACAGGGATATACTCAGATAAGTATCGCCATCTAGCATCGAGTAGAATGATATTTGGGGACAAAAACTGTAGTCGCCCCCCCCCCTCTGCGTCTGCTCTATGCTTGTGGCCGTTTTATATGCCACGTAGGTACATAGGCATCCACATAATTAAATAATTAAATTTCATAAGTATGCTGTACCTGCCGATCCTGGAAGACATCTCGGCGACGTCGGTGATGGAGCCGTCGGCCGCTCGCTCGCAGACGGCCGCCCACGAGTCGCCCGCGAACAGCGCCGCGTAGCCGCCGTCCGTCGCCGACAGGTGGCGCGCGATCACGCTCGGGCCTGCGCACAAGCACACATATGCCGAGGTTTAAGGAGTGCTCTCTCTCTTGCTTCTCTTTACGCTAATCTTATATTCGTTTCAGAGCGAAAGATTTTGGGTGTAGTTTCGATAGCAAAATCGGCTGGAAGTATTAATTGGTTGAAAAACAAAAAAAAATGTATGGGAATAGCGTACAGGTGAAAGGAATAATGTATGGGAACTGTAAAAGATTTTCGCCGAATTAATGCTTCCTGACGATTTTGCTATCGAAACTGAGCCCTAAATCTTTTGCTCCGAAACGATTATAAAATCGCCGGATATAATTTTCAAATATATTTATAATTTTTATTTATAATTTTTTATTTATAATTTTCAGATAAAATTTTTAATTTTCTCGATTGTAGAAGAGGTATTCAGGCTGGAGGTTTTTACTTTTTCACTTCTTTTTTAGTGTTTCTGCTAGGATTACTATTGGTAATACAGAGTGCGGCTGAATGAGTGAGTGAGTGAGTGAGTGAGTATGTGAGTATGAGAGTATGTGAGTATGTGAGTGAGTGAGTAAGTGAGTGAGTGTGTGTGTAGAGGTAAGTGGGTAGAGTATTTACTCACTGCATTCTATGTCGACGTAGTATAGCCATTTCGTACTAAATGTTACTAAAGGGAATTGGGACGTATGGCAATACGCGCCACACAACTTTACGTCTATGAACTTCGCGCGAAAGGCGCAGCAATGATGCAATTATAGGTGTCACAGGGGTAACTGCTGCGCAGCGGAAGGGGGTGAGGCGGCACTGGCCGGCCGAGGCGATGTTTAATCGTGCATACCTGACGTTCGGTAATTTCGCTGCTTTCACTCTAACGTACTGTCGTGAATACAATTGTTAAAAGTTTTCGTTGATATTGTTATTACCGAAAGGAAGTAATTTTTTTGTGTTATGTATTTCAAGTTGCCTCATTAGTAAAGTCATTATAATTCATCTATATATAAAAAAGGTTTAATTACTTCAGGTGACTTATTTAAGTTATTTGCTACATGAGTAGATTAAACCTACTACTACGGTATTGACGAGGTTTCTAGACTAAACAATTATAGTACCTACTTAATCTTTAACCAATATTTCACGCAAACAGTATGTAAGATGTATTTTAATACTAAGTACTTTTGTTCGCGACGGTACTTGCGCAACCTTGAGCATGTTGCTAACTTCGTAGGCGCAAAGTTGTGTGGCGCGTATTGTACCTACTTAAGTCACCTCCTCTCTGTGTTTGCTCTGTAGTGTGTAGCTTGACGTACCCACGGGTCTGATGTAAAAATGTAATGCGGGCGGTATGTACCGCAAACCACTGCGTGGGTGTGTGTCGGTGAGACCATACCATTCGGCGTGCGGGAAAGGGATGGAGAAATAAGGAAGTTTCTAGATTCCTTACGATTACTAAGTTATTAGAAATAATAAATACAAATAGCAATAGATGGCGTTGTGTGTAGCGAGACGTACCGACAGGTATGATGTAGAAGCGCACGCTGGGCGCGTCGTGCGGCCGGCGCGCCCCCAGCTCGGCGTGCGCGCGCAGCGCCGCGCTGGCCGCCGCGTCGCCGCCGCACACCGCCACGCGGATGCAGCCGCGCCGACCGCTCCTGCGCACCACACGAGTTAGTGAACTTATAGTCAATTGAGCTCATATTCAATTCGGCTCGTTGACCTCAGCTCTGTTGACCCCTATTATCTCATGACAACGTAACTAATTTGATTTATCAGTCAAATAACCAATTGGTTGTATGGTTAAACACTCACTGTTTAGGCGCCCTAGCATACAACGCATGCAGCAGAGGCCGCGGATCAGGCGCAGTGGCGGGGGCCAGCAAGGCAGGCACGCCGAGGGCCGCTAGTGCCGCTGCGCACGCACCGCCGCCCCCACCGCACCCCACCACGCCCACGCACTCGAGGGACGACTCCTCGCCCATTAGCCGCGCTACTTGCTCCGCCCAGGTGCGCCGGGGCTGGATAACAACCATATTAAATTATAAGTAATAAGACTTTACTTAGAGGTGCATGTCTTGACTGCGACAGTACTCAACGCTAAGATGATGATGAGACATAAAAAAGACAGTCTTAAAAGCAAGTACATGGTTGGGCAAAGTGTCTATTACCATTTTGGTGCTTGATTGGACATAATATTACATTCCGGTGCATGGTTAGGCAAAGTATTACCATTCTGGTGCATGGTTAAGCCAAGTATTACCATTCTGGTGCATGGTTGTGCCAAGTATTACCATTCTGGTGCATTTTACTGATACAGGTTCCAATGCTGACTTAGTCCAAAATAACACAAGGCCCAAAAATAATTGCCTAGAAACCATTGCACACAGAATATGATTATATATTACCTCTAGTGTGGTGGGGCTCTGCGCAGGTAGCTCGTGCGCCGACAGCGGCCGGTCGCCTCCCACGATGAGAGAGTTCTTCTTGCGCCCCGCCACGGCGGGCGTGAGGTTCCCGCCGCTCGTGGCGCTGCGGAACAGCCGAGAACGTTTGTCCTCCTGGAAGAAAAACTACGTATTAGTCCCGTCAAAATAGACACACATATACATACAGTCACGTCTGTATATCCCTGTAGGCAGAGGTGCATTAACATCCATATTTCACACTATGATTAGGGGGCGTGTCTAGTGCTGGCAAGCGGGCACTTAGTCATAGGCTATATGTTTAGGTACTGTCGGAGCCCAATTCCTGAGTCGCCTTCTACGACACCTACAGGAAGAGATGGGGTTGCCCTATTCTACTCCGCTGGGAATCAACACGGCATTATACTTTGAATAAACTTTGACCCATAAAGCAAATACAGAGAGGAGGTGTTGTAATTAAATTTTTTTTTATGAACCCTTTTCGAAAGCACTTTTCTTTTCCCCTTCGGATATAAACTGGCGTGAGTATATGTTTTTTATATAACTGTGGTGGCAGACATCGTGTGCTTGTCTGATGGAAAGTGATGGAAATCCCACCTGATGGAAAGTGATTACCGTGACCTATGGACGTGTGCGACACCAGGGGAGTAACACTTGTGCTGCCAACCCTGTAAACACAGAGAGTTTCTGTTCCGTCAGTGTAGAAGACAAAGCAGGAGTAGCCTTTGGTCTTCCCACTGACAGCACAAAAACTCTCCAGTGAGCTCTGGCTACCCTACTCACCGCCGCGAACACAACACAAGGTTATTATGGCCACGGTATTCTGTAGGGCGGAGGTACTTCCCCAGTTGGACTGCTCAGTTGGACGGGAATACCGCCGTGTCCTACTTCCATATATAATGTAAAATTATATATATTTTGTAAATATATTTTATTATAAGAGAAAAGTGCCTTACAAAGTTTCAACATATTATGTTCCAAATAATATGTTCAGTTCTGAATAACATTACCCAATGTTGGGTTTGTTTTATTGCTTAAAATCTAGACATTATTTTCATTACTAAGTAGTTCATACAGAAATAAATACGATCAAGTTCCTAAATATGTATAAGTATTTGCTGAATACAATTTTTAAATAGTGTATGGCATACTTCGGAGGGTTGCAATTTGACAAAGCTACATACAGTCGCCATCGGTATTAGCTTAATATATTTCAAGTTACGTACACACTATGATTAGGGGTATATAACAGTGAATTATGACTTCATGTTGGTTCCAAATAGTCGTCATTTCCATCAGCATCGTCAACAATAATCATTCTAACTAAAGAATACAAAACAAGACTTGGCTTAAAGGTATTGCAACCAAGCCATATCTTTCCAAAATAAAAAGGGTTCCGTACCAGAAAAAAGGCAAAAAGCCATGAAAAAGGGCTAAAATATCACGTTTTTTGTATGGGAGCCCCCCTTAATTATTATTATTAATTTGTTTTTAGTATTTGTTGTTATAACGGCAACAGAAATACACAATCTGTGAAAATTTCAACTGTCTAGCTATTACGGTTCTTGAGATACAGCCTGGTGACAGACGGACGGATGGACGGACAGCAAAGTCTTAGAAATAGGGTCCCGTTTTTACCCTTTGGGTACGGAACCCTGAAAAAGTAAATGTGTGTACCTTAATGTCGTTAGGCGGCGAGCTGGACACAGAGGCGCCGGAGACGGGCGCGTCCGCCGTGACGTCACCGTCGCTGTTGCCGTCACTGGCGCGCTCGTCGCCCGCCGAACTTCGGATCGCTTCTGACTCTGACGTCATACCACATTGTTAAACACTCTATTTTATTTTGATGCTCTATATTTTTTAATTACAAGATGCGGACATTATGTTAAAGAATATTTTTACATACAGGTTGATTTTTAATTCACATAATTTCTTTCCCCTAAGTAATTAACTTATAGCTTAAGCTTCTCATATAGATGGTTTGTCAAAGTATACACATACCTAAAGAACTGAGATAATAAGTTACAGAATTGGAAGAGGGAAACATTTTGTCCAATTCCATATAGTGCGCAAAAGGGTATGAGCAGGGTACGGCACTGTTACAAACATACAAACTATACGACACGCAGCATACTGCTACTTAATGTTGATTATAGTGAGATGTACCACCTCGATCGTGTGTTAAGCTGGGTAACGTTAGAAAAAAATCTTTCCATAATAGCAACAGTTAACGTTGTTTAAAGAAATTATACAAATTCAATCCCCCTGTATATACATTTTTAGTCCATTAAATACACCTAAACTTTTTGCTACGTATGTTATAATAACAAAGGAAGTTTTATTTTATTTTTACGTCACATTTAATTTAAAATAGAACGCTGTGGAGCAAGTATGCTATCACAAATGACCTTGAGAATTAACACGGGTATTATATTAAGTATTGATAGTAGAAATAATACTGATTAATTTCGATGAATAAATCTATTCGCTGGAATTTCAGTTTTGAAATACCATCACACAGACTAACTTTTATTATTTAAAGATCTATGCATAGAATTGAAACCCCATATCATCTCATATTTAAATGATGAGGTACCATATACAGCACAAATAATGCAATGATGTGCCCTAAGTGAACCACATACAGTAATAAGTAGCATAATTATATGGTACGATATATCATTTACAACACAGTGTACCATATATCGCACGATGTACCAAATATAGCACGATGTACCAAATATAGCACGATGTACCAAATATAGCACGATGTACCAAATATGACACAATGTACTATAATTAATTATTTAGTATGATGTACTACAAATACTTGTTAATAGGAAGTTATTACGTATTTCATTTGTCTTATTTACAGTACATATTTTTTAAACAACTTATGCTGAAAATTATACATTTGAGAAAAATCATTTTAAAAATAGGCACATAACAAACCATGCAATCGTGCTATTTATAATCGAAAGTTGAATGGTGATGGGAACACAAAATAATAGACAGAAGCTTGCTATAGACAGACTAAATAAGGCGAGAGTCGACAGAGATTGTGAAAGACAAACTTAACAATAAAAATATAGGCAATTTAAAATCTAATTAACTCAAAAGTGTTGCAGAAGAGTTTCAAAAGGAGTATTTTATCACACTGCAGGTTTAAACACTGATTATCTTGCAGCAGCACTGCAGTGTTTTAACACTCACATTACGCCAACTATGATTTTCGGTCCCACGTAATAGGTCCGATTGCCGTCAAACAGGCACTTTTTCATGAGCTGTATATTTACTCTCAGATGGACACAGTCTTATCTTCAATGAAAACACTTGTACTATTCCACATTATTTATTGAATTCCTGACCGGTTTCACCTTACGGCAAAATCAAAGGTTTTATAATGTGTAGCAAGTTCCACCAAGTGCCATCAATCAACAGTATAAACAGTCTTGTCCTTTTTTCTTAACCTAATTTTCTTTTTTTTCTTTTTTTTTAAATTAAATTTTTAAGGATTTTTTTCCTTTATTCGATTTAATTTTCTTTCTAAGATTAATTACATATAAGTATATCAATAGGATGTCCCATACCCAGATGGACAGATGACCTGAAAATGGTGGCTAGGATTGACTGCATGCGGAAGGCGCATGATCGAGTGCTACCCATCGTGAGAGGCTTATCCAGAAGTGTACTGTGATAGGTTAATTGAATGAGGTATGAAGTGCATATGAGATATTTTTATTTTCCCTTAAGTAGTTGGAACGGGCCGCCTTTTTCGAATGTAAGAGGGACTAGATTTAGTAAATCAGTTTATCAAATTTATAATATCCTTTACTAAGTGATTCAACAAGGCAATTTTTTTAAGAAATATAAGCGTAATCCTTTTCTAGTTGGGTAATAGATAAAAAAAGATTTAATACTAATAGTCAGATGTAAGAATGAATTTAAAAGAGTAGTATTGTATTCACAATCTCGACCAACTATACTTTTTGGTAATCAAAATAGTAGATCGATAGGTATTCAACTAATTTCTAACGAGACAATTTTATCTTAAGGTGGATTATGTACTTTAACTGAATAAGATAAAAACCAGTTTAAATGTAGTTAGGATGTTACCATTAGTCTAAGCTACTACTATTTAAAAGTTTGAGTATGGTTAGTTTTAGTAGATTTCTAGTTTATTTTGGTAGAATATTATTAACCCACTTTCAATTATACATTGTATCTTTTATTAAATTAATATTTCGATATAGATTTAGATAAATGGTAATTAGTTGAATATCTAGGGATCTTTATTAAACCTGTATGAAAGTACCTGTGAGAGGGAGCGTGTTGATGTGGCGTTCTCTGTAGTCGTTGAGCTCGGCGGCGGACGTGAGGCTCCCGTGCCCCCTCACTGCGCATGCGCGTACCTCATGTCGCAATGTGTGCGAAACGTGGAATACAGTGCGTGGAAGTTTTGGTAGATTTCTATTACCATTTGGTAAACCTTTAAGGGTTTTTGGTAGATTTCATGATAGGTCTAATTTGGTTATGTCGGTAGATATATCAATAGCTACAGTAAATGACTGGATTCTAGGTTTAAAATATTCACTCTCTTAACGTAATATTTTGATTAACCTGATTGAAAATTAATATATAAATATAACATACATAGCGAAGTGAATTTGTTGATAAAATTCAGCAGTTATGAATCATTGTTAATATTCTCCAAATCAGTATAAATATTTAGTATTCCACGTGACACACACAAACTAAACTAATGCACATAGCGTTACATAACATAACAAAAATTCCAATGTATATGTCATTATGTTTACATTATAATATGTATGTAAGCAAAACAAAAGTTAAGCGTCCACATCACACAATGCATTGTTTTTCGTAAATATTGTTCAATGCTCAGGCAATTAATACTGTTACGTCACAAAAAATAGTCACTTGCGACTTCTTACACCCGTTTTGCACACTAACGCCATCTGTTGGCGGCGTGATGGAAGTGATGGAGGGTTGGAGAGATGAGGTGTGACTGTTTCTTATGATTTGATTAATATGTAACATACTAAGGCTTGTGTTATGTTCAATGAGTTTGACTAGGGATTGTGGACCTCCTGGGGTGTTTAGGAAAAAAATGATGACTTTCTATTCAGTAATTAAAAAAAAAATAATTAAAGAATATATTTAAAAAACGTCTCTTAAATGGTATTCGAATTAGATAACTACAAAATGAAAATACATTTTTTCAAAATCAAAAAATATATTTCATACAAAAGCAATGTACAATAATTTTTTTTAAGTTTTTTTGAAAAAATTGTATAATACTTACAACAAAACAAATAAACAGAAAATCATCAAACACTCAGTCCAGGAGGTACACAAGAGATTTTGTACAAGTCTTGCACTACACAACCGTACCATTGGAATGCCTATGGTGTTCTTGTGTGGCGAGGCTTCGAGAGCTACTGAAGAATGGCCTCAGCGAGGGTTTAGGTGTGGACCCAATGCTAATGGTGTCCATCTGATCAGGACCTGAGTCCTCGCCTTCGCCGCATGATAAGGACTCCAGTTCCTGTAATGAAGTCATTTCATGAATATCTGTAGTCAGTAGTCCTGGCAATTTTAGGTCAATTTTAAAATTAATCAGGAATAAAGTTAGAAATCCAGGAGTTCAAAAAGTTCAATGGTTTTCAGTTGCAAAACTATAGAACGAATTCTAGAAATGTGTCCAGTGGCAGTCCACTGGATAAATTTCGCTGTATTTCAACAGCCACAAAATGTGTCTACCCACTCAAGAATAAATTTTTGCCATTCATATTTTGTCGGTGCATTTACTTGAGAATGGGTTGACCAATTAAGTTGTGAAGAACAATGTTGTAACGGTGCTTGGTAAATGATTCATTCAGCTACCTTACACCTCCGCCGATTTGAGACCCGCCACGGCGAACGGTTTTATTCAATCGTAATTGCAAAAGGTATAAGTACCTCAAGTCATATCTCCGACCTAAGTCCCGAGACAAACGAGGCATTAGCGCGTGCGCATTATTGTGTAACAATCTAATTTTGAGCTCGTCCACCACCGTAGCTATCCTCAAAAGACACCTAAGAAACTGTACGTATACAGGACATTTCGAGGAAATTTTAGGTCATGTACAATACTCACTTGGAAGAGTTCGTCGATATCTTGTTGCGCGTGGTGCTGGTCGCGCGTCGTGCCGCGCTCTGACAGTTCCTCGGGCACGCGGAACCGTCGCAGCAGTGCCGCGAACTTCTGCTTCAGGTTGCGTTGCTGTAACACGGACACGCAACTTGGTGGTCGAACATCGCACAATCGTACAAGAAACAAATCGAATAAGGCATAAGCGCCCTTTACACGCACAGTCTTAAGAGCATCCAGCCCCTCTAGACAAGTGGCAATTCGCTAGCCGGCGTTTGGTGGAATAGAATGATGAATGTATGGGATTTGACGTATATGACAGCCGTTAACGCTTGTCAAATACGTCAAGTCCCATACATTCGTCATTCTATTCCATTTAACGCCGGCTAGCGAATTGCCACTTGTCTAGAGGGGCTGGACCTGGACGGACTGCGCGACGGCATGCACGCACGCAGAACCGCGGGAATAGAGGACCTTTCCTCTAGTCCCGCGGGAAAAAACGTGCACTCGGCGCTTTTCTCTGAACTTCCGTGTGCGCGCAATCGCGTGTTTATTTCGTGTGGTCTATGCCGCGTGAAAGATTTTGTGAATTTTGATCTTTAAAAGAAGAGAAGAGAAGAGAAGAATAGCTCACGATTATACGTAAAGGCGGCTATTGTCCTACGTGAGCGACAAGCGCGACAACGCGACGCGTAAGACGCGTTGCGACACGGTGCGTAAATATCCAATAGTCGATGTTCTTTATTGTGTCCTACGTCGAGTCGCGTGGCTATGTTAGTTGAAGTATCGAAGAATATGACACGCATCGCGTCGCGTTGCTACGCTGCCGCGCATGTCGCTCACTTGGGACAACGGGTAATAATGTTTCCAAAGCGAATAAGTAACACTGTTTTTGTTCCTATACTCCTGAAGTCTTCAATCGAGGCGTGATAAAGCGTCTGTGAACCCAACAACGAGGAAGGACACGACAGTATTGCCGCCCAATTAAGTAGTCCGACTGGGGCAGTACATCCGCCCTAATCGCCAGAAAACCGCGGCCATAATAACCTCGTGTTGTGTTTCCGGCGGTGAGTAGGGTAGCCAGAGTTCACTGGAGAGTTTTTGTACTGTCAGTGGGAAGACCAAAGGCTATTCCCGCTTTGTCTTCTACGCCAAATTATTTAAAAATTGAAATAATACTAAAAAATAGTTCCAAGTAAATTGCGACAGAATCTATTAAAAATAATTTTATATCAATGAGGAGCCCCTATTAATCTAAAAACTATTATAATTAAAAAAAATTGCTTACGATATAAAAAAGTGCCGTTTTCGAATTTTGATAGCATCTGGACAGTAACTTCTATAATACATATTATTATATGTTACGATAAATGTGATATTAAACTAAATACCGCCTATTAGCATTAATAGCATCTACAGTACCAAAACCTGGTACCTATTTAAGTATGTTGCTTTTACCAGCCTGCAAAGTGTAATCTCATTAACAAATTAAATACTCAAAAAAATCAGTACGTCTGTGTTTACAAATAAATAATGATGTCACTGTCTATGTCGCAATCTTTCGCGCTCCAAAAGTTTCAGCTCGCCCGTTTGATTATTATTACAAGTTTTACTTAAGAGCAGCGAGGTCGCATTTAAAAGTCTAATTAGATTTTTAGTTTAGTAGTTTTAAAACAGTATAATAATAAAAGATTTAATAATTATGATACCTAAATAATTCTAATTTGATATTTCAACTGCTTGCTTAAATTGTTAAATATTTATTGATATTCACATGTTTATTTTCGATTTGATATTTATAAGATTTTGATTTTAATTTTGAGTATTAAAGACTATTAGCGTACGAATTGCAGTATTGTTTAGAATAGAGGCAAGTTCCATTTAGTATCTGGACTAGAAGAAACTAGCATCTATTCTAAATAATATACAATATTGATGAATATTTGCTTGACCAACGTAAACTCGTAGATAAAACTAAAACATACCTAATATGTTGCCAATTTATTTAGCTGATAGATACCCGCTGCCCAAGTCTAGATATACAATATTACAATTTATAGAGTCAACACATTTAGATAATTTCAAATATTAAGGTGTATTTTCCTTATTTTGAATTGAATTTAGCTATACAAGGTGACCTGTTCGATGTATTACGCATTTACCTAGTTGCTTTACCTTTTGCAGTTTATCATTATTAGAGCAATTCATGTTTGAGTATTTACGGATATATCTGAAATTCGCAATTTAATAACTAGACATTCTTATCTCACTTTCCATTCTAACACCACCTGATGAGAACCATTTACCTAAGCAATGATACGATATAACCATACCTTCACAATATTCAAGATGTTATAATGATACCCATACCATCTCACATCATAGTAGCCATACCATACACCACTAGACACTCGAAAAAAAAAAACACTTTCAAAAATAGAATGTCACTTTTTGCAAAAAAATATCACTAGTTAATAAAAACTATTTTCAACTTTTTAAATCATACAACATAATTTGAAATTAGAACATAACCATCAAGAAAGGAACGTTCTATTTTTAAAATTTAACACACAGATAACATAAACATGTAGGAATAGAACACATACAGGTTTGACCTCCATGGGTGGGCAGGCACAAACTGAACATATTACCTTAACATATAATCTAATCTAGTAGATAGCTACCACACAATGACATAATACACGTGATGATGTATTACTATAATGAGTATGCTAGCCGAAAATTTGGTTGCCTAAAGTGTTTATGACAAACTGATAAGAGAAGAAACAGATTTATCGTTTAATGAATTGCGAAAATGAATGTTTTTAAGGAAAATTAAAAATTATTCTCCGATTGTACAGTCGGCAAAGGAGATAATTATACACCTTTACATACAACAGGAAAGGTGTATACTTAGCTATTTTGCCGATTGTACCATGTAAGGGTGTGTTCATCAGTGATCTGTTATTAAAACTGCTTCTCCAGTGCGTTCAGCTAAAAAAAGTAGGGTTCCCAAGAGGGAACGCGGCCTGATATCTCTGTATTGTCAGAATATTTCTGTTTCAAATCTGATCACCCAATATTATTGAGATAAGAAAAAATCATTGACATTGTATGCTACAATAAAAGAAACAAATTACTATTTAAAATACACTACACTTTTAATGCCTAGGTACTTGATTGAAGTAATATTTCTACCTACTAACGAAATTTTCATTACATTTTTGTTGCAGTTACTGAAATCAGTCGCACCTAGTACGAAAGTCAACAACAACAAGCTAAAGAATGTGCGTGTAAACACCTCTACGAAAAACACAAACTAAATACATGCGTATCTACAAAAAACTATGAGAATAGAAATGTTGAACTTTGTTGAACGTTTGACTTAGCGTAATGAACCAAACGAAATATATATAATGTTAACTGAATGATTTGTACGGGACAAGAACTGGAGGGACAAAACAAAGTAAGCCCAATAAAAAAAAATGATTAAAAAAAAAACAAGCAAAAAAAAGGGTAAGAAATAAAACCTTGTAATATAATAGCTGGAGTATAGTTCGGAAAGTGTCCGTAGAAATATTTCTCTTGAGATTATTTTCAAAATTGGAACAATTTCTATTCTCATAAGATCTACGTGGAAGCGTGCTTGCGCAGGCGCTCACCGCGAGCTTCCCGCGGCTGCCCTTGCGCTTGGCGGCCGCGCTCTCTAGCTCACTGTCGCTGTCCCTGTCGTTCGCCTTACTGCGTATATAGCTCTGTCTCTTTCGCTCGCGCTCCATGAAGCTCAAGTCGCGAGAACGGGACAACTGCGTGCAATGCAACGCCTATTACGCACAAGCTTAGGAAGCTAAATATTCTTTTATTTGCATATAAAGATATAAAGCTATTTATATCGTTATTTACTGTAAACGTATTAGTTTTCTGTATATAGTAAAATAACGAAGCCTCCCTAAGCAAAGCGTATTATCAAAACATGCATAATTATTTGATTTATTTAAAAAAGGAAACAAATTGAGATGGAGAAATAGCTGAAATACCTACAATGTACTTCCAAGATAACACAGCTTTTTATATATCAGCTTAATGTTTACAAACATTTGTAGGAGTTTGCTAATTTATCAGTAGATATATTCCTATTAATTAATAATAAAAATTGATTAAAAGCCAAATTATAATTCAACTCTTTAAAAAGCATTGTGTACCTTAGTATAAGAGAGATCAGTTTTATTGAACGCCAGTTGTCGGTGTGCGCGCGGCCTCGCGGGAGCCCCGTACGTCATCTCGTCAGCCTCCTCCACAGAGCTGAATTCACCTTCCTCTTCCTCGTCTGAATAGCCTCGCTCTGGAAATCAAGAGATCACATGTTATAGCAGATATTACATTGTTTGAAAAAGATTAATAGATATTCTACAGCCTTTAATGGGTTTTTCTAAAGGTAGATCACGATGCATCTTCGGAAGAGTTAACTACAATAGAACTCTTCTTGTACACTGTCCTCAGCTCTGTGTTATCAAGGGAAATGTCTTTTGGTCTACTGGCCTAGCAACCCTCAACGGGGAGCCTTTAGGCTCACCTTGACCACTTCCCAAAAAAAACTACTTTTGATTTTTGTACTCAATTTTTCATTTACCCAAAATGAACACTTATTTTCATAATGACACGTTCTCGTATGATTCATTGCTGTAATGTCGACTTCCCAAAAAGTCTCATTTCTGGAACGTCCAGGTCCTGAAACTGTTCCAGAATATTTCTATGGCAATCACCTTTCCCTCTCCTTCTAGGACGCGTCCGCTTAGGACGCAGGCACCGGCACCTAAAAATTCTTAATTAAGCGATAACCTTGTTATTTTTGGCATGTCGCCACTCCTGTTACCAATGTATGCTCGTTTTCTACTCCAGCATATCTATACCTTAGCTTCGATCTATAAAAAAACTAAACAAAAGTATCCAAAAATAAAAATAATAAAATCGACAAATCTATCAAAAGATTAAGGAGCAAGCGTGACTCACCAGTGATGAGGAGCGTATTATTGTTCTTGGTGTCGTGGTCTACGGGCGTGGACGCCAGGCCCGTGATGGTCAGCTTGGCGACGGGCTGGCCAGCAGCTGCGCCAACCTTCCCGCCGACGCCCACCAGCTCGAGCTCCATGTCCATTGAACGTTGCAGCACCTGAGGACCGATTACGACTATTTAGAGAACTTATACAGTGTTGCCTCTTAGTGGAGTATAGCTATAGAATATTTCTTCCCGTGGATGTCGTAGGAGCGAATTGGGTACAAAAACCATAGTTGGCAAAATGTGGGTACTATAGGTACTCCTCAGTCTACACCTTTGGGTATGTAATATACATATGTACCTATAATAAGGATAAGATTAATGAAGAGATAATAAAAATAATGAAGTGAAAGAGCTAATTTTCTTTGCGTGCCGTAAAGACTTGGAATATTTCAGCAACCCAGGTATCTACAATGGCGACTCTAATTTTTGAGACTACCCCTGTAGTTTACCATGGTACCTACGTAAAAATATATTGATGCACTTTGTACAAGAGAATACGTAGAGCAACAAGAGTATTGGCAAACTCAACACAAACTTAATTCCAGCTCTCGTTATCACCAGCTAGTCTTAATTAAATTGCTTGAAACTTTATCTGCAAGGATATAGTTACCAAAGTTATAGTACTTCGATAGTCGACAAAGTTGATAAGCAAACTTGCACGGGATTACCGTCGTATCCTTTAGAGCAGTTACAGACTTGCATTTTATCCGAAATTGGGTTAGAAGGAAAAGTGTAAACAATGATATTTTATAAGGATGGGATCATCCTGGTACAAACAGCAAGTATAGGTACTTAATAAAATGCTACTTCAAGGTGCTATCGGATTATAATTTTACTTTGAGCAAAGTGAGATTAGCGGTCATTAAACTCTGACAGTTAAGTGTGTACCATTAACGTAATTAAGCAAATACATTCGTGTACATAATAATATAAGAAATCTGAATACAATAATAGTATAGGTATCGTTGCATAAAAAATGCATACTTTGATGGTGAAGGAAAACTTGATGAAATCTCGAGTTTTCCAAAACTAGGTCAGTAACATGGACCTTATTGTCATTGATCAGCAAGGTGAACTATAGCGTAACTCCTGTAACTTTGAGAACAAGTGTGAACCCTCAACCCAGGCGGTGAAACGCCAAATTATATTATATATTAATCTAATTAAGCAAAAAAAACCTGCACGGCACAGATCTACTGCATGCGTGCACACGCACGCGGCAGGGCCGTCCCTTGCCTTGTCAAATAAACGTTCTTCTTGAAATCATCATTTTCTAAGCCTTGTCATATCTCAGTTGGGGTCAACTTCCTAGTCTATCTAAGATGCCGCTGAAGTTCCTGTGAAGCGGCTGCCATCTGATCTTGACAACCAATTGGCGATATCAGAACTTCTGTAGTGAGACTAGTCTTCTCAACATCCTTCTAGTACAAAAACAGTAGGACAGAATCGAAATAAAATCACACGAACATAAACAGGTCAATCACCGATTGGCTCACAATATTATGTGGGGTCGAAACAATTGACGAAATGTAGATTCAATAGTATACCGTCAGGGATAGGATATACATGTTTATTATACAGATACAGAAACAGTATTCATAGTACCTACATCTGCACAGCACATGTAATTGTATGAATCACTAATTAAAGCACCAGCGTCCTACAAGTGATGATAACGAGCCGGGGCATTTTATAATTCTAATTTTAGACTTATCTGTTTGTCCAGTTTGCTGAACGGTGATGGCATCCGCTAAGCCATGGACACTTCATGTTGAATATCATGCTTGTGATCATTCTAATAGGGAACTCACATTATTACTCGCAAGCATATTTTTATGACTTCAACACGCCTAATGCCATCATGATAGTTATAAACAATGATAAAAGAGCTAAATGCACTTTAATATGACTTTATTTGCCTAAGGGTAAACTAAAGTATCAAGAATTAAGGATGCCTACCGTTATTTTTACTGGGTCTTTTTCTTCACCCGTCCGATCATTGTGAACGAGAATCTAGGATGAAAAGTAGCAGTTTATACTAACCTGGTCCATCCTGATCACACCTTCGGCGAGAGTCTTGTACCCGAGTATGGTGCGGTTCTTGTATTTCTTGCGGCGTTGTAACATTATTTGCAACCTGAAATATAACAATGAAACACGTTTAATAATATGGTCAATTCCTCTTCTACATCTCCTGACGTCACGTCCTGACGTGACCTTGGTTCCGTTCTCCAGAACAACGATCAATTGTGAATCGACTCTCATGACGATCGAAATGTCATCTAGAATGCAATATGTCCTCAGACCTAGTTATAAATCGAGAAACAGGCCTACAACCTGTCACTCAAAAAAAAAAAGCAATATTCTTGGAAATCTAGGACTTTCTACAGAACACAACGCTATCTAGACCCAAAGTAAGCTTAGTTTAACTAACTGGTGTTTTGGGATCTATAGATCTTTCAATATATCGATGATTCTTTTATTCAACATAATCCTATTTGCAATTCAAAGAACATAAAACCCAACTACGTTGTTGGTCAGAACAACATGGTAGACAGAATCGTTTGAAAAATAAATCTAGCACAAACTAATGTTCTAAAGTCGTCTCGACGGCCAAGTTTAATGTGTTCTCACACAAATACGACTGCTATTCTTCATAACCCATTTTATTTGTCTGAAGTCGTACTTTCAGCTGTACGATGTTGAGTGCTTGCGTATGGATAGGGAGCTTTATGACTGAAGTTTTAGTAACATATCTTGTTTGTTTAGTTTGGACATGATGAGACTGTGCTTCACAAGAAACATCTTCACCCGTTAAGGAGGAACAGATTGACCCTCCTTAGTTTATCTGTTAGAATATTATTACAGTTTATATTACTTCCATGAACGAATTGGTGGCGTTGGAAATATTTTCAATTTCTCCAAATTATTCCATTTCGTTACTGGCTCCAGGACAGTTTGATTTGCCTGGGATTTGATGAGTACTATGCTCTGTGTCCAACTACTGTTGGACCTAGAAAACAAGCATCTCAGTTATAGGAGACATCTTCAGGGTCGGCAGCAACGGTAACCACTTTCCATCAGATGGGCCGAGTGGTTGTCTGCCACCTAAGTGGTATTAAAAAACTATCTGGAATTGGTCGACAAAAAACAACAACAAACACAACAAAAACAACGATAAACGATCCGCATCTCATTAACAATGGTGGAAGGGTACAACGTATAATCGTCTAGAATACATTGGTGTGTTAACAGTGGTAAATAATACCGTACTAGCAGACACATAAAAGCAGTATATTAAACTATTTTACTTGCACTAAAAATGATTGCAGAGTTGTTTCAATGTTTACGTTACTAAAAACGGTTTCGACTAAAAGAAAACCATTTTATGTTTTACGGATAACTTGTGTAAATAACCGGCGTCCGATTTTAATTACGTACCTACTTTACTTATACAAGTAATAGTATTAGGTTCTCGTACAGTACACGCTGAAATCATTCACCTCTATTTTTCCAATCTTTGGTGCGATGCACAATGGGCTGCAAAAGTGCTAAGTTTGTCGGTCTTTGTGGGTGATTTTAATGCCAACCACGAGACCATAATGGGCTTTTATACAATCGAGCATGCAGGAGCAATATTACAAAAGAAGCTTGTGAAGACATGTGATCTCGTGGCTCGGATACCACATCACGAAGGAACAGTGACGGACTAAAACACTACTGTTCCGGCACGGGTAACAATGACGGATTAGGGCTCCTGAAGCCCAAAGACATTTCAGCCACCTATCGAACATCTTATTCCTTGGATACTTATAAAGATATAGAACATGAGCGCGGTACCTTTCGTGGCGTCGACTTGTGATTATAGCTTCTGTGGCGAGGTGGTAGTGCATTCGACTGCAACGCAGCGGGTGCGAGTTCGATTTCCGCTCAGTGCAAATATTTGTATTCGATAAATTTATTACGGCTATACTCACGTCAATCGTCAATCGTCAGAATGCTCATGATTAAGGACTCCGGTCGGGTCCGAAACTAGTCGGGCGCATCCTGACGATTAACGTGAGTATAGCCGTAATAAATTTATCGAATTGAAAATGGCTCACGATAGTTTCTATACGAAAATATTTGTATGCATGAATATGCATACTGCATTGGTCTGGGCATTTCCCTGTCTCGGAGAGCACGTTAAGCCGTCGGTTTCGGTTATCATACGAACATCTACGCTAGACGTTACGGGTTAGAGGAGTGAAACCCTAAAATATTCAAGAAATTTTTGTGGAGGTCAGGTGGCAGTCCCTTCACGGAAAATAACACAATTAGTGAAACACGCAGTTAGATTGGAAAAAGCTGACTCCATAGTAAAAGCTTCGGTTGCGACCGGGAATAACGATAGGATTAAAAAGATAAGAAAAGTGATGACGAATCTGCATTTCTAACTTAATAATATGGTGAGAGTAACCTTGGCATTATTACTGTGCCCCGAAACCTAAATCTAACAGCTATTAAACCGTATTAACGAAAACTAGAATGATGTCTTAATAAAGAGAGTTATAAACATTTTATTGCCTTGTGATTTTTCTTTCAGCAGCTTGTATATAATGTTCATAGGTTTCCACTACAATATGGCGAATGTCCATCAGCTAACATGAATTCATCTCACCGTAATGGTAATCGAGATCATATTGTATACTTATATAATCTCGGTAACTACTGCAAATGGGAAAGATTTGCTGGTATATTTCAATTGGATAGAAACCTGACATTTATGTCTTTCGCTTCGTTTATTGTAATAACTGTATTTGAATTGTCGTTTAGGAAGAAGAGTGAGAAAAAGACAACTGTATTCAAATTTCAAATACACTCATCGGTTTAACAAAACTGGCTTCAGAAAGTTCATTTTATCCACCATTACTTTCAAATGCCTAAACAGATTTCGACGTGTGAATGTATATAGAATTTCGACGTAGAATCCTTACATCATCGCGAGTGACACTACGTAGTACATTCTTATTTATTAAGTTATTTATTATTGCATTTGTATACGAACCTATTCCCATCCCGCTTGACGAAGTGGGGGTACTGTAGAGAGAAGCACAGATCGAGTTCTACATCTAGGGGTGGTACTGCGATGTCGTTGGAGCGGAGCGTGCGCTTCGAGCTGTGCATGCGCGCGGCGAGTATGACGGCACCTGCGCCCACGCCTCCTGCCGCGCCGCCACCAGAGTCGCCGAGCGCACCGCATACTCGGAGCCGTGTTATTCGCAGTGTGCATAGCCTGAGAAGAAGAAAAAAATGTGGTTAAAATATAATATGCTTATCCATCGATTTTAACATTAATCATCATGCTCATAGCGATAACCCAATTGTCTGCAACCCAGTTGTACTTGGAGCCTGGGGTCCGCTCATGGCAGGTCAGTTTTTCCGGAAGTGCTACTTCTGATCTCCTAACCCCGAAAGGAAAGCATGCGCCGGAGCATCGTTTCTTGCTCAGCAGGTCCACTGACCAGCCGGTCAGCACACCCATTGTCACCAGCCACCCTGTTATTTACGTCAATATAACTTAGATTCTCGTGGAAGTTCATCAGTGATCCTATGTACCTACATATAACTTTTTTTTAATTTTTTGGGTAAATTATATCTCGTGAATTGTGACTAATGTGAGTGCGCGTTTATGAATAAGATTCTGAATTAAATGAACAAAAAAAATGAATAAAATAATTTTAAACATTCTTAAACATGAGAAGATTTTTTTTTGGCTGTTTGTACTGTAAACACAGCACATACCACCCCGTGTCGTACGTGAGTCGTGTGCCACCCTCAGACCGCGGTGCAGTAATATTTGAACACGCCGACACCTCGCTCGGAAAAGTTACATTACACATACATTTGTGTACACCTACGTATTAAAATTACTTTATGTAACGTTAATGACTTTGTAGCTTTCTGGAATATTACGTTGTTGGTTTAAGTAGAATGTTCTTATTCTGTGGGAAATGTCAATGGGAACGAGAGGCAGTGATTTGTTTCATTATTGGTTTATGTGTGTTATTTCTTTATAATAATTCCATAAGATATTATAATATATATATATAATATAATTATAATATATATATATATATATAAACATAATTTCCATTTCTATTTAGGATGTGACAAACTATTTCTCTTAATTTCATTTTTTTAATTGCCAATCAAAAAATTTTAAAGCCGTACTATATTCAAAAAATATTAAGCAAGCGAAAATATTGAAAAGATTATGTTAATAATTCAGCAAAACCCACGACAGCTTTGTACTGATATGATTTATCACTAGGTGGTACCCTAGAGTCTATAAAGTAAGGATTTTCTCCCTATATCCTCATTTTCCACAATACAGCGTGTAGGTGGACAAACACCACATAAAAATCTGAATCTAGAAAACATTTCAAACCAGTCAACCAAATCTAATGCTGCTCCATTGGACAGAATATATGGAGCATAAAATTCTGTGAGTGTATTCTACAGATAAAACATTTCTTAAACTACCTCGAAAATAGGGAGAATAGTCAGGAGAAACTTTTTTGACTGAGGTATATGTATATTCTAGGTTCCGGTTTAAAAGGATAATAAAGCCTTTGCATCTTTCATCTCACTGGCTGGCGACATAAAATTTATGTTAAGCAATTTGAGTTTGATTTGAAACATATAATGGAACGGTTTATAAGAATCCATGCTACAATATAGTACCCACCTTCTGATATTGCGACTTCGGAAAGAAGAGTGAGATATCGGCAAGATCGGCTTGCTTCAGTTTTGTAGAGGGCTCTCTCTATAGCACATTAGCTTAACATACTTGATATATTTATAGAGTGGTTGAAACCAACGTTATCGTTTTAAACAAACGATTTTCACATCACACAAAAATGTTCTCTGTATTGTAAAGCTTACGAAAGTGACTTAAAAACTGTCACTTATTGTAAATCAAAATATTGCACGATCAAATGTTGTGCTACATCTTCAGCTCTAACTCCAGGGGCCTGCAAGCATGAGTATTCATAAGGAAGTTTGTAGCGACAAGACCTACCTTTTTGGCTTCCTAACAAACCCTTATACATTCTTTAATTCCCTAAATTCAATCAAAACACGTTCTGGTTATCATACAAATCCCGCTCACCAAATTTAACTGTCCAAAACCTACCCGTTTAAGTCCCTAAGGCAAAATCCGGCTCTGTAAACACAAATGCCTAAATTGGAGGCAAATCCCAGTATAAACTTTAGTTACGATAAAAGGTTAGTCGACAGGCTTTAACAAGTTTCACATTTAAAACGATTTATAAAGTAAGGCCGTAGCAGTTGTTTTTCAACATTTTTTAACATATTTATCATCAAGCTATCTAGCAATTTGCACTAACAATTTTTAGCAATTTTTTCATAAAACAGGCTAAAAGTGTAAAGACAAACACGATATATATTATTTAACGCGAAAAAAATTAGCGAAAAACATGGCTCTGAAATGCTCTAAATCGCTATTTTAAACACATTTTACAATATAAAATCCAAACAATAATGTCGAAGTTTGTATTAAAAAATATATACAATTATAGATAAATTATTTTTTTCGAAAAATTAAAAAAAAAAATAATGGTTTTAACCTAGTTTTAACATTTATTTAATTCTGATTAATTTTGATTCTGATTCATATTCTTGAATTGATTCATCTGATTGATGAGGATAATATTTATAAAAAAAAACGTTGAATATGGCATGGAAAAGACCATCTTCACTTTTCAGCAATCGTAGAAAATTTGAGGAACGACTGCTTACGAAGAATTTCATCAATGGCACTGTTAACTTATAAAAGAAAGACGCAGAATCATACTTGCTAACGGCGTATACAAGATCGAGTAGTTTATCGCAGTCCTCTGCTGCACATAGGCCTCCCCTAAACCCTTCCACCGTATACAAGAATTTCTACTAAAGTAATGCCAAAGCTAATATACTACAGGAGAGTACATAAATAGCTCCGCTTATCCAAGCTAAATGATTAAACATACACAACACAGCCGTGCTAACTATCAACTATCGACCGCCACCACATGAACGCAATCAGAGCGAACGGGTTCGGACTGCCGACGCCGACGTCCGGCCGCTTCCCGCTTCCTGTCAGTTGTCGCACCGGTCGTCCGACTAGTTCGCAAGCCATGAACAACATTATTATTAACTGCATTTTGCTATCTATTCTCGGAGAGATTTTTTGCATGTCCATGGTGTAGATCAAGAGAATGCAGTATGTATTTCATTGCCTTTTGACTTAGATTATTTGCATCTAGGAAATCTTGGAATAAACGGATGGTTTCTCTTAATGCGTAGAAGACGCAAGGAGGCCCCATCAAGAAACTCCTTATCCTGAAGGATTACCTGTCAAATCAATAAAGGACAGAGCTCAAATTAAACGTGGTCTATTGTATATACGTGCATTATATTTATTGACCAACAAAACACACAATTGAACCTAAAGCGCGGTCGCAAGGCGTATGATTTGTACGAATACGGGAATGTATAGGATATCAATCTCACTTTGAGCTTAAAAACCTTCAAATATTAATAAGTTGGAAGTATGCCGCGTCCAAATTTAACGACGTCGTCTAGTCTGAACATACCATTAAAGTTATTAGAGTACTAGACTAGCAAACGCCGAACTTTTCCAATCATTTACCGTTAATATCCACTTTCCTGTGCCAGTGCAGAACTTTTGCATACTATGTAAGCTTTTTATAGCTTATCATAAATAATTAGTTAGATTTTTATTAGCTATGTCGGCACGCGACGATGCTTTTGGTGAGGAGTACCGCAATGTCACCCGAAATTGTTTACGTCATACGCATAATGTTTTGGCAGTGTTATCGTTTTTAAATGAAGACAGAAAAGGAAAATATATTCAAGAGCAAATACTACACAAATAAAGTGTTCAATTCCCGGTTAGTGAAAATATTTGTATGTATGAATATGTCTGGGTATTTCCGTGCATTGGAGAGTACATTAAACCATTGGTCCTTGTTGCTATACGAGCAGATGTTATGGGAGCCCTTAAAACTCCTACTAGTCTATATGAAGAAATTCGATATCGCCAATTATTTGTGGCGGTCCAGTTCATCCGCATTACAGAAAGACTAGAAAGCCGATGATGAAAATCTATTTATTATATTTAAATAAATAAATAAACACTAACCTTATTTGGTTTTCGAGCTATAACATTGAGTCGCGGTTTACAATAGACACCATTTTATTATCTTCATACATAGCTAAATAAATATTTATGAGAAGAATACTTGTTGTCCTTCGCGTGCAGTGAGTATAAAACGAATAAATAGATACAAATCCAGCTTTCATTTTATAGTCAGTATAATTTATCACAAGCTCCACAAATGAGTACTGACGTAAATGGTAGTAAACGGTCAAAGAGAATCAGAAACGGGAAAATGAGACATATAAACAGGCCTTCCAAGTTTTTTTTTTCATTGACTTTTCTGTAAGACCTAAATTGTTCTTATAATGGCTACTGTGTCATAAGTCCCATCGCTTCCTGTGTGCAGTGAGCTGTCTACCCACCAGAAATTGTTCCGTCCGGCGCTCTTTTCATCAACCAATTTAAGTATAGAATTAAGTACGAAAGGATAATATAGCGCTCCCAATGCAGGGCATTTCAAATTTTTATTTGGATCAGAGTAAGCCCCTAAGGTTAAAGTAACCTGGTTGTTTTACTTACCAATTCCCTGCCTGGTAATTATGTTTTATCGGATATAATGACACTAATAAGTATTTAATAAGCATTTATTTATTTCATTATCCAAAGATTTCTTACATGTATAAATCTGAGACGGCTCCATTAAGTTATGTAGATACTTGTGATACACTAAAACGGCACACCTACATGAAGAAATGCATTACCTGTTTGTAATCATTGGTTCACATATTGTTGATACCCTTCAGGTCTAACCTATTTGCTTTATTTGCTCACATACGATTAAAATAGTTTAGACTGGACAATTTTTGCACTGACCTTTACAATTATGAAACATAGAACGTCGAATTGCTAACAAAAAATACTTATTGCACTCAGGAATGGCAATGAAATCTAGCACATTAGGCTTCGTTTCACCTAGTAGTGTACATTAATATCAATCGCATTAGAAAGCTGTATAGATACGTCTGTCCGTTTAAGGCGCTAGGCTTTCCACCGACATCAAATCTCTGACTCACTGAGCTCCGAGTTAAGTATCCTTTCACTGCTTTTATTAGTACTAGGGTTAGGCAATATTCCACAAACACTCGACATTAAGCTTTCACTTTTGACTAAGCTAAGTTGTCAATTAAATGAATTAAGAAAAAGAAGCATACGATTCAGGTGAAGATAGAATAGGACGGCTAACACCTAGTATCAGAGGTCCTGAACAGGGTGACTGCGGAGGCCGTCAGTATCGCCAAAATCTGGGCTAGACACATGTAATTTCACCTAGTACATATACCCTCGAATTACAGTTTCCTAGTCGTTAAGAACTCCTTGAATTCCACTATTTACTTAGTTCCCAAATCATAATACTAAAGGTCTGTTCGCCACACGCTTTCACACAAGCAGCCCTTGAAATAGTGCTCCTATAAAGTTGTCGGCTATCGGATAGCCCTTTGCTACTTGGCACTGAAAGTTTAGACGTTAATATCCGTAGTAGAAGTTCAAAGTATATCTCCTCATTACAAAGACTAAAATGAGGGAACTATTAATTTTATATACATTAGATCTACGAACATTAGATGGATATATATGGCGGTCTTATCGTACTGTGACCTCAATTTGCGCTTATGAATGAAGTTTAAAAAAGTCTCAAAGCATAAAAAATATATTCCTTTGTTTCAATAATTAATTTGTCACAAAAGCTTTTATGTTGCTATGCTTTTGCTGTGATATTTTATGAATCTTTGAACCATTGATCGTTCTTCCAAACTGCTGACAGCAAGTCCGGTCTCGTTTCAATAGCTTTCAAAAAAAGTTACACGCTTAAAAAGTTGTCTATTATACCGCTGTCCGAGTCCTTCTTTTGTAAGAGCATCCCTTTCAGAGCCGCGAGCCATGGGCCATTTTTCTGTCAAATATATTGGCGGTCCATTTTATGAGTTTTCAGGCAGTTTGCTTTTAATTCAAACAACCGTAAAAAGATTTAATGGGTACGGTGATTCATTTTGCGTTTATATATGTAAAAAACGCAAAATGAATCAGTCTGGATATCACCCAAGAGTTATAGTTAGAGTTATAGAGGTGTACTAATAATGTATATTTGGCCAACTGCTCTCGATCCCACGTCGTAAAGCACTAACATATTGTATGGAGTGGACCATATTGCGAATACCTACCTAAGGGTCAATGATTAGTGAGAGGGTGGGTATTTCCCACTCGGGCTGGGAAAACCATGACTATATTAGTATTACCGCTCAGCAACAAAACGCAAAACACACAAGGGCTTATGATTCATTAAGCATAGATAAGCTTATATCATAAAATATTTAGTCTGTTTTTCATGTTCAATGGATAGTGACTTATATATTATAAGTCACTATCATTATAATATAAGAACAATTATTTAAGTAAAGCATACAATGATTGCTTTTTTTTTTCTTAAATAAGGCGTTAAGTTACCTCGGTGACCTAACAATAACCAAAACTTACTCACTTGTTCTCATTACCGTAGAAGCTTTAGTCTAAAAAAGACGTATTTAAACATAGGTAAAACGTAAAAAGATAGTTGGATCTATCAATATTTCCATTCTATGGCTTTAACAGGTTTCACGGCTACAAACATAGTGAGTTTTGATATAGATTGTTCTAATCAGTAATCAATACTCGTGTACACTGTGTACAAATACAGACCCACTCTCGCTCTATATAGGTACAGGCCCAACCCTCTACACGTATTCCGCAAATTAAGTTGACACAAAAAGTTAAGTAGCAACAAATTGTTTACGAAAAGCCATTGGTATACTAAAAGCCTCTTAGACCATTTTTACACTTTGCCCCGAAACTCACGTTAAGTTATTTTCAATGCATGCATGATGCACAATTCTAAGTTGATGATGGTAAATAAGCTACCTACTCATTCTTATTCTCATTTTATATTTTTAGGTTATATTTTTCGCGCGTGTCTTTCAGTGATTCATATCTCAAATGAAAGGTATTTATTGCCCAAGCGTTGGGTACATTAAATATGAACAAAAACCAATATGTTGGTTTTTAGGCGCCAAAATGTGTGTGAAAATTCATTCTAATTTATCGACTGGAGTATCAAAATGAAGGAAATTAGAGGATGATTACATGAATATAAATATGTCATTACTAAAAAGTATAACATTAAAAATAAAATATTAAAAATAAAAAAAACGCAACTGATGCTGAAAATATCGAAACAAGCTTTTTTTTTTAGCAAGTGGTACCCATTTGCAAATCTAAAACCAGATGAAAATTAAAGGGTACCGCCTGTTAGAAGACTTGTTTCGATCTTTTCAGCATCAGTGGTGTTTTTTTTTAAACCTTCAGTAATCGACCAAGAAAATAATTTAATAAATTCTATTCAATTTTTTTTTATTACGTATTCACTAAGAATAGTACACTCCCACTACTAAGATTGCGTATGTATTTCAGTGTATCGGACTTACACTGACAAACACTCGGTGAATCCCTAATAAGAACCCGTATTCCAGGAGGTAGGACACGACGGTATTTCCGTCCCATTGAGCAGTCCGACTGGGGAAAAAGTGTTGTGTTCCTGGCGGTGAGTAGGATAGCCAGAGCTTACTGAATAGTTTTTTGCTATTAGTGGGAATACCAAAAGCTTGTCCTGCTTTATCTTCTAAACTGACGTCACAGAAACTCTCTGTGCATATGACTCCCCTCTAGTTGCACACGTCTATAGGCCACGGCAACCACTTTCCATCAGGTGGGACGTGTGCTTGTCTGCCATCTCAGTGGTATAAAAAACCCCGAAATTAATGTACTATAAGTTTCAGCAGAGTTACAGTCGTAACACCAGTAAAAAAAAAAAAACAGTTTAGCTGATCGTTGCCCTCCACGCGATATGCAAATTCCTAATTTATACCTTTTTTTTTTTTTACGTGCGGTGAATCCCCACGGATACCCACCCCTCCGGAGCCGGAGGGGGAGGTTATGTCGGACTCGAACCGACTAAACCGCACGCCGTCTCTGGGTCGTCGTGCTAGGCCGAAGGTGAGGTTGTCATGCGACATATCCCTCGCACCCCGGCTGACCCAGGGCCATCCCTCTCGGTCTGGCCCTCCTCGGGAAGGGGGGGACCACGCGGTCCCCGACTCAACCCCGGTGTGGGGAGGCGCGCATCGTCCTACGATGCGCGCCGCCGCCGTGGCCTGCTTCTGCTTAGGGTGACGGGCGGCTCCACCCGTCACCCTCAGGCCCGCGCTCATGGGGGGCGGAGGTCAGTCTGCGCCCTCCGACGCCCGAGCCGCCTTCGGGCGCGTGCAGCGATGTCAGCGAGCCTTTCTCGCTCATCGCGCCGCGCCCGCTCTGCTGTCTCCTTCGCGAGCATGACCTGTTCGCAGAAGGAGGCGCTGGCCGCCCACGTCCTAATTTATACCAATCTAATTCTTTACTTGTATTTGAAGATAAAATATTGCTTCTTTTTTTAGCCTGTACAACGAAATGTAATACAGCGATTTAGTCAAGAACAATAACGGAGAAAACCAGTGCTGAATTAGTGAGAAAAATTCAATTTTCATATCAGACTTTCTTGTCGTTTCCTTCATAAAGATATAAAAGTAAATGAACGCGCTGAAACGTTGTCCATTTACATATTTTTATTAGGCAATCATTTTGTTAAACGTCAACGTTTCAAATAATTCTTTTTCACGCTGTTTAGCACTCATAGTCAGAAACTGCTAAATAAAACATAAAAACAGCATAATAATTTAAGTATAATATTTTTATACTGTGTTTGTATTATATTATCACATTATAAAAACAACGAAATAGACGAACAAAGTGTCATTGTTTGGATGACTTTTTGGAAGACTCAGTGAGTATAGTATAACCATTCGGGCAAATTGCCAACCGAACTATTTGAGTTCCGTTGGAAATATAATATTATCTGATGAAGGAAATATATAAATCTTGATATGAAATATTCGTGACTCTTATATATTATAAGTATAACTGTTTAATTATGACTATTTGACTTGTATTGACACATTACATTTAATGAACTCAATTCCAGTCATAGTGAAATATAGCTACATGCCATAAATTGTAGAACGTTGAGCATTTGAAAGAAATAAGGGTTTACAGTCCATCAAATCTAAGAGGTACCGTTTGACGTTTCATATTTTTCAAACCGAAACAACTTTGTTCATACGTACATTATTCAGTTTCGATAACCTTTTTCATAAAACCATGAATTTAGAAAGATTTCATTATTGTATCTAAAAATGTACAATTCTTAATATCTAAATGTAATTGAAAACTTTCAAACAAAGCAAAATAACACATATTTACACAGTAAATAATTTCTAATAGATATATTCTTGACCGCATTACAAAGTTACGTAGTTAGGTCACTGCACGTAGTGTTGCGACTCTTCGGATACACTTGTATGCAAAAAAATCGTTTACATATACGAAAAATCGAATGTATTATTTACAAATTACACTTGACAACCAAACAAATATTTTTTCATGTGAATGGGATTTATCTCACATATTACGATTACATAACTAAATAGTTATGTAATCGTAAAATATGAGATAAAACCCATTCACCAAAAATACGTATTTATAAATCAAATATATTTGCTTCTTTAAAAAGTTGTCGAAAGCGATTTGTCGATTTTTGATTTTCGCGCCCAAATAAGTCGGGGTTTCTCGCGCTAACGCTGTCGAAATAGTAAATGGAGTCAGGGATAGTGTTTTTTACATTTATTTTTGTGTATGATAGTATGGGTTTGCATATTACAGACAAATAAACAAATTTTTAACAAGCACATCCATTGATTTTACAATTACAATTTTTTCTTCTAAGTCTTATTTCTACGTCTAAAACTAATAAAAATAAGGTATGTAGAACCCATTCACAAAAATGTTGTTGCCTGATGTTATAAATTAACGACGTTACTGCGCGACCGCATAATGCACTGGATACACAGATACCCTAAAATAAATTAATTTAATTATTTTTAGGTCAATAGGCAAAATCGCAGGTGTCCAAGTCTCTACAATTTTTTTTTTCTGGCAACACTGCCAACTACAAGCGCACGCGGTCCGCTCGGTCGGTTCGGCGTCAGCAGTCTCTCGCCATCTTGGAAGCTGACTGTGCGCGTACTTGCTTTCTCGTTTGTGTTTTACAATTTGTGACTTGGCTATTACTTTTCTGGACTGATCATTCTTTATCCGTTTACCTTGGCAATATTTATACTGGACTCCGAACTAAGCAAGTGTTTATTAATAATGTCGAAAAGAGGACGTACTTTGAACAGCCAGGCTCGTGAATTGGTGGTGAAATTACACGAGTATTTTGAGCGTGAATCTCAAAATGGTGGACTTCTACTGCCAGTTACACAAGTTCGGGATCGCGTCGGTGAAGCTCTCGGTATTGGTAGCCGCACCGTTGGCAAAATATTAAGTGAAAAATATGGGCCTTCGGGGAGTGACAGTAACCAATCTAATTCTTTACTTGTATTTGAAGATAAAATATTGCTTCTTTTTTTAGCCTGTACAACGAAATGTAATACAGCGATTTAGTCAAGAACAATAACGGAGAAAACCAGTGCTGAATTAGTGAGAAAAATTCAATTTTCATATCAGACTTTCTTGTCGTTTCCTTCATAAAGATATAAAAGTAAATGAACGCGCTGAAACGTTGTCCATTTACATATTTTTATTAGGCAATCATTTTGTTAAACGTCAACGTTTCAAATAATTCTTTTTCACGCTGTTTAGCACTCATAGTCAGAAACTGCTAAATAAAACATAAAAACAGCATAATAATTTAAGTATAATATTTTTATACTGTGTTTGTATTATATTATCACATTATAAAAACAACGAAATAGACGAACAAAGTGTCATTGTTTGGATGACTTTTTGGAAGACTCAGTGAGTATAGTATAACCATTCGGGCAAATTGCCAACCGAACTATTTGAGTTCCGTTGGAAATATAATATTATCTGATGAAGGAAATATATAAATCTTGATATGAAATATTCGTGACTCTTATATACTATAAGTATAACTGTTTAATTATGACTATTTGACTTGTATTGACACATTACATTTAATGAACTCAATTCCAGTCATAGTGAAATATAGCTACATGCCATAAATTGTAGAACGTTGAGCATTTGAAAGAAATAAGGGTTTACAGTCCATCAAATCTAAGAGGTACCGTTTGACGTTTCATATTTTTCAAACCGAAACAACTTTGTTCATACGTACATTATTCAGTTTCGATAACCTTTTTCATAAAACCATGAATTTAGAAAGATTTCATTATTGTATCTAAAAATGTACAATTCTTAATATCTAAATGTAATTGAAAACTTTCAAACAAAGCAAAATAACACATATTTACACAGTAAATAATTTCTAATAGATATATTCTTGACCGCATTACAAAGTTACGTAGTTAGGTCACTGCACGTAGTGTTGCGACTCTTCGGATACACTTGTATGCAAAAAAATCGTTTACATATACGAAAAATCGAATGTATTATTTACAAATTACACTTGACAACCAAACAAATATTTTTTCATGTGAATGGGATTTATCTCACATATTACGATTACATAACTAAATAGTTATGTAATCGTAAAATATGAGATAAAACCCATTCACCAAAAATACGTATTTATAAATCAAATATATTTGCTTCTTTAAAAAGTTGTCGAAAGCGATTTGTCGATTTTTGATTTTCGCGCCCAAATAAGTCGGGGTTTCTCGCGCTAACGCTGTCGAAATAGTAAATGGAGTCAGGGATAGTGTTTTTTACATTTATTTTTGTGTATGATAGTATGGGTTTGCATATTACAGAGAAATAAACAAATTTTTAACAAGCACATCCATTGATTTTACAATTACAATTTTTTCTTCTAAGTCTTATTTCTACGTCTAAAACTAATAAAAATAAGGTATGTAGAACCCATTCACAAAAATGTTGTTGCCTGATGTTATAAATTAACGACGTTACTGCGCGACCGCATAATGCACTGAATACACAGATACCCTAAAATAAATTAATTTAATTATTTTTAGGTCAATAGGCAAAATCGCAGGTGTCCAAGTCTCTACAATTTTTTTTTTCTGGCAACACTGCCAACTACAAGCGCACGCGGTCCGCTCGGTCGGTTCGGCGTCAGCAGTCTCTCGCCATCTTGGAAGCTGACTGTGCGCGTACTTGCTTTCTCGTTTGTGTTTTACAATTTGTGACTTGGCTATTACTTTTCTGGACTGATCATTCTTTATCCGTTTACCTTGGCAATATTTATACTGGACTCCGAACTAAGCAAGTGTTTATTAATAATGTCGAAAAGAGGACGTACTTTGAACAGCCAGGCTCGTGAATTGGTGGTGAAATTACACGAGTATTTTGAGCGTGAATCTCAAAATGGTGGACTTCTACTGCCAGTTACACAAGTTCGGGATCGCGTCGGTGAAGCTCTCGGTATTGGTAGCCGCACCGTTGGCAAAATATTAAGTGAAAAATATGGGCCTTCGGGGAGTGACAGTAACGTACTTCACACACCGAAAAAACGAAAAAGAAATAAACCTGTGACAGGCATCGATGAATTCGATAGTCATGCTATTAGAAACCATATATACGGGTATTTTACAAGAGGCGAATTTCCAACATTGGCAAAGTTATGTGCAACTTTAAAAGATGCCGGGCTGTATAAGGGAAGCATAGAGTCGTTGAGAACGGTAATAACAGGAATTGGCTTCAGATACAAAAAAGTTGACAAACGAAAAATTGTTATGGAGCGACATGACATAATTATGCAGCGACTAACATTCCTGCGCGAAGTTAAACAAATTATAAACTGGGATAATGTAATATTTTTGGACGAAACTTGGCTAAATTCCAACCATTCTGTGCCGAAAACATGGACTGATGATTCTGAAGCTTCGTGCTCGAAGGTGCCGATAGGAAAAGGTGGACGCCTCATAATATGCCATGCTGGGTCAGCGTCTACAGGCTTCGTGGAAAACTCTTTATTAGCTTTCCAATCCAAAAGCACTAAAGAGTATCATGAAGAAATGGACGCAGTAAGGTTCCGAGAGTGGTTCTTAAATTTATTACAGAATATCCCTCCTAACAGCACAATTATAATGGATAATGCCCCATACCACTCTGTGCAAATTGATAAAGCACCTACGTCAGCCAATAAGAAAGCAGATTTGGTGGCATGGCTGCAAAGAAAAGGAGTGGATGCCGACATGTCACTATTAAAAGCTGAATTATTACAGTTAGTGAAATTGCATAAACCACCAAAACCGACATATGTAATTGACCAATTGGCCGAAGAGCACGGGCACAAAGTCATACGACTTCCTCCGTACCATTGCCAATATAATGCCATTGAACTGATTTGGGCCCAAGTTAAAGGTAATATTTTATAATATTATAATAATAACACGAGTACTTCTAACATTTATAATTTAAACAATGGTTTTCGTCTGCTATCAAATAGTTACATTATTGTTTTACAGGTTATGCAGCAAGACACAACACAAAACCACCCTTCAGTGTCAAGAAAATGGAAGGTTTATTAAAGGAAGCATGTGCCCAAGTTACACAGGAAGATTGGAGTAAAGTAGTACAAAAAACAAAGAAAATAATTATGGACGACTTCGAAAGAGACGTACACTTTGATAATGTAATGGACAATCAACTGGTCATTAATTTAAATGACGATGATGACGAAGACGACGATACTAGTACTAGTAGTGAATAAAAAAATATCCTAAACATTTCTTTTATTTAATTATAACAATTGATTTCTTAAAATTCGGATATTATAGTAATCGATCTCTTAAAGTTCGGATATTATAGTAATCGATTTTTTTATACCCATCCCTATAATTCAATTGTCAGAACTGTCAAACGGTACTTCTTAGATTTGACGGACTGTAGAATGTTGAGATCCACTGAATTATCAAAACAATCTTACAGAAGTGTGAGATGTGAGTAGGCATAGCATACCCTCTCTCAATTCGATCATCGGCATTCGCGAAACATTCCAAGCAAACTCAAAACTTTCAATTAAATACATACATAAAACCTCAAACTTCAAACAACCTACAAAGTTTTTATTTCCAAACGACAAGTTTCGAATTCCGAACGACCACTTACGTGTCAACGTCAACTTGTCAAAGGCAGTACGGGCGGAGCTTTTAATGAATTTCATAACAAACATTTATTAAAATATAGTCATAATATTGTATATATTAGTAAAAATATATTTTGGATAAATATCGAAGTTATGTTGCGGTTGTCCAGGCCCGCATTAAGAGGTATACAATGGAGGTAAATTAACTATAAATTTGCGAAACTTGCAGATAATAAGTGATACAGCTGTTGTTATATTAGTCCTTACGTTCGCGTAGTTTGTAAGTCGGACAAATGAATCAGTCAAGTCAAGCAAATGAATCAGTGGTTTGTTTATTTATATTTTAACAGGCTGCCTAGATAATAGTGCGTTTAATGTTAAAGAGGGTTCAATTCTCGTGCCGAGTAGCCTTATTGAATTGTTTCGTACACGAAATTCGCAGTGAAAAGGGAAAAGGTTTGATGACAGTAGAGGAAACTAGTAAAGTGTGTAGCGATAGAAGTAAATAGCGGGTTGTTATCCCTGCTTACCCCAGAGGGTAAAATGGTGTGAGTATATATGTATGTAACTATGCATGTGAACCATGGAATGGATCCCGGGCTCTAAATTGTAAAATTTAGACGCAACCGTGATTGACGCTCGGCTGTTTGTTTATATCAACAAGATGGCAAACAGCCCACCTGATGGTAAGTGATTACTGTTGCCTATGAAAGTGGCGCCACAGTTTGTGTATTGTTATCATCTCGAAGAGATTTGAGGTGCCAGCATACCAATATAAAGAAAGAAAAAACCAAACCTTATCATATCTCATCATCCAAATTGTAAAGGCAGGTTCCGAGATCGTAATATATAGATAAAATACAAGAATTACTCGTTTCATAGCAATAAATATACCCAAAGTACTTCAACCCTATAATTACGTACCCAACGTCTCTTTCAATCAAACTGTTGATACATCAAAAGGTAATTGAAACTAATTACACCCATTAGTGAGATTAATCACTACCATTAGTGCCTGTTTTTACATCCCTCCTCCGAAGTAGGGTTACCAGCTTTTGGTACACAGATCTTGGCCAAGAAAGAATGTTTTGTATTGAGTAGTGAGAATAAAATCATCACAATTTTCACGTAAATGGACTAGGTAAAGTATCAGTAGTTATATAATATTCATGCTGAAGGGTATAGGTACCCAGAGATTAGTATAAACCCACATTTCGCTAACTATATTTTTCGGTCCGAGAGAGATGAACTCGGGTATTTTTGTGGTTATGATTGGCATGTCGGCCTTTCCGGCAACTGCCATATGACCTCCGAAACTGCCATTCTAAGAGAAGCCTGCGTACCGATTTGTTGCTGAATCTGGTTTCGGCCTCAAAGATATTGTTAGGGCTGTACATTTAGGCCCATATTTTAAAATGTCATTCAAGTGAAACTCAATAAAATTTATCTGAGGAAAAATTGTATAGACAATCTTCCAGGTAACAAATCAAATATGTAAATTTGTGTAAACAATCTTTACCTAGAGGTTCAGCTGAGTGGAATTCGAGAATACGGGCCTAAGACTCAGATTTTTACAGGACCCGAAAACATACAGTCACACCTTTTTCCCAGTGGGGTAGGCAGAGACTACAGTTTTCCATGTGATCCTGGCATACACCTTTTGCTTCTTCTACTTTCATTATTTTTTTAATACACACTCGCCTGTTTTGGGTACTCTTGACATTTCCTTTCTTTAACATGCCTTCGACCTGATTGACATACGTCTAGCATACGCTGCTTGCTACACGTATGTCTATATGTTTTATTGTTAGCGTGACGGATATGAACTTCCTTGCCTTTACGCTACATGCGTTTGTCTAGATCGACCCCTACCGGGGTTGCCACTGAAAACATACATAACGTTATAACACAACAGTTTATACACAATACTATAAGCAGTTCAGTTCAGTATTATATATTTAAGTGTTAAGTGGCCTACCATGTTGACTATAAATAGTAATAAATCTGTAAGTAAATTCGAAACCAACGCCTACGCACTCTCGCCCCGTTGTAGACGTCAGGTGATGAATCACTCACATGCGAAACAATTGCAAAGGTTAAAGAAAAGCTTTTGTTGTTTTTATTTATGGAACACGAGTTTAACTACAATCTAGTATCATAACGTTAATTGTGAGACATTCATAAGTACTATAATAATCATCGACATTGATTGTTCTAACTACAGCTCACTGGAGAGTTTTTGTGCTGTCATTGAGAAGACCAAAGGATATTCCTGCTTTGTCTTCTATACTGATGGCACAGAAACTCTGCGTTTACAGGATCGGCAACACGAGTTGACTCCCATGATCACGTCCTTAGGCCACGGTACCCCACTTTCCATCAGGTGGGCCGTCTGCCACCTAAGTTGTATAAAAACCACCAGTCTTAGGGTGTTAAGGAGCCCTACCAATGTCTTCAAGGCCAAGATATTCTCACATGTAGACCCCAGAAACAGTAGGCTCTGGTGAATATAATCAATTCCCGGAAACGGCAATAGGCTCGTCGCCTATTATGTAGGGTTAAAGAAGTGACTGGCGAAATGTGGGCGTAATAAGCTCCTCCGTCTACCCCTTCGTTCGGGGTAAAGACGTAATGTGTGGGCGGTGTCTACCTCTCGTAGCTATCTCTCTATCCAGAAATAATTAAAAGGTTGACGTGACACATGTCTACAATCAACTTCAACTTCTACAAAATGGCCTTTTGCAGCAAATCGCCGCAATTCACTAATGTCAAGTAAAATAAATTATAAAATTAATAATGGCGATACGCCAATGTCGAGTTTACCAGAGCCACGTTAGCCACGCCAGTAAATTTGTTACATACCTACTTTGGACGAAGATAGTTTGACAGTTTGATTAACGTCAATGTCAAGTGAAACACTTGAAAATATGAAGAAAAAAACCTTAGCTGTTGCCTATTTATGAAAGATTAGCTTTTACCCCCGGATCCGCCCGCGTGGATGTCGGTTATAGCTTTACTATCGGTTATTGTTATTAATTGTAGCCTTTGTGCTATTCGGATATATAAGCTATATTATTGTAAAGTTTCAATAAAAACCATCCAGTAGTTTTTGCGTGACAGAGTATCAAACATCCATCTATCCATCCATACTTACAAAGTTTCGCGTTTATAAAATCAGTAGGTAGTATGTCTTTGTGAACACAAAGAAGTATCATAAAATTAATTGTGAGGCTCTTGTATTTCTATTAAGTAAATTTATTTCTATTAAGTAAATTGCGCTCGAATAAAAACGTTTCTTGATTTATTTAACAGGCAGAAGAATGAGCATTATCATTTAGAAAATTAATATAATATTGTTAATTTTTCTCTATGTATTCATTCATGCGTTCGGTGTTGCATAGATTGCAGCCAAACGTCTTGATCTGGATACTTTGTGTAACTTTGCCAAAAAAAAGAAAAAATATATAACTTTTAAATAATAACGTGATCTATTTTTAATGTGAAGCCGGCTGGCCTATTTTACTTTATAAAGAAATATTTACAAAGTTAGAGTAGGATCATCAGAACTTGATTCGATTTATACAGCAGGAACATACCTTCCTGAAATGAATATAAATAAAAAAAAAAACATTTATTAAATGATTTTTTATTCGACTGAGTTAACATTTCTACTGATTATACAAAACAAATGTCGAGAAATTTCAAACCTCTCCTTTCTTTGATGTCCGTTAAATATAAAAACGAAGCCAAAAAAATTCGTAGAAACACCGCGACACATTCACTAGAATTTCAAATAAGCTGTTTATTTGGCAAACAGAAAACACTTTGTGCCGTATTTATTTGATACACATTGTGTTTGTAAGCTACCCAAGAAAAAAGCTCAGCGCCTTTCCCATTGGAATAATGAGAGGCCATATGTTTTCTCTTGGTTTGTTCTTGCCACCTTTTATTTCTCCTATGTTCATAATTGTTTTCGTATATACTTCTTTTGATGAAAAGGCAATAAAATGCGTAAATGGAATTACGCACTGTATCTTTTTAGATGGAATTTCACCAGAGTTGGTTCGTTCAACTAAACTGAGATTTCCCTGAGAGATTCCTTCTCAGCTAGGGATCTGCTTAACTAAATTCGATAGGTTCCTAACAATTTGAATTGATATTCCTACAGTAATTACAATAATTGTCTATAACTTCACAGACACGACAAGAAGCCATTCAAAACATTCCCGATTCTGACCAAAGACGACAATTGGAGAACCGACATACGGCCGAATCTAGACCGTAATGCGCCTGCATACGATGAGACTGCTAAAAGGAGTGCCTCAAACGATCCTTGCGCGAAATTCAAGACCAAGGACAGGAAGATTCCTCAAGTGCCACACCGTAAGAGCATCCCTCCCGTACCCAACCAATACGGGAAGGCATACAAGTTGTCGGACACTAGGAGATACTCCCCCTTCCATTACCCTAAGCAGGTAAAGGATTTAGACATATTTGGTGTAATGTTTTTAATAAAGGCTATCAAGTTTTGTTTGCGTGTTTTCTGTTTAGAAAACTATATGACTTGAATAGTGACCAACAGTTTTGATAAATATATAAATATGCTACATATTATACAGCTGGTGAAGAAATGAGTGGTATATTAAACTTATAAGTATGACAACAATTGGGTATTTGACTGACTAGTCAAATTAGTTACTTTTTATTAAACGTCAAAACGGTTAGCTATAAGGAGAATTGTATGAAAAATTATTTGCGACGTCATAATATTTAAAAGTCAAATCATTTACTATTAAAGGTCGGGTGGATGGTTAAAAACAAATAAGAACGATTAAATAAGAACTGACGTAACTGTTTTCACTCTTTTACTATTCTTAATTTAATAAGTTCAGCTAAATAATTTATTTTAACTACAGGAAAATACCAATTAAGTATTACTTATCAAAACATCTCTAATTGACTTGTATTAGTTGTGTAAATTATTCAGTTGATTTATTTACAGTCTTATTCTTTCATGGTGACTATCCATATACAATCAACATTAGGTTCTGACGCAGGCTGCTCTCGGGGTTGGGAGGTCTGAGAACAGGGCACTCGTAAAATTCAACTAACCAATCAAAACTAAAAGAACTAACTTTTAAACTCTCGCGTTCCATGATATATATTAAAGATAACGGGAATTAACATGTACCATGTGTGTGACGGTACACGGGGAAAAGATAAGAGATTATGCGGGTAGATAAAGAATCTCACGGACTAGAAGACGGCGGGCGTGCACCGCTGAGCCAGTCAGCCTGTGATCACGGCCGGTGTAACCTGGTCGAAACGCCAGGCAATCAAAGGTATGTTATTACTTATACCTTGATCGCGTTAATTCCCGTTATCTTCACTACTATTATAAAGAGGAAAGATGTGTATTTTTGTATGTTGGTAATGAATAAACTCAAAAACCACTGCCGATTTCAAAAATTCTTTCACCATTGGAAAGCTACATTCACCCTGAGTAACATAGGCTATATTGGATTTCCACGGGAACGTTTTTGCCACCCTTGCGAAGCCAGTGCGGATCGCTAGTCTTTAATATTAAACTAATAGAAGACTCTGGTACCCCTAGCACGAACAACTATCGGTATTGTATCGTATACGTATTGAGAGAACGGAGCAATGTGATTGGCCGGCTTCATACACACACAGGTGTACAGTAGGCAGGCGGCCGACGGGTGACGGGTGGAGCCGCCCGTCTCCCTAGCAGAAGCAGGCCACGGCGGCGGCGCGCATCGTAGGAAGATGCGCGCCTCCCCACACCGGGGTTGAGTCGGGTCCCCCCCTTCCCGACGAGGGCCAGACCGAGTGGGATGGCCCTGGGTCAGCCGGGGTGCGAGGGATATGTCGCATGACAACCTCACCTTCGGCCTAGCACTACGAACCAGAGATGGCGTGCGGTTTAGTCGGTTCGAGTCCAACATAACCTCCCCCTCCGGCTCCGGAGGGGTGTGTTTCCGCGGGGAATTCCCGCACGTAAATAAGTAGGCAGGCGTCCAATCGCAATGCTCCATTCTCCCAATACGTTTACCATACGATTACTATAATTATTCGTGCTAGGGGTACGGGTTGAAAAGTCTAAACTTTGGATGCAACTTTCACAACTTTATGATCTTATTAGACACAAATGTAGACCTAGTCATCTCTTGATGTAAATCTACCATTACATTAAATGCCCGTATATTCAGTAGATATGTTTACCAAACTGTCATCGGAAATCGTAAACTATAATAGCAAAGTGATTTATAGCATACATTGCTGCGCTTCGCCTGGACGATGTATCTTGTGTATAATGGACGGCTCGACATGAAGCTAGGCATAATTTAGTAAAGGATGTTTAATGTTACGTTATTTGTGTAATTATGATATACGCTGATAGTCCGAAAATGTTACGATAGCTAAATGCACATTACTTTGAAATATTACTCTTTTCTTAACTAATGGTAACTCGAAGGGCTTGGCGAACGATAAGATCGCTGTACAGTTTAAGACTTTAAAGGAACACAAAATCATATTTTCAGTTTATTTTATTTTGGATGATGTACAATAATCTCAAATTCCATCTAAACAGACGTAACAGAAGGTAAAATAACACCCACAACATCAAAAACAAAAAGGTGTTACTTATTTTTCCATACGAAATAATCGTTGTATTTATCTATAGCCTTTCTAAAATAATGGTCTCAACACACGATTCTTACATTAATCTATCGACAAACTACTTACTATACATAAGTTCGATAACAGTGTGGCAGGTAATCTCCGGCAAACTACGGACAGCACTAGAGTAATCCGGGATTAATGGCGCTGGACTAAAGGGAAATTAATCGAGCAATAGGGCCGGGTGTACGTTCCCGAAGTTTAGATGATGTTTTTTTTGTGTTATCGAATTACTAGGGTTGTCAAGTTGTGAGATTCGTCATTAGGAATAAAAGCTAAAAAAAAATTCGCAAGTTAAATTGTGATCAAAACAATTAATATTGTTAACTAGCTGGTTACCTTGATTTAGAAACCGGCCAAGTGCGAGTCGGACTCGCGCACGAAGGGTTCCGTACCAGAAAAAAGGTTAAAAGCCAAAAGGGCTAAAATATCACGATGTTTTGTATAGGAGCCCCTTTAATTATTATTATTATTTTGTTTTTAGTATTTCCTGTTATAGCGGCTACAGAAATACACAATCTGTGAAAATTTCAACTATCTAGCTATTCCGGTTCTTGAGATACGGCCTGGAAAGAGGGACGGACGGACAGCGAAGTCTTAGTAATATGGTCCCGTTTTTACCCTTTGGGCACAGAACCCTAAAAAGACTAATGAGGTAAGGGAGTTGATAATAGGACTCCCCTGATCTAAGTACGGTCGTCTAAAAACGCTCGCGATGCTAGAGGAATGTAACTTGTCCCTTTCCTATGCTAACAAAGACAAGGCAAGGGATACAATAACATTCTATCAGATATCTAGAGACAAGTTAGTAGGTACGCAATTTTTTTTAAGGTAAAAAAAACTAATCTCATTTATGTATATCCTACTAAGCAAAACGATTCCTAACCCCTTTCGGACTATCAAGCTGAATTCGCGTAAAGTTGCATTCCATAAAAGTTGAATTCCCGAAAAGTTGTATGGAATGATTTCCCGAAATAGAAACATATTCCATTACGTGTTTCTAATGGAATACTAGCCAAAAAATTCAAAATGCAATGTAATGTTTTTTGTGGCTAATTCAGTTTTTCTCTAAGACCTTTTTGCCGGAGCACCTGCATACTAGCTTGACCCCTTCGACTTGGTAAAAAGACGTGCGTTAAAACTCGTCGACAATCCCATACTCGCAGGCGACTTTGCCTCGCTGTGTTCAACCGCCTATTCAATGTTTTGTGCTCAGATGAATTTTTTGATATGATGCCCACAGCTACATTCTATCATTTCATCGCTCGCCATAGACATGGATTTTATTCTCACATATTACGACCGGAAATGGTGCGAAACGTGCGGTATGAAAGCAACTTCATCCCACGCACGCTGAAGCTGTGGAATGAACTCCCTGCTGTGGTTTTCTCAAGCGACTACAAAATGAGGTTCTTCAAGAAGGGCATTAGAAGGTTTCTTCAGGGTCGGCGGTGTGACGCCCCTCGTGTTGCATACGTCCATAGGCCACGGCAACCACTTTTCATCAAGTGGGCCGAGTGCTTGTCTGCGTCTTAAGTGGTATAAAAAAGACCCTAAACTTTTATAACGATAAATTTTCAATAAGTCCATCACTGAAATCCAAGAAGACCAAAACCCTGTAATCTGTTTTCAAATAGCTTTTACCAAAATTATCTGTTTACCCGTGTTCAAATATTTTTTACGACAACCCTATCCGGTTTCCAATTACGCTACAGAATGGAGCGCTATCCGGGAATCTAGGCAACGTGAGGTCCGGTCCGGAGTTGTTATCTGCTGCCCAGATTGCAATACGGAGTTATTAGAACCGGAATAAGTACCTATGTGTTTTGTTTTGTGTTGGGAATGTCCAAATTCTAAGATAAACGAGTCGCGAAAGTAGAGCAGTGCCACAGTACTCATCATCATTCCCGGTGACATATTCCAACTTAGTTGTGGTCGGGTTTCCAGTCTTAATGTGATGCGACTGAACTTCGACGCAGAACTGATAAATTATTATTATTATTATTACTTACTAGCTATTCGTGTCTAGCGTCACCTAAATTCTAACTTTCCCGTAAATTATTCAAAGTTTACTTTCAATTAAACCTTGTCCTGACAATTAATATCAAAACACCAAAAAATATAATCCAAATCGGTCGCGTTAACTTATTTAGCTGTCGCAACATATAGGATGATTGTTTGATTGCCGAACCTACGATTGTTATGTCTTTAGTACGATAACTATCGTGTGTCATGCCAAAACATTCATGTTTGTCTATGAGATTAATAACCGTAGCTTTGATTCAATTAACTCATTAGAGGCATTAAGCTGTATTTTAATTCGATAAAATGTTACTTTTTAGAAGCTATATCAGATAAATTTGACAGATTCAGAGAAGAACTCATCAGCGACATCTCCGACCTCGGTACAAGCAATAATACAGAAAGAAAGTGACATATTTATTAGGCAGTGATAGTCATATTTTTAACCAAAAATTAATACATTATCCCTAGGGCGTATTTTTATTTATATTTATGTGAAACGGTGTAAGATATGAGAACTCATCTCCAAGACGGTCTGACATTTAAAGTACCTAATAAATTGTACCTTATCCAATTTTTATTTATTTTTTGGTAAATTGAAATGTATTTCATCAATGAAATTTGGATTTCCTGTTAAGTTATTTATATCGTAAGGGTACCGGGAATCGCAATTACCCTATCTAAAGTTATGTTTCCGAGGCCGACCACAGTGCCGTGAAAAAGACTTGAATTGATAATTTTGTTTACTTTTATAATTCATTGCGGCTTCTCAATTGTGCTGTTTATCCGTATGGAAGTTTAGCAAGTAATGCATGTAAAAATATAAATGTATAGCTATAGATAAATGAGGGAATTGCTGGACTGATTTTCTTTTATTTCTATGGATCATTTATGTGCGTTCGGATGACGTGTCGTGTCTTTGCATACATTACTTGTTAAACTTCGATACGGATAAAGGGGGCCACTGAGAAGTCGCAGTGAATCCAAACAATAAACAAAATTTTCATATATGCGGTCTCCGGTCGACTACGGAATCATACCTTTATTACCAATATAATACTGTGTGGGTTGCGAAACCCAATAAGCCATCCAAGATTGCAATCATAAAAAAGCACACAGTCACACTAAGAAAAGATAGCAACAAGCACACAGTCGATCCTATCAATAAATTTTCAGATTTACAGGGTTTTTCGATGTCTGGTTATCAATTGAAACGTTAAGGTAAACAATTATGACATTACCTACCACCTGCCTAAAGTAAAAAATAGTATGTACACTTTTGTTTGAAGTTCCCACAGCTACTTGTGTGCCAAATTAAATGCTGTATATTCTGCCTCACTACCGCTACTTACTCAAATCAATCATAATAAAGGTGAAAAGAAAAACGTGCAAATTAATTACATTTACACCTTTACATATTTGTATTCAATCGAATGGAATATTTACAAAAAATGTGTCGTCGACGAACATAAATTTTCGTATAGAAGTATTTGGCAAAACGTCAATAAGATTGTTATTTTAAACGTCGAATACAAACCATCCCGAACGAAATTCAATTTCAGCGAACGTTAAATCATAATTAAGTTTTTAATGGAAAATACTCTTGCCGATAAATATTATTTTATGCTTCGATTTCCGTTCCAATAATATTGGTTCACTATAATCAAATGACTATGGTATTAGTTCCAATAATAATATTGGTTTACCATTGGCGTAGCTATGGGTGGGCAAGGCGATGCCGTACACCGGGGCCGCCGAGCTCAGAGGGCCCCCAAGCCTTTCGGGCCCAAACTAGCAAAACCTCATATAAGCCCAAAAACTAGAAAAATCTTACTTTCGGAATGCGAAAATGGGTTGCAACTCATTTGAAAGAACTCGTAGGGATTTTTGGTGCCTTGAAAGATTCATCACGTTTACAGCCAGCTTGAGGGCTCCCTAAGCCTTCAAGAGTCCCCCACGCTCAGAGGCTAGATAGTAATATTATTCTTACCGCAAGCAATGCTCTGGGCAAGATGGAGATACCGTGGTTCCCACACTTGATTGGGCCATCACAAAGCCGTATTTAGGCCAGGGTGCAATAGAATTTTCTTATTGGTCCAGGTTAAACCCTGGCAATGGAGACCCGAGACGGCGTCGTGGGGTTTTAATCAGTCCGAGTCCTACATGTCCACCCTTTGTGGCCGACGGGGGTTTTACCCGAAGGGATTTCCGCACAAGAAAAGAAAGAGAGGAAGGATTTGATCCCCACAGCCCTTTAGCGGCCAACGCTGATTGGGGTCCAGAAATACCCACCAAATCGATTACTCTGCGGTAAGGCGAGATGTTACCCACGAGGGAGTTTTCGCAACCCAAAAAATAATTAAATATGGGGCCAGCTACGCCACTGAGTTTCGCCATGGGACTAAAGTAAAATACATAACGTATTATTTAGAATAATGTGAAGGATTCTTTCTTAACAGCATCATTTGCCGCTCTTGTTCGAAAATACACTTTAAATATTTGCGATATTTAAAATTTACCTCATGTTGACTGAAGTCCAATATCGACCAATTAATTCTCTGTGAAAACCGGCAACTGTTTTTTGTCCACTGTTTTTTTTTTCGACATAGCGGTTAATCTACTTGGATTCAAAAGAGGCCTGAGAATAAGACATCCGGTGCCTGAGTGCCTAAATTATGAAAATCATAAATAATAGTCTTGAATCGGATCTTGAATAGGAATAAATAATACTATTGAATATTTCAGAGTAAAATGGAGTGGGTGGTCGCTCGACTGGACGATATCCTTAACTGGGGTCGGAAAGGCTCCCTATGGCCCTTGACATTTGGGCTTGCCTGCTGCGCTCTGGAAATGATGCACTATGCCGGTCCCAGGTAAGAATATTACAGATATTAATGCCAGAAATATAAAGTACAGCCATGGTACTCTTATATTATTCACATATCACCAACTGCTCTCTCAATATTCCATGTGGAGAACCAGCGCCAGAACCTGTCGTCCGTCAATAAGCAAGTATACTTCTATCTATTGTATAGTAAGGCTTGCAGGTGAAAATAGTAAGGATCTTGAAAACCTCAGCCTGAAAATCGGGTTGTTCCATCTTCATACCACGAAAACTCATACCATTTCAAATAACTCATACTGATTTTTATTCTTTTTATTTGATTATTTTATGATTTTTTTTGTAGTTAAGTGCCGCGTTGTACACCCAATCCACTTAAACATCTTAAAGAAAATGATACCTAGCTTCCACGTACCTCAATTCAATTTTCTCTGACACAAACGGTACAAAAGGACGTAATCAATTTGTATTTATTTGTCCCATTTACACAAAGATGTCGTACACAAAGGAGAACGTCGGTGGAAAGAAAATGTATTTATTCATTTGATAGCTCTCCTTTTCTTTTTATTACGTTCAAGGTAAACTTGCGATGAGTACCTACCGTAGGTACCGCCGCAATACTTATTTGACAATAGCAATAGTTGATTAAGATAGGAAAAAGTGAATGCTCAGGTGGGACTCGAACCCACGATCTTTCTCTTACAGGGGGAATGCTCTGACCACTGATGCTCTGACCATTTGTTTCCGATATTTCGTATGAATGTCGGTAGATGGCTCCCACCATCGCCCTAAGACGGTAGTATAGGAGAATTTTGATAGCTTCAGGTGTGGTTCAGTGGCTCAGTGGTCAGAGCATTCCCCCTGTAAGGGAAAGATCGTGGGTTCGAGTCCCACCTGAGCATTCACTTTTTTCCTATCTTAATCGATTTGAAAAGTTAGCATAGTAAATGCTTCAAAATTTCATACAATAGCAATAGTTATACTAATTGTAGCCTATGGTTGCACCTGTCGGGTTGCCGGTTATCACGACCAAGACCTTTCCTATCATCTAATGTAACTCTGTACTAAGTATGTATCATTATGATCGGTTAAGTGGTTTAGGCGTCAATACGTAACAGTTACTACGAACATATACATAAGTGACGCCTGTTATACCAGAAGGGTAAGGCGGAGATGAATAAACACCCACATTTCACCATCTTTGTCTTCGGTCCCATACACGTAATATGGAATAAGCGTATTGCTTAACTGGGCATATTTTCTTGACCCACGGCCAGCTTGTGCCGTGAGTAGTCTTGTAGTACAGCCCTATAACACAATAATTTATCTTTGTTTAAAGCCATCGGAGCTTCTCCACGATTCGACCCCGAAAGGTTGGGACATGACATTCTCATCAAATGTCATTGGAACAATGTCAATAGATCATTATTAATTAACTTATTGCTGGTTGGAAATCAATGCCAGGGGGGCGTAACCAGGGGGTATCGCGACTTCATTTTTTTTAGTTTTCTTATTATACCACTTGGTGGCAGACAAGCACACGGCCCACCTGATGGAAAGTGGTAACCGTGGCCTATGAACGCAATCACCAAAGTATACAAAATACCTATTATATTTTTCACATAGGTACTTAAAAATGCATTTTCAAGCACATTTTCTTTGTTCTCTTAACCGCAAAACTGCTTATTAGCGTTGAGTTGGCTGAATTTTTTTACACAGGTAGAGAACAACCGGTAAAATCATCCCAGCTGTTAACCCGGTTGCATCCAAGACCCAAGGTCCAGTATCCTACACTTTTTCTTCCCGGTATAGCTCATATTGGCGTTGACAGCTCTTTTTTTTTCAGATACGATATGGACCGCTACGGCATGGTGTTCCGCGGTACACCCCGACAGACTGACGTCATCATAGTCGCTGGTACTGTCACCAACAAAATGGCGCCCATCTTCCGCAAGACGTACGACATGATGCCTGACCCTAAGTGGGTGGTGTCAATGGGCAGCTGCGCCAACGGTGGAGGGTACTACCACTACACGTATTGTACTGTTCGTGGGTGCGATAGGATTGTACCTGTAAGTCGTTTTTATTCTTGTAGAATATACTGCTTCCGGACTGTCTGGCCGTGGTCGATGTGAAACTTGCGTTCCAGACGTTTCGTCGATCACTGCGGTCGACATCTTCAGTGGCGCAGGGCCGGGCGACGACGACTTCGGAGACCTTGCCTCGCCGGCGGCTGAGTTGCGACTGATCAGTATATTCTACATGCAACGTCGGCCGTGAAAGCCTGAAGACTTACGTTTTTAACTACGTCCTTCATCATCATAGGGGTGATCTTGGTCGCATCTGAGGCTTTTCTCTCGGAGACCGGGGTTCCTTTTTGGTTATCTATTATTGGAGCGTCTACCATCTGATATCCTAACCTCGAAAGTAAAGTCTGCACCAGAGAGAATATGTTTCAAAAATAGTAATAAAACTCCTAGAACCCAATTGCAAAGCGGAATCCATTATAACCTGATTGCAGTGTAGGGTCAAATTCAAATATACTGACTAATTTTGTCAAAATTGGTTCAGCGTTTTAATGCAGCTCACAGATATTATTATTAACGAAGATAAATTCTTACAGGTGGATATTTATGTGCCTGGTTGTCCACCGACAGCTGAAGCGCTTCTGTACGCCATGCTGGTCCTCAGCAGAAAGGTCAAACGCATGAAGACCGTCCAAGTTTGGTACCGTCATTGATTCAAGACACGAAAGAATTTTCTATTTGTTATTATGTCGTTTACAAGTAAACTTATTTCTAAATTATTGTAAGTTTAAGTTTTATTGCATATTTTCCTATAAATAATCAATAGTATTTTTTGCTACTGATTGTTCCAAGTTAGTAAATATTTTAATTTATAGAAGCATTATTATCCTCATAGCGGTTTCTCAGTTGCGTTAAATGTTGGTTGGTGTGTCCTGGCTTTGGAGCCCGAGGTTGGCTTATAATTTCGCATTAGTATGTCGTATTTTCCGGAGGCGATTAAGCACCATTCTCAACCCTCAGAGTAAAGCCACTGACTTGCAGGTGAGGGACTCAAGGGTTTTGGTACGGCCCTGTATCTACACTCAAGAACTGGGGTAAGGAGATCGTAGATACTTGAGTGACAGGAGAGTTTCTTTACAGTACAGTCAGCATCAGATGGATCTTGATGAACAAAATGCTCAAAATGATCTTAATTCCTAGATATACCCCCTTCCTGTTGACGGATTGTTCTTATATTTGGTACACACCTTAAGTTTGGACAGTTATAAAATTTAAATCAATAAAAACAGTTTGATTAGCTCTTAATATCTTGGTTTAAAGATCAGTGTGCGATTTTGTAGTCACGATATTACTACCACTAGGTGAAAGACAAGCACACGGCTCACCTGATGGGAAGTGGTTACAGTGGCTTATAGACGTATGCAACACCAGGGGCATCACAATTCACAACTGTAGAAACCTTCGAATGCGAATATTGTAGTTGCGCTTGGTAAAACCATTGACTGTTCACGAATCACACAAGTGTGCGGGTGGCATTATTTCCATTAAAGTCATTAAAAGAGCTATCAATATGTCTGTTGTCTAAGCACGTCTATAGAACTCGCTTAAGCTGCCAGTCACGTCGTACGGGATACGGAGCCAAATTGTTGATGCGAGGACACGTAGGATTCTCATTCAATCTCAGTAATAATTAGATCGCACCTTTATCTAATAAAGCCTTATTACGTGAGTTACACACTTGAAAAATTTGCACTGCACTTCTATCAATATGATACTTTCTGAAATTAAAGCGAATAACGCGGGCTAAAAGTATCCCAATTTCCCTTGATCACGCCTAAACGACTAAACCGATTTTGATGGAATTTGGTAATAAAGGGGTAGATTAGACCTTAAGAAAGGACATAGGCTACTTCTTCTTGATACCCGACATCATTGCAAAAGCTAGTAACAAATAAATTGCGATAGAATCCCTTAGTGGTTTGATTTAAATTGTACTACTGTACTTGATCATCTCTGAATTATGATATGCTAGATTCGATCCCATAATTGAATTGTGTTATTTTATAGTATTATTATAATATTAGTGCTATAATATAGTATATTATAGTATATTTCGTTAAGTAATCCTCAATAGATATACAAAGTCAGGAAACGTAACGCGTTTCCATCCCTAATTTCCATGGAAGGTCATAAAAGGCTCGCTTCTAATTTATTAAGCCCAAAAAGATGAAAGCTTGTCTTCGCCCTAGAAATATCGTTACTGTACTACTGTACTACATTACTGTGAAGTAGTAGTAATAACTCCATTTCAAGAAGTAGGTTCCAGTTGGTAGAGGGTATGTCTGGTCTCGTCATTCCAACGATTACAAATTCATCCACAAAGACAGCTTTTACATTTCCCGGCAAGTATTGAAAGACATAAAATTGACAACATTATGGCATCTGTCCTATGAATGTGTGCGAGACTGTATTTTGATTGCACCTTCATGAATACCTGAGAGCACGTGAAACATATTTGTAAAGCCAAACACACGCTATGTAATGGAATTTTAAGTTCAACGGATGTAGAAACAGCTGCGACGCAAAAAGTTTAGGGACAGAAAGAAATATGTGTTTTGAGATAGCTTCTTTAGTGTGAAACATCAAGGTCGACCCCTACCTACTTTCTGTAAATAGTAAGTGATACCTCTCTTCTGTAACCTCCACCTTCTGTCACTAGAAGGTGGATGCCGGATGGGTTCTTTCTAAGGGTGGTACTGCTGTAGTGAAGTACCAACAACAACAATGAACAATGGAAGTGACAACTCACATGGACGGAGTTTTTTTTAACCGTATTGACACAATGACATGTTCCTAATACTGACACTCCAATCCAAGTTGAAAAATAAAAGTATAATGTCTGGATTTACACAAAATTACCCTAGAGTTATGCGTAGGTGGGTTATCACGATATAATATAATAAAATATACGCATGGAAGAACCTCATCATTTTCATATGCGCTCTATATGAGATAGTATGTTAAGATTTATTTGCGTAAACATCATATAGCTGGTACATAGAGGTACATCAAATAAACACAACCCAGCTCCCGCACTTAATATAATCACTCTTAACATTTCTCATTGCGTGCCTGCGACATATTTGCTCCCATATCTTCAGAGAGGCTATTAAAGTTGTAAACGACGTCTATTTTAATGATGAACGCTTCTACCAGTCCTCGAGCTCAGCTCACTGAGCGATTAACTGTGATAAAATGCTATACCATTAAAACTTTAGTATAAGCACAGTGCATTCTTAATAAATCCTCTCCTATTGCATACATTTGACTTAGTAGAAGGGTACATGAGAAAATTAGAAAGGTGAGGAATTCAAAATGAGGTTATCCAACAAAGAACTGAAGTAAGCATAGCTCACAAAATAAGCAAGTTAACTCTCAATGGGCTGGCCACATCTGTCGAAGGATCGATAGCTGTTGGTGCAAGCAAGTCTTATAATGAAGACCGCAAATCGACAAAAGGAAGTGGGGTTCTCAGCTCATTGGACTGACGACCAAAACGGTAGCTGGGATAGACTGGAAGTGCAAAATGTGAGCATTGGCTGCTAAGGTGCCCATTGGGAGGAGCCTATGGCCAGCAGTGAACTGTAAGAACTGACTGCTTAATGGAACCCAAAAAAAATCTTTATTTTTAACGTTAAATTCGCCTGTTGAAAAAAAAAGCAAGGCCTTAAGGCGGCAATAACGACTTATTTTTTATCTAATCGGGTTTAATCTTTTTGGGACGGTTCTCAGAGGAGTAATAATAAAAAGGTTATATTTCAAAATTGTACTGAGTATAAGAGGGTGTTACGAGCTCTCACACGGCCCAAGGGTCGGGTGCCTATGGCCAATACAATAAAGAGTACCGCCTTGACCCCATTGTTCTCTGCTCCGCATACTTCGGACACGGAGGGTACGATTTATGCTTTACATTAATCTTTATGTAGTCTATGTAATTCGGGTTTACGTATTTTGGGAAAAGAGATGGTGAAATATTATTTATCTAGTTATGTTCGTGCCACATATCTTGGACCCTAAATATGCTCTAAGTGCGCAGCAAGCGTTTTTTAGGGTGTCTTATGAGGATAGCTCGAGGTGCTACGGCGGTGGACGAGCTTAAATCCGTCAATCAGGCCTCGGGCCTATTTTTTATACCACTTAGATGACAGATAAGTACACGGCCCACTTGAGGCCCACCTGATGGAAAGTGGTTACCGTGGCCTATGGACGTATTCAACACCAGGGCCGTAACACTCGTTCTCCCGACCCTGTAGAAATCATCTAATGCCCTTCTTGAGAACCCTATATTGTAGTCGCTTGGGAAAACCACCGCAGAGAGTTCATTCTACAGCTTAAGCGTGTGTAGGATGAAGTTTCTTTCATACCGCACGATTAGAATCCAAGAAATCCGGTGCTGACTATATCTTTTAATTGTGGGTCATAAATCACGACTTATTCTATCAAGAGGAGATTCCTCGAAGCTATCCCTTGTGTGCTACAATGCAGTAAAGATGATCACCATATTTCGCAATACGATTGACTACATTTTTTTTTTAGATTGTTCTATGTTTTAAATTGATAAAGAATCACGTTACCGTTTTGTGTGACGTTCATCATTATCATTTTATTTTTGCGTTAGTTGTAAGACTCTCTTTGGAGGCCGGAGTCCACTTTCCGGCTTTTTTCTCGTCCACGGTTCACACAGTTTCGGGCATCCACGGTAAATTAGTCCTAATTTATCTACAAGTTTCGCAATGGAAGGTAGCGAGGCTTAAGGGCATTTTCTCTGGCTTTATAATCCGGAGTTGGGATTGAGATAGCTCAAACATAAAACGTTTTATCCCTAGAAAGCAAACCGCAGATAAAATCGCGAGCAGAATTTAGTGGCTGCAATAGATTCAAGGATAAGTACTTAGAGCCCCGGGGCTCTTCTCCTCAATTTGACCAGCTGCGTCACTTGTACGAATTCACAAGGATATTGGGTTACTCAAAGTGCGAATACAGCCTGGAGGCATCATTAAAATGTGTTTGTAATTAAAAGATACTGTTTGGTCGTTTCTACCCGTCCCGGGGATTTTCGGAGTTGAATTGCTACAATCAATATCTGGACGCACCAAGCATTTTTAATAGAATTCAAAAAGGGCTCCTAACCTAACCAGTTTTATCATTAACTAGCTGTGCCTCGCGGTTTCACCCGCGTTTTTCTCGTACGGATCCCTAATTTTGAAAAAAAAACAGCCTATAGCCTTCCTCGATAAATGGACTACCCAACACTGAAAGAATCATTCAAATCAGACCAGTAGTTCCAGAGATTAGCGCGTTCAAACAACCAAACAAACAAACTCTTCAGCTTTATAATATTATAGTATAGATAAGATACGAACATACATACCAACAGACGATTAGGTACAGATCTGATTCAATTACCTGTAACGTAAAAAATACTAGTTAGTACATTTGTTAAGTGAGATATAGGGAATGTCTTATCGCCTCTCGCTTGCATTTCATTTTTAATACACATCTTACTTTAGGTAAGAGAGTAGGTACTTCTCGACCTGAGTCAGAGCAAGTGCTCAACTGAGCCTGTGGGCTAAATAGCCTAGGGTTCAATTAACCACGACATGATAACTTCATTCCAATTACGTACTTTTCACGATCACAAAGAGTTACTATTGTAAGCGAAAGGAATACTTCACTAATTATTTATCTGGCATTATCTCTGCGTATATAACACGTAAATTACGAGCACGCACAGTGAACATACAATGGCCGCATCCGCGATAGTTACATAACGTTCACTGTTGATTACACCAGATAATTGCTGCACGCAATCGATCGCTCCTTAGTGCGGGTAACGCACTCTCGTTGCGGCCGAAGAGTGCATTATGCACAATGATATGTTAGTTAATAGGTTTGATGACGCGTAACTGTTGATAATGCTTTGTATGAGGTTGCGGGCTTGATACTCAAGTAAGGTATTATTGAATTAAGGTTTTGCACCCTTGTTTGTGGTAAATAAACATTGATAAACTATAGCCGTGGGTATTTTAACTACTTTTCAGGAAACACCATCATACTAAATTAAAGTCACCCCTTATTATCGGGTTATGCGTGTACTTATGTGCTGTTGACCGTTGCATAAGTTCGTATAAATGCTGATCTGGCTGACCATACACATGGATTGTCATTGGAATTAAGCCAACATCGAAAATATTACCGATAAGTACTATAATGTAATCTCGATATATTGCGCTATCACTGTATCGATAGAGAGACGCGACTCGCAAACAATATCTAGGCTGTTGCCACGCGCACAGGCTTCTTCGCGCCATACTTACGAGTTACGTGTGACATTATATTGTGCGAATTCGCACGATGTCATTGTTTTCTTTTTCTATTCGAATCAATTGAATAATTTGCACTGTTGCCATGAAATGAGCATACAGATCTCTCACTGAAATTATTTATTAATCGTGGAGTAAAAGTTGAGCGTACCGAATCGAATTTTGCAGTGGGATGGAAACGGATTTATTATTGTTATTTTAACTCGTGGGTTGAAAACGGAAACACTCATTTTAGATAGTGTATGAAGGAGCTGTTAAGTTCGTTGAGCGGTCTCGTGCCTCCCCTGTTGCCCCCCTAGGGGAGACATCAGGACAAAAGGACTAATCCTTTTGTCTTACCTAGGCAGGGGAGAAATCAGAACTTACTTTTAAAATTATATTTTGAGTACTCGTGTCTCCCTTCGTAAATGTCAAGCGTTACATTAAAACCATAAAAGAAAAAAACATGTCAAGTCTTGAACTTGACATTGAAAGATAACATAGGTCTGTAGACCTATATTATCTCTGTCATAGTAAATATTACATTAATACTTATTTATTGGCAAGCATGATAGAACTGTGACTAATAAAAATATATTTTTAAAAGTAAGTTCTGATATTTCTCCAGTCAAGGGGAGACAACGGGACTAGAGAAATCCTGATGACTCCCCTAGAGGGGATATCAGAGACCGAAACCGGAACTTCATCTATTTGTCTAAAACATTTTCTTAATGAAAATTAGTGCAAGTAATATTCAGATCCTAGCATTGATATTGTAATATAAGAAAAAGAATTAAACATAAAAGATTATGAAATACCATTACTTTTTATGATAGGGTTCAATACTCAATTTTATTATCTTTTCTATCCTGAGAAAAAGTTCAGCCAGTGATAGTTAATGTCCTGAATCTAACGACCTTATCAGGTTAAGACTTGACTGACTATAACTATAAAGTCAGACCCTCAGATTTTATAACTCTTAATATTATGTTAAAGACCTGCATTTAAAAATGTATGAATGGAACGAAAAGCTTTCTTCGAGTTCAAAGTTATTGTCTTACAAAAGTTTGAGCATAAAACATTCATGCTTGGAATGGTAAAACTTTATTTGAAATGCTAAATGTTTTAAAACTGGTAGTAAAAGTTTTTGAACGACGACGCAGTGAAAGTTAAAAGAATCAGTAAGCGTGGTTCCCTTTTCATTACTGGACGTGTTTCAAACCACAGTTTACGGGATTCTAGGCACGAACGAGCCCATCCGTCCCCTGAAATTTGTAACATGTGCCAATTCGTCATCTCAATTTATTTGAGGTTCCCACTCATCCCCTAGTCTATTATTGAAGTGAAAACTTCTTTAGCGGCGTTCGATGGGTAAAAATTGTTAAAATCGCGCGTCAGGATCACTTGACCTTTGAACCGTAACCGACGACTGACATCATACAACATTAACTATAGACTGTTTATTTTGCAAGATACGATAAGAAGCTTCTTAGCTTAGCGGTGAGCGCTTCGACTGTAAGTACTTATGGTTTCAGATAGTACCGGGTTCTAACCTGGACTTCTGACACTTTTTGTGATTATTTTTCTTTTTGTAATTTATTACTTTTGTGATTATTTTTTCTGTTTGTAATTTATTTCTGTATCTAATTTATTAATTTCGGCTGACAGAAAATTAGTGATAGGTTCTACGATTGGTGCTATATTATAGGTATGGTATGGTATGGTATGTTCTTTTTATCTTTTTCTCTGTATATAACGAAGAAACAAAGAAAGAAAAAGTTTTCACTTCTGCCGGCACTCCCGGAGTGCGTGCATATAAAATCATTATCAGGGCGCATATTATATTTTTAATACTAGGTATTGTCTGCGGCTTCTCCCGCTCGATATACCTGCTGAACTCGGTTCCGCGACCCATAGGAACATACCCGTAATAAAAATTATATATGTGCTATATACTAATCTTTAATCTTATCCCATAAGCTAAATATTCGGTTTCCATAATATGTATGACTGAAACGCCGTAACGCACGGAAATTCCCTACAATTTACACAAGTTCCGCATATCCGTATAGTTCCCCAAAGTGGCAAGTAAGTATTCAGAATGCATAATGTGGTAACACTATGCTAGTTTACAGGCGATGTGTACGTAGTTGAAGCATTTCTTTAAATACTACCGAGTGTTTTTGGGGTCCCACTAATATACCTACTTAGAATCTAGGTCAACATCACTTGTTAATTGGTACCACACGGACGAGGCTTTGGCGCAGGTTTAATAAGTAATATACGTCTGGTCAATAGACCATGTGGTAAAAGACAACCAGGCAGACCAAGAAAGCGCTGGGTGGACGAGCGGCACGTAGGCAAGTATCAACCTTGTACTTAATCAAATCTTTATCCCCTCCACAATCGCCATTGTTGAAGTGAAAACTTCTTTAGCGGCGTTAGATGGGTAAAAAGTATTAAACTCGCGTCAGGATCGCTTGACCTTTGAACCGTAACCGACGACTGACGTCATACAATATTAGCTACAAACTATCTATTTTGCAAGCTACGATAAATAGCTTCGTAGCTTATCGGTAAACGCTTCGACTGTAAGTCCTTATGGTTTCAGATAAGTACCGGGTTCAAACCTGGCCTTCTGACAGTTTTTGTGATTATTTTTTCTTTTTGTAATTTATTACTTTTTGTGATTATTTTTTATTTTTGTAATTTAGTCATTTCTTCTGACAGAAATTTAGTGATTGGTTCTATGATTGGCGCTATATTATAGGTATGGTATGGTATGTTCTTTTTATATTTCTATGTATATAACGAAAAAAGAAAAAAAGAATAGTTTTCACTTCTGCCGGCACTCCAAGAGTGCAATCCGTCTTTTTTTTTTAAAAAGGAAGGTGGTGAGAGTTTGTGTGGCATTCAAGTACGTAACCTATTGTTGTTCATGTCCTTATACCATTACTGCTTTAATTTTTTTATTGTCCCCTGATGTAGCAATAAAGAGTTGTAGATAAAATCTAAAACAATTACGGTAATTTTTTTAACTTATTAGAATAGGTATATAGTGTACAAAAAGGGTAAGGACAAAAGACTTGTTATGACTATATTTTATATGCAAATGTTTTAAGATAAGTGACCGATCCTTATTAAACACGGAAAGGAAATGGTGGGAAATACACGCAATAGCAAGTCTTGTAAAGTTTTGTCAACATAAACAATAATAATAATAATAATAATAATAATCTTTATTGGAACAGAAAAACAATACAGACAAATACAAATTGTGTCGATGATAGGTGCTAAAGTATACACTGTGGTGCAACTATCAACGCCACTCCCCTGATAAGACGTCTATAATTATTGTTCCAGATTTATACAAGATCAAAGAAAATCAAACAACATTAGCTATCTCTGGGATAACTCTAAACTAACTTAATTCATTTATCATTCAAAGTAAAATCAAAATCAAAATCAAAATTAAAATCAAAATCAAAATCAAAATCAAAATTAAAATCAAAATCAAAATCAAAATCAAAATTAAAATCAAAATCAAAATCAAAATTAAAATTAAAACTCAAAATCAAAATCAAAAACAAAATTAAAATTAAAATCAAAATTAAAATCAAAATCAAAATCAAAATCAAAATCAAAATCAAAATCAAAATCAAAATTAAAATCAAAATCAAAATCAAAATCAAAATTAAAATCAAAATCAAAATCAAAATCAAAATCAAAATTAAAATCAAAATCAAAATCAAAATCAAAATCAAAATTAAAATTAAAATTAAAATCAAAATCAAAATCAAAATCAAAATTAAAATTAAAATTAAAATCAAAATCAAAATCAAAATCAAAATTAAAATTAAAATTAAATTCAAAATTAAAATTAAAATTAAAATTAAAATAAAATAAAATAAATAAAATCAAATTCATGCAGGTGAGTGTGAGGGTGTGTGGATGTACAGTGTGCACAGTGTGCATGTAAGTGTGTATGTGTATAAATGTATGTATATTTGTGTGTTATATTACTCGTATATGTTTATATTTCATTTAGGTGATTTTTTTTATGTTAATTTTCCACAAGATCCTCTGTTGCTCCATAGGTGAGAGATCTCAATCACTTATCAAGTTGCCTCTTTAGTTCGCCTCCTTTCATGGAATACGTGTTCAGGATTTTATTTATTTTATTATAAAGTTTGGAGCTCAAATGGCAAAAGTGGCGGCTGGCTGTTACAGTCCTTCGGAATTTTATCTCGCATACTCTATCCGAACGACGCTTGACGATATATATTTCAGGATTGTAGATCAGATGTGCGTGTCTGCGCCTGACCGCCCGCGAAATAAACAATTGTCTGACAGTCAGCACCTGACACATGGAGTAAAGGGAATCGGTTGGGTATCGTTTAGGTTTCTTTGCTAGTACCTTCAGGATCGCGCGTTGGCCACGTTCAATTCTGAGCATTAGTGTTTTAAGGGCCCCACCCCAGGCCAGCAGGCAATACCCCAACACCGATTGTGCAAGAGCGAAGTAGATCTTTATTATGCTTTTAAAATCAACCACATTTCTGAGCTTTTTGAATATATAGATCAATTTTCTCAGACGAACCGTCGTGGCGTCAATTTGTTGTTTCCACTTTAGATGTTCATCAACGAGGACACCCAAGTATCTAATACAGGTGGTACTATCTATATTTGGACAGTCACAACCCAAGCCACAGTCCAGGTCAGAGCAAGTGTGAGCGCGAATTTCAATAGGTACGCGGGGGAGGCTTAACTTATTAATACCAAATGCTATAAACTTTGTTTTGCTGACATTCAAAGTTAAGAGGTTCAGCGTCAGCCACTTCATGATGATCCCCAAGCACAGTTCAGCATTTCGACGTGCTTCACCCCAATCACGTCCGTGTATTATCAGAGCTGTGTCATCAGCATACGTTATTATTTTACAGTTTGGTAAAGACAATTCACACAGCTCGTTGACGTAAATGAGGAAGAGAGTCGGTCCCAGGACACTCCCCTGTGGAACACCGAAACTAGGAGACCTATCGTTACTTATGTAGGTATAAACCTTGGTATACTGCTTACGATTAGTTAGATAACTTTTAAATAAATCGTGCACTACGCCACGTATGCCAATGCTCTCCAACTTAGAAAGGAGTATGGGTACGGAAACAGTGTCAAAGGCCTTTGATAAATCCAAGAAGACACCAAATGTTTTATGTTTTTTTTCAAAGTGATGAATAATGGTATCAGTAAGCTCCAAAACTGCATCCTCTGTAGATATATCTCTCCTAAATCCAAATTGATTCGTGGCTAGTATTTTGCATTTAGAGAGATACTCAGTCAGTCTAGTATTTATAATTTTTTCTAGGATTTTCGAAACTGTTGAAAGTAAAGAAATGGGTCGGAAATTCGAAGCTTCATTTCTAGCTCCAGACTTATAGATCGGATGAAGGACAGCTGTTTTTAGAATGTCAGGGAAAACTCCTTCAGAAAAACACAAGTTGAAAATATGGGCAAGGATTGGGATTATAATATGCCTGGTTTCTTTCACCACAGCAGCAGTTATACCATCCAGCCCAGGTGCACACCGATCCTTAAGGCCAAGAATAACATTTTCAAGCTCTGATTCATCTACATTGTAAAGCGCCATTGAGGAAGGTGGGGTGTCGTTTAAGGATTTTGCCACAACAGAGCTTGATAATTCCTTATAGAGTGTAGAATCCCTAATTTTGCACGCTAAGTTTTTTCCTACATCAGCAAAATAGTCATTCACTTTATCTACGGACTCGGAAGGATCCTTACGCACTCCAATAGCTCCAACGGTGGAGTTGCGTTTTGGCCTAGATTTGCAACCTGTTTAATGAGTCGCCATGTAGCTTTAGGGTCATTTCTGACACTCTGAAGCCTGGAACGCTCGTATTCACATCTGACTTTTTTTAGAATATCTTTGCAAAAATTACGATAGCGGCGGAACACCAACTTGAAAGACTCGTTATCTGGATGTTTTTGGTACTCTCTGTATAGCTTGTCTCGGTGACGTATGCATCTCAGAAGTCCAGGGGTAATCCAAGGTTTGATGATGCGTTTTTTACTACTCACATGCGAGCTGTAAGAGTTACTCTTGATCGCTGCGGACATAATCTCTACAAATGATGTCGTGGCTTCATTTGGGTTTTGGGAATTGAGAATACCCGAGAAATTGGTATTGCTGATATAGTTTACAACGGCCTGGATATCAGTTTTGATCTTATTGGCTTTACAAACTTTGCTCATATTATGATTTATGTTACAAAAGACAATGACTGGGGAGTGGTCTGTTATAGGAGCATCAATTATTAGTGTAGTTGCTGTAGTTTGCGATCGAAGCAGCACATGATCAAGACACCTTAAGTACCTGGTTGGAAAGGTATGGGCAGGGAGGACCGCATGCGATGCCGTGCAGTTGAGGTATTCATCCATATCAGGATCGACACTGTCTGGTGCAATATTTATATTCATGTCACCTATAACTCCAAGAGTTTTAAATTGTGACAGCGTCCCCAGTAGATGATCAAGACCTCCAAAGAACGGGCTCAAATCTCGGTAAGATGGGGAACGATATAGACAGACGATGGCAGCTGTCTTTTGAGGAAACATTACCACAATACAGCGTGCATCATTCAAATTTGGTATGTCTATGGTGACGTTTAGACAATCCTTCACATAGACAACAACACCATCATTTTGATTGCTAAATGCCGTACTATGAGAGTGATACCCACTCATGTAAGGGATCCTTGGACACTTACTCAGCCAACATTCCGACAACACCACAATATCAGGCAAAAACGCAAGTCTATGCATAAATATCATCAAGCCATCAAAATTGCCATTTAAACTTTGTATGTTTGTATGTAGGATTTTGAGGTCATGTAGATTAGTGTTTAGATATTTATGACTTGCTTCAGGTGAGCAAATGTAGCTGTCAGAAACGGTGAACTGTTCAACCTCGTTGCACAATGTGTTTAGATCATTCATTATGTATTACGGATTAAGCGAGGGAATACAAAGACATGTGTGACCTGAGGTACACAGAAACATAGGCAGGCAATCTTGGGTAAGAAACATATACTGTGGGGTTAGCTTTCCAATAAAGTGGTTCTTTTGATATCTCTATAGACGCATAATTGTTATATTTAGTGTGTGTGAAATTGTATAGGAGTATAGAGTGATTTGTTAGTGACAAGTGTATATATTGTAAGTAAAGTGTATATAACAATCTGAAATCATTTCCTAATAGTTCATAAACAAAAAATATTATAGAATAATTAGCATGCAGGAAACATATAACAATTAGATTCAACTTGACATAACAATGAAAGTACCAATGTTTTTTTTCGATATAGTGAGCTAAGATCCACCTGGAAAACAGCAACTGTATGAACAGTAACAGGAAGAAATGGACCCTAGACTCCGCAGTGAAAGCTTCAGATGGGACCGGAATTAACGCAAGAATGATAATGATGACAGTAAGCAGTCATCATCATATCAGCACTTGCACGTACCACTATCTGGACAGTGCTACGTGCAAGTGCTACGCAAGTCTGCAAGTACTGTGCCAGGTCGGCGAGTGCCATGCAAGCCTGTGTGATACTTAAACCTGCGAGTGTTGTGTATGCCTGCGAGTGCTGTGTATGCCTGCGAGTACTATGCAAGCCTGGGAGTCCTATACAAAAGGTAATGGGGTCAATTCCTCGAAAAGTAATTTTACTGTTTGGATTTGTCTTATGGTTTCCGACTCATTCAAGGTAGCGTAGGTACAGGATTTATCACGCTAACCATTCCTTCGTAGAAGAATCTACTACGGCTAAAGGGCATACCCATCCATTCACAGGCGACTGGTATTGACCGCGCTGGTTACGAGTAGTAGTTACGTAGGCATCTTTTTTCCTTGCAAAGAAACTGACCCTAAATAGAAATCAGAATATTTTTAAATAGTCACTTTAATTAAGTAGTATAAAAAAAACCTATATTAATTAAAACCGTACAATGGGAAGTTCTCATGACAGGAAGCAATAAAAATGATGTTAGTCAGTCTTGTCAAAATACCTCCGGCACCGGTCTGAAATTATCGACGCATCGCGAGGTCATGCTTGTTGCCCGCGCTAGGGATGCCCCTGACTTTTGCATACAGGTAATTATTGTTTGGCTCGTTAAGATTTTCAATCCTTTGTATTGGATTTGGCATTTTGAAGTACTGTATTTGTGTATTATATTTATGTTTACAATAAGATGTATTGAATTTTGGAGTAATATACGTTTCATCCTTGTATAAGTTTGTGACATTTGCTTTACAATTTTTATTTTAGTTTTTATGCTTCTCGTACATCTTCACTAGATGCAACGATGAAATGATCACAGTGAATCGTTAGTAATTCAACATCTTTGAGTTGAGATGATGATCATGATTTTCACCATATCATTGGTTTACAAACTGTCTATAAATATAACAATCAGTTCATTCCAGTTCACTATTATAGTGCTAGACGTAGACATCTTTTAAAGTGCGGCATATAATTACGAAGACTACACCAGGAATATAATAAAGCTATAAATCTCGATATAAATCCAAATCCTTTCTACCTGTAAACTGTAGACTTAAGTGTGGGGCAACCCTACCACCAGCTGGGTTAGACAGGCCGGTAGACGACAAGCAGACGGAGTGACGCATGAGTCACACACCACCGGCGACACGCTCTACCTGCTGTGGGAAAACCACTCGCCATGTATTTCTTTTCTTATACTAGGTGTATGATATTAATAAGGACTAGTTTATAGTTTGAAGAGGGTTTTTAGAAATTCATAGCGGTTTAGTTTCATTAGGATAGGTTAGAAGTGGCGACATGGATTGTAAGGAAAATACAAAAATACGGTTAATTATTTTTTTATACCACTTTGGTGGCAGATAAGCACACGGCCCACCTAATGGAAAGAAGTTACCACCAGATGGGAAGAATATGGTTTTCCAAGATAAGCGCAGTCGTTTCCATAAAAGTACACACTCCAAAAGCTCCCAAGCGAGAATTGTGAGCTTGACAAAGAAACCACATGGGGAAATATTTACGTTAGACTGTCTAGGTTAGTAAGTTAGAATTACTTTTTAATTTTGGGAATTAATTAGAAAGGGAGTAAGGTAGAGAAAGGAAGAAACCGTATCAAATGCAGCAATCTGCCATAGCAAGTCAGTTCAGTATTAAATGAGAGGGTGTCCAGGACTTTCTTTTGAGGTGTATTAAAAACCGAGATACTCTTCATGTAAAATCTAGAAAAGATCCCGGTAACTATATATTTCAAACAATATCGCAACTTCTATAATAACCTTTTGAAAAAACTTAAACAATAACTATGATCAAACTCTATTAGATAACGCCAAAGGTAGCCTTAGAGTAACTTGGGATGCCATTAAAACTATCACCGATATCTCCTCGCACAACACACCGGCAGACCAGCTATTAGGCCAGCAATTTATATGGAGACCAAAAAGAATCCGTAAATGCGGTCAATAAATGCATCGTAGGTATTGAAAAATCTCTGGCTGTTCGCGTTCAAATAAAAAAAGCCAGCAGTCAAAAAAGCCCTCCTAAATTTAATATCTCACCCAAAAACAATAACGATGGCTCAATGGCTCTTCTGGACACTAGTGAGGCTGAACTGGAACTAATAATAATGAATCTGCGAGATAAATGTGCTGTGAGATGGAATGGCATCTCCCCGTCAAAAATTGGCACTTCATTGCCTATTTTCACCACTAACATATATTTTTCACCTCTCTTTCGTCGGGTACGTGCCCTATGGTGTTCAAGAGAGCTATAGTTCATCCCGTCTATAAAAGTGGAAGCAAAGACGACATTGCTAATTATCGGCCTATTTCTGCCCTAACGACGCTGTCCAAGGTCTTCGAGAGGTGCATTAACAGTAGATTAGTGAACTATTTGGAAACGTTTGGCATTCTTTCGTATAATTAGTATGGCTTCATTAAAGGCAAATTACAGATGATGCTGTCATAAGCCTCGTGGATACCGTAGTTATTGATAATAAATTTAAAACTATGGCTTTCTTCTTGGCCCTCTCGAAGGTCTTAGATACGTTGTCTGTTTCCATTCATCTGGACAAGTTAGAATGTATTGGTATAAGGGGTATTGTCTTGGATATCTTTCGAAGCTATCTCCATGAAAGAACTCCGTGTGTCGAAAACAAGAACCAGATCAGTGACGAAGGATCACTTACTTACGGAGTTCCTCAAGGAAGTGTGTTGGGCCCGACCTTATTCCTAATATAGGTATACTAATGATCTGTGTCAACTATCAATAACAAACTGCAAAATCACCTACGCAGATGATACGCCATCAGTTATCCACGCAAGGAACTAGGAGCTTGTCTGTATGAACTGTCCATAGTTTAGGCGAATATTACTCATAAACTATTTTTAACGTATTCTATCGCTATTAGAACCAAAATTATTAGCAAAGCATAGTTTGGATCTAGGTGGTGCTACGTAATGAATATTAGAAAAACTTATTTATTAAAGTTTAAGATATACAGCCATAACAGTATGTTACATAAAGTTGATATTTAGTTGGAGGCTGTTACTTCTCCGATATATTCTCAACTTGTGCTCTTAATACGGTCAATCCATATTAAGAAACTTATCTACATTTTTTTTAATATGGATCACCCACTAACGAAGCGAGATATTGATTTCAGGATCCAGACCAGAATGTCTTCTTAGGTGGGTGGGATTATAGCGTGTATACCGAGATATTCTCAATTCCCGATATACTCATTGCTGTCAAGTGCTAGAGAGTGCGAAAGCTATTTAAAAACAAAGCGTAGGCTTGCGTAAAATCATTCGAGTATTTTACCTCAACAACAAAAATCATGTACGTAAACAAAAACCTATTTCTACACACATGTATGTATAGTGTGGTATACACACACGAGTTAAACGTAATCAACGTATACAAGTCAGAGGGGGTATAAATAGTTTGGGGTTTATAAATAACGCTACGTTGAATTCAAGGCACGTCGCAACAATACGCACAAGCTGTAATTAAGCACACACGCACGCACACAGACATTCACGTAACTAAGGCTGTGAACAGATTTTGCTGACTAAATTTTGATAAATAATTGCCATTTATTGTTCTTCGTCTTCTTGTAATTGCTCAAATTAATGAGGAATTAACAATATAAAGTATTTATACATTTAGTAAAATTAAAATGAAAATATGTTTCATGCTAGGGATTAATGTAAGGTTATTGGGAGTTAATGCATATGGTAAAATGGTTAAGAGAGCACTGTATAAATGTAAGTATATATGTATAATGTAAATGATGTTTGCCGGCTAGTGGGACTAAAGAGATAAATAATAAGATTGATTATGAATTGATAACAATGTTATTATAATCGGGTAAAAGAGCGTTACATAAAATTTATATAGAAGGTATTTAAATGATGTGAATCTCAGGGTGGAATCGCAATAATTATTCTGCCGATGCGTTTTTCGGATCCGTAGTGCTGAGGTGGTAAAAAGTACTAAACTGGTTGACTCGCGGCTGATGATGGTAGTGCCGGCGCGCCAGGGTTTTCACTGGTGTGCCTTACGAACTAATGATAACGTGAAGCCGGTGTGAGGACCCTGGAGCCGACAGCAGCCTCCGGGGTCAGAGTGACCTTCCTCGGAAGGATGGCCGAGGAAAGGGTCGAGTTGAACGCCGTTACTTGACACTTGAAATAGTGAAGTCAATTACACTCGCACAACCATAGACACTACAATATTTTTCACGTAGCATGGGTACGGTGACATTTGACTAATTCCATTTCATGCATGATTCATTTCGAAACAATTTACCTAACGCGGAATACAGGAAACAACACTTAATACGAAGATAAAAAGAAAACTGTTTTATTTTGCATTTTTAACTTAAAACTATTTTTATTTCTCCGTAATTATTTAAACTTTAAATATAAACATTCCAAATACATAATTCTTGATGCGTAAATCGGAACAGGTTGCGTTAGAGATTGACATAGTAAAATCGTTATAATCGATAAATTGTCGAATAAAGTATCATAAATCGTTAGTTGTATTTTTAACTAAAATACGATTATAAAATATAATTATGTAATAATAAACTTTAAACAAAGCATTTTTGTCTTTGTGGAGCTTTATTATAATATAGCAACACTGCTTAAGCATGAGCTGGCAGCCATCTTGTTATATCAACTCAGTACGAGTGCGTCTGCCTTGTATGCGGTCTGTTTTCTTTGTTTTGAGCTTGCGTGGTGTTTTTGTTACTTGTTTTTGTTATTGACTATCGTTGTGCTTTGTTGTTTTCGTTACCGTTTTTTGTTATTGACTTTTGTTTTGTTGTTTTTTTTTGGCAAAATGCCAAAAAGAACGAAAAAGACTGTGCTTGGTAGTCAAGCCCGTGAATTTGTAGTTCGATTGCGGGATTACTTTAAGCGGGAACGTGAGAATGGCGGAACGCTATTGCCTGTGTCCAACGTTTTGGATCGAGTGGCAGATGCGTTAGACATTGGGCGGAACACGGTTTCTCGAATCACTCGAGAAAAATATGGTGCTCACGATACAGAAGAAAATAAGTTGTCCACCCCTAATAAAAAGCGAACCAAAAAGGCATCTGTAACAGATGTAGACAGTTTTGCGGCCGATGCTATACGGAGCCACATTTATAACTATTACCAGAATAAAGAATTACCGACGCTTCTAAAGCTGGTCAAGTCTTTAAAAGATGCTGATTTGTTTACTGGAAGTCCTACATCCTTGTGGCGCGTATTGAAGGACATTGGTTTCCAATTCAAAAAAGTAAACAAAAGAAAAATTGTCATGGAGAGGGGCGATATAGCACTTGCGCGGGTTACCTTTTTGAAAAAGGCTAAAGCGATTACCGATTGGAGCAATGTCGTCTTCCTGGATGAAACTTGGCTGAATGCCAATCATACGGTCGGTAAAATGTGGACTGACGATACACCTCATGCCTCGACCAAAGTGCCAGAAGGAAAAGGGGAGAGATTGATTATTTGTCACGTAGGCACATCGAAAGGATTTGTAGAAAATGGGCTACTTGCTTTTAAATCGAAAAAGACGGGAGAATATCACGAAGATATGAATGCGGAAGTATTCACGGAGTGGTTTCAAAATATGCTTAGCAATTTAGAAGAACCCAGCACAATTATTATGGACAATGCCCCATATCACTCCGTGCAATTGAACAAACCGCCGACTTCTTCCAATAAGAAGAGCGAGTTGATAGAGTGGCTCCAAGCCAATAATGTGGAAGCCGATGAGACGAAATTAAAGGTGGAGCTTGTGAAGCTCGTAAAAATGCACAAGCCCCAAACGACATACAAATTAGATATGATGGCAAACGAATATGGTCACGAAGTCCTGAGGCTTCCACCGTACCACTGTCAGTACAATGCCATTGAATTAATTTGGGCCCAAATCAAAGGTAACTTGTTTAACCATAGTCTATTTACATACTGACAAAATATGATTATGTTTATTACTTGAATTCTATGACTCAATTTGTTTTTTATCTTGTTTCAGGATACGCTGCACGAAAAAATACAGCTCCGCCTTTTACAGCCACAAAAATGATGGGGTTATTGAAAGAGGGATGCAAAAATGTCACTGGCGATGACTGGAAGAAAGTAGTGGAGAAAACCAAAAATCTAATCTTACATGACTGGGAGCGAGACATTAGAATAGACTGCATAATTGATTCCCAAATAATTATTCACGTCGACGAGTCAGATGACGATGATGATGATGATGATGATGATGAAGATGATGAACATGTTTGATTTTTAATAAATAATTAAACAGGTTATCAATTTTGTTTTACTTTTTTTCTTCAAAATTATTAGTTAATAGAATCGATTTCTTCTTCATTAATAAATGATCTCGATAAGATATATAATCGATTTTATTTCATGCGATTTTATCTTGACTACATCTCTGGTAACTTCAAATCCCAAACGTCACCGTACCCATGCTACGTGAAAAATATCTTAAGTTATAATAGTATCAAAGTAGCCTAGTGGTATGGGTAATGGACTGCTGAGACGAGGTCTCGGGTTCGATACCAGGTTTTACCATGGCACACACCAATGACTTTTCGATTGTTTTCGAAGTTATGTGTGTATTTATCGCAGGTTTATAAGTGCCCGGTTAATGGCAATAGGCTCGCCACCTATTACATTGGGACCTAAACATAAACTGGCGAAATGTGGGTGCTAGAACCTCTGCCTACCCCTTCAGGGATATAGGCGTGAGTTTATGTTATGCAAAAATACTAAAATATCCACTATTATTTAAAATTGTTTTATGAAAAAATCCTCATTACAAAATGTGATAATTGATCTAAGTTCTAATCATTAATGAAATCCGCTCTTAGATGGAAAGTGAAAACTCATCCACGCAGTTTTTACTTTTGATACTATTTTTGAGCAGTATTATAATTGAACCAGGCGTTTTCAGACTATTTCTTTAAGAGGATCTAATTGTGAATTTGTGTTTTTAAGCTAACTAGCTACTCTGCCTTATCAGGACTTGTCCTTAAATAACACATCGCCTATTTTAACGACGTGTGTGGATGTGTGGGTTTTAATTAACCGCATTTTTATTTTATGATCTATTAAAAATAGTGTTGAATGTAGTGTTATTGTTATAAACAGAATTCATTAGGAATTTTCAGTAACCTTATCAAATAAATCATGTTTGTGGAAAATATTTAGAGCCATAGTTTCAGGCCTTCATAATATTTACTTTTTGGGAGTTTGTTGAAAGTTTTATACCGACTGGGATATTTCTATCACACACAACATAGTATCAACATGGTTACCGGTATTGCTAGTGGCGTTTGTTATTTCTCGTTGCCTTTGAAATGAGCCTCTTTGGTTTCGGAGGCTATTGCCACGTTTTAGAAGACCGCAACTTAAATATGTGCATTCCAAATGCTTCAAAATATATTAGATATTATTTTATTCAAGATATCGTTTTTGGCAAGTATAAGTTTACCCTTATGTTTCCATGGAATCCTGGTATCTAATTCGGTGTAAGGTATAGTTTTATACTTTTTATACACACTTAGATGACAAACAAGAACACAGCTTATCTGATGGGAAGTGGTTACCGTTACCTATGGATTTGTGTAACACCAGGGGTCACAATCGTGCTACCTATCCTGTAAGCACAGAGAGTTTCTGTGCCGTGGAGCAGGACAAGCCTTTGGTCTTCCCACTGACAGCACAAAATCTCTCTGGCTACCCTACTCACCGCTGGGAACACACACACTTTCCCAGTCAAACTGCTCAATTGAACGGCAATATCGTCGTGTCCTACCTCCATGGAATACTGTCTTCTGTTAAGAAATTAGAAAAAAGCACAGCTTAGATCACCTTTCTAGCGTGTCTGAAAGTTAAACGTGAAACACCTCTGCCCAAACCATCAGGAATTACCAGGCATATATACAGGGTGTATTTTTGAAACGGGGCAGTAAGGGCAAGTACCTTATCCGTTGCAGTTACAGCAAAACGTTCTTAGAAGACCTTCCCTAACTTTTTGACATATTTTGAACTGCATTCACAGATTTTGTAAAAAACTTACAGTTGGCAAAAAAAATGCAAAAAGTCCAAAAATTTTTTTTTATGCCAATCGATTCTATTTCATGTGGGGATCAAAAAACTCTATGAGACCATTTTAGCTTTCAGTACTAGGAAAGACAGAAATCGCCAAAAACGTTTCCCATACATTTAGGCAACAGAAACAAATTTCTACGATGGTCTAACTTTTTGTTATGGCCAGGAAGTGGGTAGAATTGACTGTAAAGTAAATAAAAAGAATTTTTACCCTCAAATTTCGAATTTGATTCGAAAATCTGTGTGTTATTCTTAGTTTCAGCTGAGAAACTTCGTATGAGTTATTAATTAAGGATTTTCGCTAAAATGTCTTCTAATCGTGAAAAAATTGACTTATTAGAAGCGTATTTTGTCAATAATCGAAATGCGGGAGCTGCATTAGTGTGGTACCGCAATAAGTATCCGTTGCGGCATGTGCCAACAAGAAAGGTTATTACAAATCTTTTGAAAAACCTGGAATTGCAGGGTTCTTTCAAAAGAAAGCGGCAGCCTCGTGTGGACATGGAAGCATATCCAGAGGTATCATCCAGGCAAGTCGCCCTTGAAGTAGGTGTATCCCACTCCCTTGTGATAAAGATATGGAAGAAATACGGCTACAAGTGCTATCGATATGGGCGCATAGTTCAAGTGTTACATCCGGGTGATGATGTTCGAAGGCTTACTTTTTGCAGATGGCTAAGAGGAAAAATAAGCAGAGATCATGAATTTTTAAATTACATACTGTGGTCAGACGAAACGAATTTTTCCAATAACGGTATGTACCACAGAAAAAATCACCACTATTGGTCCAAAGAAAATCCACTAAGAGTTACGGCAAGTCATAATCAGGTTCGCTTCTCATTCAACTGTTTGTGTGGTATAATGTCCAATCGAGTCATAATGGTGGAATTTTATGAAGGGAAACTGAATTCTGCCATGCATAATGAAGTCATTTTACACCATCTTGAAAACGAGATGCACGAATGGCCCCTGTCGGAATTGCGAAAAGTTCATTTTCAACAAGATGGTGCTCCGCCACATAACAGTCACCTTTCACGTTCCAATTTGAGCCGCCTATTCGGTACACAGTGGATAGGTACACATGGTCCAACACAGTGGCCACCTCGTAGCCCCGATCTAACACCACTTGATTTTTTTTTATGGGGCTTCGTGAAAAACGAGGTGTATAAGACGACGTACGCCAGTGTTCAAGAGCTCAAGGATGCATTAATGACCATTTTACGTAATATTCATCCCAGAACATTATTAGCCGCCATTCGTTCAGTGCAAAATAGGATAGAGTTATGTATTCGTGAAAATGGAAATCATTTTGAGCAATTTATTTCATAAACCAATTTCTTAAATGTTTAAATGATTTTTTTTATTTAAAAAAGTTCAAAATTTTACCTGACCTATGAGTTTCGAGTTGATTTATCATATTTCCGTACGAAATGTATGGGAAAGGTCTTTGGCGATTTCTGTCTTTTCTAGTACTGAAAGCTAAAATGGTCCCATAGAGTTTTTTGATCCCCACATGAAATAGAATCGATGGGCATAAAAAAATAATTTTGAACTTTTTGCATTTTTTTTGCTAACTGTAAGTTTTTTACAAAATCTGTGAATGCAGTTCAAAATGTCCCAAAAAGTTAGGGAAGGTCTTTTAAGAACGTTTTGCTGTAACTGCAACGGTTAAGGTACTTGCCCTTACTGCCCCGTTTCAAAAATACACCCTGTATAAATAAAGTATTCACGAACATACTTGGATAAAGTACACTCGAGAGCAATGAATCCGGGTCACTCAAAGAATCCAAAAAATCTCGGAAAGTAAGAATGCTAGGTTAATGCAATAAATTGTATTTAATAGACAATTTAATACTCCTTAAATGAAAGTATTAAAACTTCTTAGTTATTGTAAAGTTATATCATAAAAAAATCAAATTTGAAAAGGGAACACTGTCGTAGATGGAACTACGAAATTACAGGATTTGTTTTTGCTTTTGTTTGTAATCTGTCATTTATGTTGGTACATAAACCAGGTTGATAGTGCTCAATATTCATTATTCAAGCTGAAATCATGTCGCTTACACTTGAAGAATGCACCAGAATACTTACATTGGTGGAAACCGGCCGGAGTCAGCGCGATACAGCCAGGACTGTCGGTGTGTCGCTGTCAACAGTACAAAGAGTTCTCCGACGTTACGAAGAAACTGGTTCTAACCTACGCAGACCAGGAACGGGCAGAACTAGGTGTACCACAGCACGAGAAGACCGATACTTGGTGAACACCATGCTTCGAAATCGCTTTCTCACAGGAACTGAACTCACAAATCAGTTTCGACGCCTCGGAGGAAGTAACCCAAGTGCATGGACAGTAAGACGTCGGCTTGCTGAATCTAACTTAAAACCCCTTAGACCTGCAAACGGCCCTAAACTGGAGCGTGGCCATCGTATTTCAAGACTAAGATATGCCCAGAACCACGTAAATTGGAGTATTGAAGATTGGTCGAAAGTTATGTTCTCCGACGAATCAAAATTTATGCTCTACAAGCACGATGGAAGACACAGAGTGTATAGAAGACCAGGGGAAAGATTCAAGCAAGCATGCATCGAAGAAAAAGTAGCCTACGGTGGTGGGTCTGTACTTGTGTGGGCCGGAATTTCCTCTGAAAGTCGCACAGAGCTGGTGATCATAGAAAACGGCTCTTTAACTAGCGTAAGATATGTGGAAGAAATCCTCAACGAACACGTTGGTCCATTTATGGTCAATTTGGGTGAGGATGCTATATTTATGCATGACAATGCCCGACCTCATACAGGTAGGATTGTGAATGACTACCTTCAAGAGATGAACATTACTTGTATGGAGTGGCCAGCGCGCAGCCCGGATATCAACCCGATCGAGCATGCTTGGGACGAGCTAGGGAGATGCGTAAAACAACGAAACCCTCCCCCAATCACGCTTCCTGAGCTCAAAATTGCTCTCACAGAGGAATGGGAGAATATTCCCCAAAATCGTATAAGGAACTTGGTGTACAGCATGCCAAACCGCGTAAACGCAGTAATGGAAGCACGAGGAGGTAATACGAAGTATTGAAATTCAAGAAAATCGTCATAAAGTTCAAAAATTTCATGTTTCCTATTTTTGTTTTAAGGAGAGATCAGCAGTTTTTTTTCTTTATGTAATTTTGTGTAAATAAAATGTATGGTGACTCATATTTTTTTAACTTTCATTTAAGGAGTATTAAATTGTCTATTAAATACAATTTATTGAATTAACCTAGCATTCTTACTTTCCGAGATTTTTTGGATTCTTTGAGTGACCCGGATTCATTGCTCTCGAGTGTATAAAGAATTGAACCGTGAGCCGTGCGGTCACCCGCGTCATCGAGTGCAACGACAGGTTTATTTCTGTTATCACTGTACTAAGTAGCAACATGGTTCGTAGCACGTGAGTCGTCGCTTTGAACTTCAGAGGCCGACTGTACACATAAACGAATACAATGTTTTATACAAATTGAACACATGTAAGGGTTAATGTTTACCTGGTTGAATATATGATCTGTGCCCCTAGCACGAATAATATTCGAATTCGTAATTTAAAAATATCCCGAGAACGCAGCAATGCGATTGGCCGCCTGCCTACAGAAAACCAATCACAATGCTCCATTCTTTTGATACGTGTACGTTACGAATTCGCTTGTTATTCGTGCTCGGGGCACAGGTCATATATTCAACCAGGTAAACATTAATCATCTTATTTGAAGTTATGAACTATTTCCCCTTACGTGTGTTCAATTTGTATATAAACAGTGTATTCGTTTATGTGTACAGTAAGCTGCAAAAGTGCATGGATAGCTTAAGATCGATAATCCTATGAACTTTCAAACCCCAGTTTATAAAAAATAAACTAGATGGCGCCGGTGGTTTTACGCATTACATTTTTAGGACATTAATGCGGTTGTTATTATTATGCTAACTACCGTTTCATTGTTAATAGTAATATTGTATACCTACCTCCGCAAATATATTTGTCATCTTAATAAAAAAGTAGATAGGTTTATTTTAGACCAGTGTATTATATTCGTAACTTGTGGCGGTAGTTCACGCGACTGCTACGCACGGGGCGCGGGTTCGGTCCCCGCTCAGTGCAAAAAACTTGTATGCATGAATATGGCTGTTTGCACTGGTCTGGTCGTGCCTCGGAGAGCACGTTAGGTCATACAAACATCTATGGCAGTCGTTACGGGTAATTGGAGCTGTCAAAAGTCCAACCAGTCTAACTTGGAACTTCGATATCGCCATTGGACCATTGGTTGTGGAGGTCAGATGGCAGTCGCTTCACGGAAAATATCGAAGTTGAGCCGCATCACAGTTAGACTGGAAAGTTGACCCCAACTGAGTTGGGAAAAAGGTTCAGAGAATGATGATTATATTCGTAACTTAGAAATCATACAACAATTTAATCAAAAATATTTATTTCTTATTTATAAACGCTTTATTCTTTCTTTCATAAGTTTACACATTTTTTCCATATAGTATATTAATAATTTTTATTTCTTAGTGGTAGTATAATATTAATAATTTTTATTGAGGACATAGCATAAGTTTTTTGTTTCCGACATCGGAAAGAAGATTGAAGCTTTTGTCAACTCAATAAAAATAAACTGGAGACCGAAATACTATAAAACGTTAGTTTCCTGTGATGTAATTTGATATAGTAAGTTTAACTTGACTACACAAAAATGTTAACAAAAGTAAATCTAGCTACTGAAAAAGTGAAGCCTGAAATTTTTTTTTTCAACTGCTTCGTTTTCAATCAAACATTCTTATTTAAGTAGACACTGATCAATGAATTATTATTACTCACGCAATACAAACATATTAAAAGTTCAACTTATAATAAATTGTATAACAATTTACTATTCATAGAATATCACATTTCGGTCAGCACTTATAAAATACTACCACTAAATAAACTAAACAATTATGTTAATACTTCGTGTAACCACCGTTCTGATCGATAACAGCTTGCATGCGGGAACGCATTGAGCTAACGAGGTTCTTACATATATCAGAACCACGTATTTTGTCCCATACTTTTCTAAGGCATCTGGGGTCCGCTCGTTTTGATTTTCCCATCGTTGGACAATAATACCCCACAAGTTTTCAATGGGATTTAAATCCGGTGATCTAGCAGGCCATGGAATAACAGAAATGTTATCATGCCGGCCAAACCACTCTTGCACACTACGCGAACGGTGTATGGGGCATTATCCTGCACAAATTTTATTATAGGAACTTCTTCCTCAGGAAACACGTTTCGAACCGTGGGCAACATAGTCTTCTCCAACACATCTATATAATGGCCACTATTTGCTCGACTAGGCACTCGAATGAGTTCTCCTGGGTCAGCAGCACTCATCCATCCCCACATGTTCACTGTTATACGACCAGACTCCATATTGGGCACTACGTGATCTCTGCTGTATCTGGTATTGTCACGACGCCATAAATTTAAACGCCCATGTTGACTCGACTTGAAGGTTTTTTCATCAGTAAAGATGACGTTACTCCAGTCGTAATTGGAGTACTCCAATGCGAACTCAAGTCTTGCTCTTTTATGGCTGTCCGTCAGTAATGGTTTTACAGCATGCCTCCTAAAATGCAAACCTTCACTGTGCAAGACGCGACGAATAGTATCCACACTTGTGTCAAACAAACCGGCGTAATACTTTGTCGGCATAAATCCATTTTCCTCATAGTCCCTTCTAATTGCATGCCTTTGCGTTGTGTCTATTATTTGTGGTCTGCCACTTCTTTGACGGTGTTTCAAAGAACCCTCTTCTTAGAATCGTCGCACCCATAAGACCACTGTTTTTCGCTATTACAAAGAAATAGAAATATTAAAATAACAATTAAAGTAGCTTTTACCTTGAAATAAAACAATAGGATTATTTATATAGACGTAATATAACAGGACACACTTACGTTTATGCCAATCTCTCGTGCTATTTCAGACATGTTTTTGCCTTGATCATACAGAGCAATTATTTTTGCTCTTGTCGTCATGTCAAAAATATTTGGTTAACTCAGCTCAAGGATAATAGAAATAAAAACAAACTAGCAAGTCACTGAGTTTAAGCAGCTATTAAATAAACTGAACTACCCACATAGTTCATTTAATTATAAATTAAGTTCACCCTCTAAGATTAAAACATTAAGTTAAACTACAAAAATCTAGTAATATTCTATTTCAACGCATGACTCATGTGCAAAGTTAGCCAATTGAAGTGTCTATACGATATATATTATCGTGAAACTAAGTTTTAGAGTTTCGAGTTCGAACCCTGCCGAGAGCATTGTGTTTTTGTAAATATTATGTTGATTAATTTGTGTTAAAATATTGATAATATACAAAAAGAAGTGAAAATGATGTTTCTTAAATATAATAAACTACTTTGATAGTTCTTTTTTTACCTTTGAAAAGTAGCGCAGCGCTATCTAGTGAGATATTTATGAACCATTTTACTTCGTCAACAGATGGCGTTGAATACCGGCGCAAACGTATTAGTATTTTTAATGGCCATGCATTTTTGCAGCTTGCTGTACCCAGAACGATATATGCCATTGCCATTGATATATCGACGAAAGGTGCGGTCTAAGTCGCCGAGTTTTGAGCTGGGCGCATAGAAGTAGAACGATATATCATAGACTAGGACTGATATATCATAGGCCTTACCGACACCGATACACATGGCGTCTTTATCCTCTAAGGGGTAGACAGAGGTGTTTATTACGCCCATTTTTCGCAAGAAACCCCACGTGATAGGTGGCCGAGCCTATTGCCGTTTCCAGAACCTCATCCGTTCATTAGCAGGCGGCCATCTCCTACCGCGTGTAGGAGAAGATGTCTTGGGCCCTGCAGATGTTAGTAAGGCCGCTTAGCACCTATTTTACTTATAGGCTTTTTTAAAATATTTTACCCTCACTACTGCGTGGTATTCATTGTGATATTAGATAAGTCATAGTCTAATTTTGAACTAGTCGATCAGGGGCCTGGAGAAAGCGCTCCAGAAAAAAACCTATGTTGATGTTCCCTAGGCGATGAATGAGGATGAGGATGAATATTATATGTAATTATTTAATATTAGGGACGCGGATGAGAACGCGTCCATGATTTATCAGTAAAAAGAATGTCGCTTAAGGAAGTGCAGATAGTGCGTAGTCGGATTCGTGGCTTTGATACACATCGACACGCATTGAGGAATGCAATTGTTACTCGATATGTGTGTGGCTGTCTTCTGTAGCATTTGAAGAATCACGCTCCTAATTTTGTCCTATAACTAACTACCATACCCGTCGCCCGTTCTAGAGGACAGTTGTTCATATAAATGAAGAACAGTTTGTAATCATAGTGACTCAGCTACTTAAAACTGCAACAAACACTAAGGCCCGATTTCACTATTGAATGTAATCGCTGTCATTAAAGCTAAAGTTAGTTCACTCGTGTATGAGTTCAATTTGCCTTTCACGTAACAGACAGAAGTCGGTTCTAGGAAGTTACGACAAAATTAGTATTGGCTAGACAAAAGTACTAACTCTCATCCTCAAGCACCGCACTGCAGACTTATGACGCTTTGACCAATGAAATGTGACGTTTTGGGTACAGAATTGATTTTACTGTAATGCCATTGGCCGACGAGGCTCGAAAGATATGAGTCAGTCACAGTGCTATATAGGCTGAAATATACTTAGCATTATAAATACCATGTTATACAAAAATAGATACTTTCTGTAATTCACATACAGTTATTGTTGAAACCTCGAGTAGCTCCTTCAAACCATACATTTATACCGGCAATTTATCAATCTCCGGAAATCTGCCGGATTTGTTGACATTTGTGATTAGGGCTCCGCTCCCTCGGGTAGAATCGCTATATAGCCTACAGGTAACGTTACCCAATAAACGGATTATTCAACACAAAAAGAATATATCAATTCGAACCAGTAGTAGTTCCTGAAATTAGCGCGTTCAACAAAACCAAATTTAAGCAGTATAGACACATAATGCAGTTGTAAGTTGATTTGTAAAATAAAATAGCTGCACATTTCACAATGCCCAATTTTATTTCAGTCATATACGTTCCAGCTAACGAGCACATTCTCCTTGACGTTTACTACTTGTTGATATACGACTTTTGTTTTTGATACTAGTTGTACTAAAATAATAATCCTCGTGAAGTATTAAAAAAATGTAATCGATCGCAGATAAGTATGAGTAACTAACTGCAGAAACTTCTTTATGGCAAGTCGGCCATTGTTTCTTTTTTGCGCTTTATGTTGCTTGTAACTGTACGGCGCTGTATCTAGCCTAGCAACGGAGCAACGGGCCCACTATTAGGAGTCCCATCATTGGCCTAATCAGCTTTTGAGAGGATTACCTTATGTGATCTCAATCAACTCCTATTGCTGTCCAATGCTGGATATAGGCCTCTCCCAATGGGTGTCATTGCTCCCGATGCTCTGCTGTCCGCATCCAGTCTGTACCAGCAATCCTTTTCAAGTCATCAGTTCATCTGGCTAGGGGGCAGGTCTTGTCCAAGGATATACACTTCCCATTAAAAAAATCGAGACACTTAAAGTTTGAGTTCAAATGAGTTTTACTTATATTTTATACTAGCTATCCGCTCCCGCTTCGCACGGGTGGTAAAAACGTTCCCGTGGAAATTAAATTACTCAGGGTGAATGTAGCTTTCCAATGGTGAAAGAATTTTTGAAATCGGCACAGAAGTTTTTGAGTTTATTCGTTGCAAACATACAAATCTTTCCTCTTTATGATAGTACGTAGATAGTAGATACCTACCTAGTAACTAAACAAAAATTGCCAGCACCTTGCATAAAATTGAATTCTTTGCCAGTTAAATGTGCGTAGGGTACTACATGAGGTTCCAGATACTCTTTGATGTATTGTGACCCATTCAGTGATGGTAAGCGAGGCCCAAACACAACTCACACCCGCACTTATGCCTCCCCAAACCATGAACCGCCACCGTAGCTGAATAGTACTTGCGGTACTGTCTCAAATTTTTTGATGAGAAATGTATATTAATTTTACTGCTCTGTAAACTTCAACAAAAATTATCCAAACGAAACGTCAAGTTAAAATGTCAAGTAGCTGTTTGAACGTTCCAAGTTTGAAGCTATTAGAACTGTCAAAAACAAACGGCTCTTGGCTGCAAGTAATTAATGTAGTTCGGGATCGGCTTCGCGCCAAGTTCGCGACCTTCAACTCTCGTTTCGTAGAATGCTGCAGTGAAATTTGGTAAGCGAATTAATTAGTGTTTTAGCACTTATTGTATGTATGACGGCAAATACTTGTTAGCGAAATTACCTACGAAATAATTTTTGTTGGAACATATGGGCAACAAATGTCTGGTAGGAGGGGTAGACCAAAAAGTTGTGGTTTAAAGGCTGACAAGCTAAACAACTCGGGCTCCACAGCGGAAGACATGAATGATTGTGATTATTTTTTGGTTAAATTTATAGCTGGCAAAGAAATTCTTTTATTATCATGACTCGGCTGACAACTCATTAATATAATATAGTGTTATCTGTATTTTAACCGTTTACCAAAGATTTTGTTATCTTATTCCAAACTAGCTGACCCGGCGAACTTCGTACCGCCAATATTTTTCCGCTCGCGTGGCATCAGATCCCGTTCCCGCTGCACGCTCTACTATATTAAACATGTATTATACATATAAACCTTCCCCTTGATTCCACCACAAAATCAACCACATCAGAATCCGTTGCGTAGTTTTAAAGGTTTAAGTAAGCATACAAAGAGATATAGGGACGGAGAAAGCGACTTTGTTTTATACTATGTAGTGATGATAATACGCCAATATTAATGCACAACCGATCCGTTCAGCCGTTTGAGAGCGATACAGTGACAAATATATAAACATCAAAACTTTCACATTTATAAGATTAGTAGTATAGTAGCATAAGAACCAAAGCCGATACCTACAAAGACGCACCTAAGAAATTTACTAAATTCGGCTAATTTATTGGCTAAATTAGCTCGTAAAACTGTATGTGGCTAATAACTGAACGCGGCAGGGGTTTGACGCATCCGCGCACATAAAGTGTCCCTAATTTAGATGACCTTGTCAAGCTGCTCTCTTATGACCGTCTATTTATATACAAAACCTGCTTTTTACTGTATCCGGCATAACTAACAGGTTCCGCTATATAGTTCCTATCCATCTTGTTTGTCAATACATGAACGTTATGACATTTATAATATTATCAGCCTATTTACAAACATTTACTCAATTTGCCACCCTCTCTAACCACCTTCACTTGTTAGATAGTGCACCTGCTAAATAACGGAAACTATGACGCAAGTTTTCATGAGATTATGTTTTTTTGTATATTTTTTTTTTTGGGCTTGGTAACAAGACCTTTAAGCCATGTGTTCATTTGTTTGTATCTACATTAGTAGATGATGACGATAATGAGTTAATAATGTTGTTGATGATGACAACGATGACGATGAATGATGATTGCCGCCTCAGTAAAGTTGTGTGGACTTTACTAAAAGCTCCCTAGGGAGATTTGGAACGAAAACGAAAAGTGACAATTCACTGTAATATGCCACTTTCCACACTTGTGTGAGTTGTGCAAGACGTAATGTCTAAAAATCCACCACTTTTATACATAAAAACTCGAATTTACACCAATTGCGGAAAATAAAATTATACCGCGTTCGCGCTAAAACTCTATCATCTGATTGTGCGGGGAGACGGGCAGTCACTCTCGAATAAGTCTAAAAACAATAAGCAGATCTCGGACCACAAAGTGCAAACATTTGCCGCAACTAAACTAGAAAATAGCTTTGAGGATGTTGAGATTACTTGACCATTGACGTGAAGGACTTAATTTCCTTCGCTTTATTAAATGAAGACACTGATGAAAGCTAATCTGTTTAATAAGTCATCTGTCGTATTCATTCTAGTAAGTGTAAGAAGCCCATAAACTTGTCAAAAATAAATCTAAAGGTCCCTCGCCAAGTTTCATACAAGACATGCATACTTTACGATAGTAGGACAAGTTGTTTCGCGTCAAGAAATTATACTTTGTTCGGAATTCTAAAAGTAAAATCTCTTTAGCAGTAAAAGTTTTGTCCTTCTTGCATTACATAGCTTTTATGAAATTACTTGTATTATTATTGAGGAACTTTTTTAATACAAAGGTATAGCAAGATTATTTTGAGTGTGATTGCACGCAGTAACTGAATATGACTGGAGTGCTATGGCGAACATTGAGAGGGGTCTAAGTTCATTTCGTTTACCAAACGCACTGGGACCTATGCCTGGGATAAAAGTATCCTATTAGCCATTCACGAACATGGTTTATGGTAACTAATGTCATCCAGATTTGTTCAGTTGTTTTTGTACGAAAGGGTAACAAATATTCACATCCACATACATACATTTTTTAGAAACATAGGATTACTATACTATAGAATGTAGTCTTGATCATCAACCACCGTTTTAAACACACAATATCTATAAGTATCCTAAAATTCGTGTCACACTAGACGTCTGAGTAACAAATCGGTCCGGGTCACGCCCGTCGGCGACATCTCGTCTATTAATAACGGCGCCATACTTATCACTAGATGCCCGAGTCCACGGTCTAGGTCAACTTCCACACTTTATGGGACCAAGGCCACTATACAGGGAACGAGATAAAACCGGTGTTTATGACCAGGGGAGATACTACCACCTCCAACCTCCACATATTTCAATCTTATAGGTCTGTTTTCTCGAATGGTACTGAATATCAAAACGACATAAAACCAGTGTTTATGAACAGGGGGGATACTACCCTCTCCAGCAATATTTCAATCTTATAGGCCTGTATGTTCGAACGGTAGTCAGTTCTGAATATCAATTTATCTGAGGACAGATTGTATGGTCTATCTATCATAACTGTCAATCTATCTATACAATCTGTCCTCAGATAAATCAAGATTCAGGACTAAGTACCATTTTGAAATGCGGGCCATAGTTATGACTTTCATGAATGAGCTCAAACAGTATCTCTAACTACAAAATCCGTGGTGGATATATTTATTTTGTTTAATTTGTCATATTTAAATATGCCGAAGGAAGACAACGGTCCGGTCCGAATCACACGAATGAGTTAAAGATAGATTGAAATAATGTTTCTTCTAGAGATGATAGTAGGCCTCCAGGCCACAATTTATTGCCACAAAGTGGCTCCCGAAGGAAAATGGTTTATTGATTATGTAAATATTTTTATTAAATTCATCCTAGGTCAACAGCTGATGAAGACGTTTGGATAAAATATAATCCAGTACGGTCCACGAATAACATTCGAATCACGTTTGTGTATACATCTTCAATGAAAATACTTGTACTATTCCACATATTTAATGTGGAATAGTACAAGTATTTTCATTGAAGATGTGTAGCAAGTTCCACCAAGTGCCATCAATCAACAGTATAAGCAGATTGTGTATACTTTTAACATAATTCGTGACAGAACATCGGGCCTTTGAATATTCGGGACTGGCAACTTTTACATATATTATTCATTGAAACTTATCAAAATATAATTTTCTTATTGTACAGATTAGTTAGAAAGGAAAATGTTGAGCTGTCATCAAAATAATTATGTTCATTTTCTACGAATCGTACCTAATAATAACGTATCTACAGTCCATCAAATCTAAGAGGTACCGTTTGACGTTTCATATTTTTCAAACCGAAACAACTTTGTTCATACGTACATTATTCAGTTTCGATAACCTTTTTCATAAAACCATGAATTTAGAAAGATTTCATTATTGTATCTAAAAATGTACAATTCTTAATATCTAAATGTAATTGAAAACTTTCAAACAAAGCAAAATAACACATATTTACACAGTAAATAATTTCTAATAGTTATATTCTTGACCGCATTACAAAGTTACGTAGTTAGGTCACTGCACGTAGTGTTGCGACTCTTCGGATACACTTGTATGCAAAAAAATCGTTTACATATACGAAAAATCGAATGTATTATTTACAAATTACACTTGACAACCAAACAAATATTTTTTCATGTGAATGGGATTTATCTCACATATTACGATTACATAACTAAATAGTTATGTAATCGTAAAATATGAGATAAAACCCATTCACCAAAAATACGTATTTATAAATCAAATATATTTGCTTCTTTAAAAAGTTGTCGAAAGCGATTTGTCGATTTTTGATTTTCGCGCCCAAATAAGTCGGGGTTTCTCGCGCTAACGCTGTCGAAATAGTAAATGGAGTCAGGGATAGTGTTTTTTACATTTATTTTTGTGTATGATAGTATGGGTTTGCATATTACAGAGAAATAAACAAATTTTTAACAAGCACATCCATTGATTTTACAATTACAATTTTTTCTTCTAAGTCTTATTTCTACGTCTAAAACTAATAAAAATAAGGTATGTAGAACCCATTCACAAAAATGTTGTTGCCTGATGTTATAAATTAACGACGTTACTGCGCGACCGCATAATGCACTGAATACACAGATACCCTAAAATAAATTAATTTAATTATTTTTAGGTCAATAGGCAAAATCGCAGGTGTCCAAGTCTCTACAATTTTTTTTTTCTGGCAACACTGCCAACTACAAGCGCACGCGGTCCGCTCGGTCGGTTCGGCGTCAGCAGTCTCTCGCCATCTTGGAAGCTGACTGTGCGCGTACTTGCTTTCTCGTTTGTGTTTTACAATTTGTGACTTGGCTATTACTTTTCTGGACTGATCATTCTTTATCCGTTTACCTTGGCAATATTTATACTGGACTCCGAACTAAGCAAGTGTTTATTAATAATGTCGAAAAGAGGACGTACTTTGAACAGCCAGGCTCGTGAATTGGTGGTGAAATTACACGAGTATTTTGAGCGTGAATCTCAAAATGGTGGACTTCTACTGCCAGTTACACAAGTTCGGGATCGCGTCGGTGAAGCTCTCGGTATTGGTAGCCGCACCGTTGGCAAAATATTAAGTGAAAAATATGGGCCTTCGGGGAGTGACAGTAACGTACTTCACACACCGAAAAAACGAAAAAGAAATAAACCTGTGACAGGCATCGATGAATTCGATAGTCATGCTATTAGAAACCATATATACGGGTATTTTACAAGAGGCGAATTTCCAACATTGGCAAAGTTATGTGCAACTTTAAAAGATGCCGGGCTGTATAAGGGAAGCATAGAGTCGTTGAGAACGGTAATAACAGGAATTGGCTTCAGATACAAAAAAGTTGACAAACGAAAAATTGTTATGGAGCGACATGACATAATTATGCAGCGACTAACATTCCTGCGCGAAGTTAAACAAATTATAAACTGGGATAATGTAATATTTTTGGACGAAACTTGGCTAAATTCCAACCATTCTGTGCCGAAAACATGGACTGATGATTCTGAAGCTTCGTGCTCGAAGGTGCCGATAGGAAAAGGTGGACGCCTCATAATATGCCATGCTGGGTCAGCGTCTACAGGCTTCGTGGAAAACTCTTTATTAGCTTTCCAATCCAAAAGCACTAAAGAGTATCATGAAGAAATGGACGCAGTAAGGTTCCGAGAGTGGTTCTTAAATTTATTACAGAATATCCCTCCTAACAGCACAATTATAATGGATAATGCCCCATACCACTCTGTGCAAATTGATAAAGCACCTACGTCAGCCAATAAGAAAGCAGATTTGGTGGCATGGCTGCAAAGAAAAGGAGTGGATGCCGACATGTCACTATTAAAAGCTGAATTATTACAGTTAGTGAAATTGCATAAACCACCAAAACCGACATATGTAATTGACCAATTGGCCGAAGAGCACGGGCACAAAGTCATACGACTTCCTCCGTACCATTGCCAATATAATGCCATTGAACTGATTTGGGCCCAAGTTAAAGGTAATATTTTATAATATTATAATAATAACACGAGTACTTCTAACATTTATAATTTAAACAATGGTTTTCGTCTGCTATCAAATAGTTACATTATTGTTTTACAGGTTATGCAGCAAGACACAACACAAAACCACCCTTCAGTGTCAAGAAAATGGAAGGTTTATTAAAGGAAGCATGTGCCCAAGTTACACAGGAAGATTGGAGTAAAGTAGTACAAAAAACAAAGAAAATAATAATGGACGACTTCGAAAGAGACGTACACTTTGATAATGTAATGGACAATCAACTGGTCATTAATTTAAATGACGATGATGACGAAGACGACGATACTAGTACTAGTAGTGAATAAAAAAATATCCTAAACATTTCTTTTATTTAATTATAACAATTGATTTCTTAAATTTCGGATATTATAGTAATCGATCTCTTAAAGTTCGGATATTATAGTAATCGATTTTTTCATCCCATCCCTATAATTCAATTGTCAGAACTGTCAAACGGTACTTCTTAGATTTGACGGACTGTAATATTTTTCTTTATCAAACATATCAATGATACTTCAATAATTAGATTATGCTTTTTATGAATATGACTATATTTTATAGTGGCGTGTAAATAGCCGTGTATAATATCTAGTGTATTGTTACTTTCCTTTGACGATGGTTTTATTTCTACAACTAGTTCATCCGACAAACGTTGTTTTGCCGCTTTATAAAAGTGGGAGTTGGTAGTAGAAGGGTACAAATTTTGGTTGTATGTAATTTTTAATGTCAAATCATATTGAAATAAAAATTGACAAAAAAAGGAAAAATATATTGGGATACCCTTCTAACCATCCTCGCACTGCTGAAAGGAATATTCTAAAAAAAGAACTAGCGCTATCGGCTGTTGTTGAAGATTGCGCTTAGCAACACATTCAGTGATTCATTTTTATATTATAGAAGATAGGTAGTCATTCTGTCTGGCTTACGCCTATGGCCTAGAAAGGATGAGGAAAGCTTCAGTAGTTGTACAGTATCGGTGACAGGGAGAACAAAAGACGTGTTCACATAAATGAGATAATTAGATTCTGGTTGATTGCATGTTTATTTTCTCAGTACACTTTCTTTTGAGATTAGCGTATGAGCAACTAGCCGACGAAATACTCTCTACTGCCTCGTCGTCAGATTCTAGAAACTTAATGTGCTCATAAGATGAAAATAAATTTACAATTAGAACTTACTCACGCTACCATTGTATGAAATTCTATGAAAAAGAACAGAATCTGTTTTATTTTAACTAAGGTCCTACAGTTAAATAATTTATTTAATTTAATAATAATAGTTGGGAAAATATTGTTCCTCTCTTATCAAGATTATTTTAGCAGGCAATGTCTTTTACCTAAGTTTTAACAGATTAGTTTATGATGGCTTCTATTTCTTCTTGCGTTAGCGCATTCAAGTGTAGGGGCGCGCGATGTCCACGAGCTCTCTTCGCTCGCTCCCGTGGCGTTAGTGAAACTTTTTTATGAGTGTGATCATTTTCATTTTCATATAAGAGAAGGTACATTATGGGAAAGGGACGTTTCGGGAAAGGGACATTCTGGGAAAGGGACGTTTCGGGAAAGGGACATTCTGGGAAAGGGGCATTCCGGGCAAGGGACTGTTTGAAACCGAGGTGCATTTTGGGAAAGGGACATTCTGAACCTAAACCGTTATAATAGCAGTCACAAATTGTACATCTTAATTTCTTACATATTTGTTGTAAATCTACCTTATAATAAAAATATTGAGAATTATTATAGCATTCTCAAACCATTACGAGTAACGACTGTTTCACAACTATGTTGAATAGTTATAGCACACTTACCTGATTAGAGCCACAGCGTAGCTAAGACAAATAAGTTCGTACTTAAAATAAACTTACGTAGCAGAAATTTACTTTCTTTTTTTTTTCGTCTCGTCGGTCGTCGGCGACCTTTTGTCCCCAAGTCAACGCACTCAGATGTCTAACTAATATTTTTCCAATCATAAATAACAGGTTTTCTATTATACATTTTCGCTAAAACGTCATTGGAGATTAACGAGGGTCCAACAAAAACAAAGACATTTTCTGATATTTTTATATATTATGTCGCGGTAAAAAGGCGAACACAATTTTTATGTTGGACGAGGGTAGGAATGATATAATAAATCTGCCGCTGTCAGTTAAAAAAAATAGATGTACAGTAAAAAGTACAGTCAGTGTCAACAGTTGCTCGGCATAAAGAAAAACTTTTTATGTACATATATTTCGTAGGCCTACGAGCCTACAGGCGCGGGCATCATTATCATATCAGCCGCACATATTCTACTGTTGAACATAGGCCATTCCTATAGCCTTCCAGAATGACCGATCTAAAGCAGCCCGCATCCAGCGCTTCCCGGCTACCTTGATGAGGTCATCCTTCCACCTGGCCGTTTGGCGTCCTACACCACGTTTGCCCGTACGCGGTCGCGGTGCGAGAGATATATTTCTGGAAATCTCATCTCCGGCAACTAAACGCCCAAAGTTGGTTTCAGTCTGACATAACCACCCCCGTCTGCTCCGACGGGGGGGTATTCGCGGGGATTTCCGCACTATAAAAACAGATCTACAAGCTCTACGAATAAATAAAGTGAGTGCACCTAAGGCTCCATTGTGAAAGCCTCGGATACAATCTGGAACAAAGACTGACATGATGATAATGACTCTCGATGATTGCATTAAAACGAGTAGAAACTCTAGAATTATGCTGTCGATCTATACATCATTTGTGATACACAAGCTACTCTTCACCTTGACGCTACATAGGTACCGTGTATATCTAACAACAACGCTTCATTAGCGAAAGGCTGGCGTAATCAGTTAAGCCATAAAAGTGTATGAAAGCCAAAGTAATTGCCGTATCGAGTATTAAACACCAATTAACAGTTGTGGCTGTGTTGCTAAAACGACTTCAATCAGATTAGGAGTATTCAGTTTACATAGTGATCCAAATGTTTCAAAATAAATTGATGTTTTTGAGGAGGAAATTTGAAAACTACGTCACCGATAATTTCTTTCCCCAAAGGAGATGACATCGCGCGTCCATACTATGGTCGCACAAGTATTGTATATTCAGTAAATCAATGACATCATGGTAAAAAAGGTTATAAACCAGTTTCTAACAAAGCCCCAAGGTTTTAATCTATAATGGTTGTTTTTGTCCTCTAATTATTGGTTCAGTCTCAACAAAAATATTTAAATTGAAACCAAAAGCTTAAAAGATATGTTACCGTGAATGTCCGAAATGCAGTGCTTGTTAAGATACACTGGTGACAGTTCACATCTACCAAGATTTTTGGTGAATGTCCGTTATTTATCCTTCTCCTAACGATTTCGGTGACTGTTAACATACACCACGACGACTTGGTCAATGTTTATTATGAGCGAAATTATGATGCGCGGGGGCGAACGAAGCGAGCTTGTGGACACCGCGCGCCCCGACAAGGACAGATTAGGTTAGAAGGGTAGGGTGATAACTCACAAAGAAATAGTAGCCCCGCTAAACGATTATGACGCTAAACGTTAGGTATTCTGAACTTCGGTATATCGTACTATTTCGTACAATCGAGATTTTGAAATTCTGTATTTTGATACGTAACTGAAGGAAATGATTAAGTTAAGTTGAAAGAATTACGAAGAGTGATTATTTTGGAACATAAATCGGTTAAACAAAATACCGGCGTTTCTTAACATTCACACAAGCTGTAAATCGCCTAATCTAACTGTATCTCCTCTGTGTATGTTAGCATTCACCGGTATATATTCAATTTATATAAATTAAGAAAAAATTGGACTTACATCAATTTTGGTGATTGTCGACATACACTGGTGCATTTTAACATTCACTAATTTCGGACATTCACAATAACAACATATATACCACTTATGCTGATCAACCATACATTACAAAATTGAAAGAATTAGGTACTTTTACGAGCTTTCTAGCCGTTTTAGATTTGAGATGAAGAAAAACGTCGTCGACAAAGTTATCCTAACATGTCAAGATTTACGAAGTTATAGCTTTATCAACCACCATAGAAACACACTATTTAAATAAATATCTACAATTTCTGTATAAAATAGGAAGTATTCTTTTGAGTCACAGCCAAAAAGTCACTTGTGTTAGGTTTCAAAAAGCCATTACAATATTCACGATTGTTTGTGAAAAGAAATGGGTCAAGTTCGTTCACAGAGATGCCAATTCTTGGATAAATTGTGAAACCCTTTTCACCGTCAAGGCTGAATTTTTCAATAGGTACGGATATTTGGGGCAGAAATGTCTTCGTAAAAGACTGACTTACCTATTTAACCCAAAATATCAGTACTAACGAAGTCTATCATTAAGTCACTTAAATAATTGAATTCTACTGATAAATTAGACATTCTCAATAAAGCTTTTATTGTTCAGTCTATTATTATTGTGTATGTATTAAGTACAGTTGCCCTCAGAGGTTAGAAGCGTTATATTAAAAAAATCAATGAATATTTTAAATAATGTTTATTTATTTTCATAATCTTTGGAAAAGAATTCTAGAAATTCTAGAAATTTTAACATATTTCAATTTCTGTTTACAATTTTATGTAAAGTTTTTTTCTATATAGGGCACATATCACTTCATTTCTCAGGAGCTGAAGTCAAAGTGTGAAAGTATGTGTCACCATTACAGACACAGACAATGTTACAATTCACACCCCCAGGGAAATAAAAGCGTAGGTACGAATACATTAACTTTTTTTCTAGTGGTTTACGATCAATTTTTCTCGAAATATTCTGATGTAAAATGAAGGATCTATACCGAAAAACATTCGTTTGGTCAAAGTTCAAGTACACCTGGTTAAACAGTTTTTTTGCTTTCCTGTAAAGTTAACTTTTTCAACTTGGGTCTTTATTTTAATGGGGATAGGAATTGTGGTCCTCAGCTTAATGGCCTTATAAGATACCATTTATGCCCCGCTAAAAGGAGCCTTGAAGGACTTAAAGGATATAATGGTCGATAATGTAGAATGTAGTTAATATCTCGGCATGTGTACGAACACTCGCCAATATCGATGGCGAGTCTACATTTTGGTCTAAGATAATAACAATGTTTTCTGTTGGGGTTACCGCAGTATTGGCATGCGTCACAAATGTTTACTAACATGCATAAATGGATTCTCTCCAACCGTCGACGTCGTGCGCAAGAAAGTGACGTCACAATTCCAAAGACCGTCACTAGAATTGAATAGGTACGGCTTATGAGATACATCAACATACAAGATACAAATTGTGGCACTCCGGGTCCGCCGACAGAAATGAAAACAGTCTGCATAAAAAGTATCTACTTCACAAAAAAGTATTAAACGCGTCTTAAAAAGATTTCACTACAAAGACGGACACCAATGTGAATTGTCACAATTTGTCAAATAGGTACTACTAGCGGTAGTTATAGACTGGCTCCTGAAATCCAACCACACGTCCTGATCGTCCACCTGAATCTCGTTTCGCCATTAATAATTTTATAATACATTTTACTTAATTTTTTAAGAAGTTATCACTTAATTCTATACATTTTCATTAATTTCTAAGCCCACAGTTTTTAATTTATAAGTCAAATGTTTAAATTATTCAAGATTTACATGACAAACAGAAAAAGTCTGTGCTAAACATCAAACGTAACTATTTCTATGCGCGTTATAATGGTACTCAAAATATGTATCGTTGGTGTGTTACATAAATTCACAATAATAATTCTGTCTGGCTGAATGTCAGGGACAGTTGTCAAACACACGACCGGGATACGCATCGATAGCGTTAAACTTAACCTCATTTGCTTTGGAAATAGATCTAACGGGGCGACAACGCGCCGAATTTGGGTCGCCTGAAAATACAGTTTTAAAACTCTACTTTACATGGTCGATAGAAAAGAAAATACAGTTTTACAATGGCACGTAATTTTTGAACGGAACAGATTGCACGGACGTTTAAAGCTTTGATTGCTCGTTTGTACAGTTCTCGGTAAAAATTAAAAATACTTGTTAATTTTTTACAATATTTCCATGAAAACAAATAGACTTAATCATCTTGTATACTTAATATTGTCTTTTCAAAATGGACAAAAGGCAATAATCCAAAACTTGGACCAAATGCACCGATATGGCAGGTACCGACCACGTCCCACCTATTGGCTGTCTGTCGGTCAGGCGGTAAGGCGCTTCGGATTGGTATCGTACCATCGATATTCCACGTAGATGGTTAGTCGGATGACTTATCGATGTGTGTATTACTTCCAACCAGAGAGGAAACCCTGCGGCAGAATCGCGTTGGCCATTTAGCAGATGAGATGGGTTCGCCCTCGGAGATCTTGGTAAAGTCCCAAACCGCTCGTAAACCTCATCACCTCATAAAGAGAAAAAATACACATGAATCTTACATGAAAGAAAAAGATTAAGATCGCATCAGCTAAATGTGAGAAAAATGAAATTAGTTTTACTCTGACACGTATTTCTTTCAACTGAATAGCAATAAATTACTTTGCCATTAAGAGTGATATTGAATGTGTAGACAGATTAACTGCTTCTACATTTTCTCTTGAAACAGAAACACGGCCGTAATCGATTCTTCAACATCATAATTCTTAGATTCATCACGTAACATTACGTACTCTGCAGAAGTACGACATCAATCATCGGAAGCAAACTAACAGAATGCTACATAAATATTGAATAAGAACGACGCAACTGCTAATGGAATCTGGCTTTGTTATAAAAGAATGTAATCATTTTATTAATCATTTCTCGTAATCCCATAAGAGAGCATGTGATTCGTTTTCATCAATCACGAGTAAACGAAAGTTGGGATACACCTAATACCTTTAAAAAAATTGTTTGCTTGTTCGTATACTATGAGGTGCCGATGGTATACCTTTCAGACAATTACGTTAAGACTTTAAATGAATGAATGAATTCTAGAAGACCAGTGGGTTCGTCACCTGTTGTACATTTATTGGAATCGGTAAATAGGTTTATTAAAACGTCTCATGTCTGGTCACAGTAACCGCGGATCGTCAGGCGGAACATGAACATGACTGATTGCCACTATAATAGAGCAACAATAAAATAGTTACAGGTAAAGTTTACTCAAACATATGTACTAAGAACATGAATTTCAATATTTATAGATACTATTCGAATGATTTAATATTGTAAACACAATGCAGTCTCCAATCCAGAATGTACACAAAAACGGAAGATATGTCACACATTTTGGACGATATCCAGACATTTTATTACTAAGCACGGATAGATACCGCTTGGCACCGGTTCCGTATGTTTCTATGCCCTGCTTGCCAACATAATTTCAATAGCACAAACCTACTACCGATGCCAAAATACGCCATGAACTTTAACTCATTACGATAGAGTTTATAATTGAAGGAATCCGGAAGACTCATTGGCATGTTAGGTTTAAAATTGTGCCAAATTTGCTGAATGGGCAGCAGCTGTCTTTAGTACAATATGTTTCAACTATAAAATTAATTTAAATTCTCGTATCTTGACAGTGTGTCTCAAGCTGTTGTTGATATTTCTTGCAATATATCTTTTGTACTAAGGCAATGTCAAAGTCACCCTCAAGGGGAGGGCCAGAACAAGAAGAAAGGAATGGCCCTGGTTCAGCCGGGGTGCGAGGGATATGTCGCAAGACAACCTCACCTTCGGCCTAGCACATCGACCCACAGACGGCGTGCGGTTTAGTCGGTTCGAGTCCGACATAACCTCCCCCTCCGAAGACGGGGGGATATCCGTGGAAATTTACCGCACGTAAAAAAAAATGTCAAAGTCGAAATGACGATATTGACGGCATTTTACAAAACTAAATGAAATTCCATTCGATTTAATTTTTTAATAAATTTTTTTACAACGTGGCGGACTCATTAAAAATTATTGTAATGCAGAATTGTTTTTTGTTTCTAAAGAATAAACCTACGAAAACTCCGGCAACAAACACAGATACGTTTTTTTGGTCTATCTACAAACATGTTTACTTATTCGTCAGTATGATTGTGGCAAGCTCGGTTCTCTCGATCTATTATTCGACCAACGAATCTATAAATCTAGCGACCTTGAGTCACATTACCTATCTGTTCTAGACATGTAATACTTAGTCTGTCAAACCGTTATAAGGTCATGTTCGGTTCAATCAAAATCATTAATACAGATTCGAATACTAAAAGGCCAATCTTGTCTGGTATCTGTCACAGAAAAGATGGGTGACAAGTTAAGGTTACGTCATAACTGTACCCTTTTTTTTACCGTGAGGGAAAATCCTTCATGGATGCTATGCCGGACTCCTACCGACTAAAAACCCTCACGTACCGCCTAATAGCCTGCGGTTGGTAGCCCCGGGTAAGCCTTTGGAAGTATGTCCCAGGACTACCAACAGACCTGCGGTCGCGGCCTCGCCTAAGGGGTGGTTCGGGTGTTATCCCGCGTATATGTGGGGAATGGGGTTCGGTTGTCATCCCGCTTCTTAGAGGGGGCGTGCGTGGATCTCTCACGTCACGCTGCCGTGATGGGCCTGCTTCTGTAAGGACGGTGAGCAGCCCGCTCACCGTCCTCAGGACCCCGGTCATGGAAGCCGATGGTCTTCGGCGAAGACACGTCGGTCATAACTGTACCCTAGCACGAACAACTAGGCATCGTAATCGTATCGGAAACGTATTGAGACAACTAAGCAATGCGAATGGCCGCCTGCCTACTTTGAACCCGTGTGTATATGAAGCCGGCCAATCGCCATGCTCCGTTCTCTCAATACGATTACGAAACGATGACGATAGTTGTTCGTGCTAAGGGTACTGAAGTGTAGTTACAAACATTCGATGGAATAACTACGCTTTGAAAGTACTAACACTTGCAAACAAAATTTATTAGTTAGGTACAACAGCCAATCACTTCTTTTAATTTGACTAATCTCACTTTCTTGCTATGATCCCTTTACTCTTGTCTATTAAAATCAAGAGCAATAATATACAAAAAGACCAAGTGTGTGAGCAAAAGTTAAGCTGTTACAGTCCAAATGAAAGAAGAAAATCTTGACCACAGTAGAAAACAAAAGAGAAAATAAAAATGGCTGCCTATACAAAGGGCGACGAACCAACTAGCCTCAAAAGAAATCATCTGCCGGAGAATAAGTCGCAGATTCTTCCCCTATGTAGGAACCCATTCCCCCACAGGTAGATGAGGAGGAGACCAGTTAGAGAGAAGGTAAGACGGACACGAACAAATACACACCGCAATAAAAGCAAAGCAATAAAAGGCTTTGCAGCTGTCATTATCGAAGCAAGCTTTTAAATGAACATGTTAATTTGATAATATTAAACCAGTGATCTCACTTCGGTGGTTACGCATAAGGACATAGGTTACCATCACCCACATCTGCCGCAGCTGAGTGGGCAGGTGATAGAATATTTAACTTGTATGATTTTATCGGAACTACATAAGGATATATCAAAGCTTTTAAATTTCATTTTTAAATATTACTTCTAGAAACGCACACGATTTCACTCGTGTCATCTCTCTTATAATTTTAGTAATCTTTCAATCCTATCTGGCGATTTAGGTTAGTTCATTATAAAAAATTCTTACCAAACTTTTTTGAATAGCAACACTGTGATGTTATCTCAGATGTATTTACCTGGAAAAAAGATAATTGCAAATTAGTAAGTTTAGATTTGAATCTAATTCTAACGTGGTTTAGATCAATTTGCCTCCGTGGAATACTGATCCCATTCTCGCTCATACCTGTTATAATATAAATTAAATAACCTCTGCTCTATTTCCGATCGTACTCTACCCGTGTGAAAATTTTAAGTAAAATAAAGTAACCCTCTATTGGCGATAACATCAGTGGAAATGTTTAGTATTGTATGAGGCGAATTCGTTCCCAATGATAAGTGATAGTTCCTATCAGATTCGCCTCGGAGCGATTCCGGTTATAGAATGTCGCTTTGTCTACAGATTCTGATTGAACTTGCCGTTTCTGCCAGGAAAAGTCATTGTAGTATAGGATATCAATCCAATAATAGTTTAGCTGGGCAAATCTACACTACATAATTTATTTAATTCTGTATGTAAGGGTCATTAACTACAACAACACAATGAGACCACTTCGGAGAATTGAAGCTAGAACAGCGTGGGCCCGAAGACAGGGGGGATATCAACTAACTCTGACGCAGTGCCGCTAGGGACAAAAGAAAGCGTGGGACGTCTGCAGGGGCGAGTGAACTATGAGGGGCGAACAACGGTCGTACGTAGTACGTTGTAAGATTTAATAAGTTCAGCTCATGAATATGGCTGAAGAGGGTCAGATGTAGCGTAAGCTGCAGGGATTGAATGTGTGGGATGCTACGAAATTTAAACGGGTGATGAAATATTCGATGTTGTATTTCAGCGTTTTTAGATACCTAGTGCATATATTTGTAATAGCTTCGATACCTATTGAAAAATATTCTTGTGTGTCAGTGGACAGAATCAATAGGAATACTGTGGAGGCGCTAGCGGAGCCGCGGGCTTCACCTAGTTTCTTATAAACTAAGAAAATTAATGTTCATAATCATCGCTTTTATGGTTCTTCAATTTCATTGCTGAATTATAAATGATTTAATGTTACACTGTTGTAAGAATTTGGGAATTGGTAACAGGGGGAATCGGAAATAGTACGTACACAGCGAATAAAATCTATTATAATTATTAGGCAATTTCAAGGAATCCTGAAATAAAAAACCTTGTTATTTTTTTTTAATAAATTCCAGCAGTGTTCGGTGTACCTACTTAATAATATATTTGTTCATTCAAATGATTTAGATTTTTATTAACTTCTTAGAATCACTTTGGGTTACTGACGTGACTGGGTACATTAAGTACCTATCTGTATCTGGGCTGTATAATAAGTCTCATCTCAAGGTTCACTTTTGATATAGAATAAACAAGCTGAGTAACTTAATAAAACAATTAGTTATTCCATACTCGAGAAGATTGGTTTATCATATTAAATGAAATCAAACGTCAAAAGCCGGCTTCGATCCCCGCTCAGGACAAATATTATTTGACACGTGAATGTTTTTACTAGCCATCACTAAGGAGGCAGACAAGCACACGACCCACCTGGTGGAAAGTAGCTACAGTGGCCTATGGACGTAGGTTAATACTATTTAAAAATGTATCTGAGTAGGTATGTTCATCCGTACACTAGAACCCTTAATAGGTAGCTAGCTACATATAATTGCAACCAACGTATCCTTCAATATGGTCAAAGCTGTGATAGTCATTTAAATGATTACTTTCCCAATATTTAAATTACCCTGGATGACCACGTTATCTCCCTAAACTCATCGCCGCCCTCAGACCTCGGGACTCCCATTAAATTAATTATCCTTTATCTCGATCCCCTGTTGAAAACTACACCTGCTAAAGAGACCCGTAATTTTACCATTAATATTATACAATCAATAGTCCGAACATTAAAATGGACCTTAATTAATTAAGGAAACGAATTAATCAACTCGTGTGTGCCGACCTAAATTAATTAAGGATATTTTATAAGGGCTCTAACGAGCGGCATATTTATTGGAAATCTAGGGTTCGATCCCGGTATCAGGATTCCGACAACTTTTCAGTGCCGAAATTTTCGTGATTAAGTTTGACTGATTCCAGGATTCACATTTTAAAACACGCATAATAGACTGCGTGAAGCGGAACACACAGTGCTAATATTACCCACAGATGTGCTCGGCTACGGATTTAATATAAATTAATATACAATAATTTTTATTTCTGGCAAATAGTACAGATCAAATTCTTCTTTTTCATCCTAGCGTTAATCCCAGTCGCATCCGAAGCTTTTCAATTTGGAGTCTGGGGTCCGCTTTTTACCAGTCTAACTGCGGATTTGGCTGAACTTCGATATTTTCCGCGAAGCGACTGCCATCTGACCTCCGCAACCCAAAGGCGATTTCGAAGCATTGCAACTAGACCAGTTTAACGTGCTCTCCGACGCACGACCAGACCAATGCAAATACCCATATTCATGCATACAAATATTTGCACTGAGCGGGGATAGAACCCGAGCTTCCTGCGTAGCGGCAGCGTTCACTACCTCTACGCCACGGAGGCTGTCAGTACAGATTAAATTAATGTTTAATAAGTTTTAAAAATTACGAATAAACTCAAGATGTTGTTTTTGTTTCACCATTATGCGTACGGCAGATTGTGCTGAAACTTCAGAAAACGAATAATCATCCGCATAAATTATTCAGAGCCTCAGAATCCACCTTCAAGGCCATAACGTAAGTGACACTGAACGGACAACACAAAACTTACATTAGCTAGTTAAGTCGACATCAAAGGAGGAGAAGGGACGGACCTTATTGTAATATAATAATAATGTGTCCTCGAAAATATCGAAGTTTAGCCATAATGTCCGCAGTATGATTGGTAAAGCGGACCCCTGACTACAAGTTGTAAGCTTCGTACGCGACTGGGATTAACGCTAGGATGAAGAGGAATAATGTGTCCAATGCGATATTAGGACATGAAATAATTATGACGTCACCGTTGTATATGTACTTGTCGCTATGAGGCATGTTTACTGTGCGGAAAAAGGTTTTGTGTACCACAAAACTATCAAGAACGTAATGCGTAATACTTAATTAAGGAGCCGGTCAAGCGCGAAACTACCTCTTGAGATTGAGGTGGGGTAACTTTGATATAACTATTTGCTATTTCCCATGGGAAATAAAGACTTAAGATCTGAATCTAATATTAGTACTAAATGACATAATATATTTTGAACTGTTATTTCATAATAGTTACTTATGCAGTTTTAATATTGCTTCCTCGATACTTGAGTGACAAAGGTTTGTTTTGCGTGCGATAGTAAGCATGTTGAATGCCACGAAACCTAGACAAAGAACATGGCAAGAAAAGCAGTGGTTGAGGAGATGACGTCAGATAAAAAGTATAAAACGACAAGAAAAAAAAAGATGATGAAACAATGTAAAAGATATAAAAACGTTTCACCCAAACTTTCACCACGAAAACGTTGTTACAAGCCGCTAATTCCAAGTCGAACATGACACAGGCTGACCCAAATCCGTCACAATGACAAAAGGGCCTTTTAAATAAATGCACTCGGTGATATTCGAGAACTTCCGACTGCCACTATTTATTACCGGGCTCCTGTTAATAACCCCGACGCGGTAATTTATGTTAGCCCTCAACCCTCACCCTTGGTGGTAAGCCGCAGAAGTGGCTATGATATTTGCCCACTCAAAGTAGATATATAGTTGGGGATTGTTACATTTAGAGAAGGGTATTAGATTTTGATTTAGGTTATTGGAATATAATTTGAAATATTTTGACGGATATTTTTAGCTTCAATTTTTGCTAATGGAGGTTCCAGTCGAATAAGTAAATTCACAGCAATAATCCGAAGTCTGAAACAAATATTTTTTAACAGATAGTTAGTTTCTTATTACAATACTAGCGACCGAAAACATGATAGGTGGCGTATGTTATATATAATGCCCATATCTCCGCTTACCAACCCCTTTGCGTTGTTAATGTATTTTCAGAGAAGACCATTTATTATTATACCTTTACTATTCCTTTCGACTAATGCAACGTATTAGTGCCAGTGACAGATCCGGACAAGCATTCATAGATCCCGATTACCGCTTTCCAACAAGCAACCTGTGCTCGGTTGGTAATATTATTAGAAAAGTTGTAAATAAATGACAGAATAACGCCATAGTACACAAACTCACCAACAAGAAAACTGGATCAATGTATCGTTTATCACGTCGCGGCCCATCCGTATTATATATAAAAAGGGTGCATTAATCTCGCAGAGTGCCAGAGGGCCGCCCTCGTCATCTCTCACACGGCTGCCTCTCAAAGACACACTCACGTAATGTTATTCAAGAAGAGGTCTTGTAAAGATTTTTAGGGAGTTGAGGAGACGAGTGGGCGCAGGATATGTTCTAGTTTGCAGCGACCAGTAAGTTCGTACACATTTTAAGCCCCTTCGCTCAAGTGACAAACTTCACATACAAACTGTTAACCACTTATTCACCTGCATAGGAGGAATAGTTTGTACAACGCCGATACACAATATTTCGTACCAGATGCCTTTACGAAATTTCGTTCTTTTTTTTAAATAATATAGAAAAGGAGGGATGATGACGCGGTGTTTCCCATTCCCAGGGTCAAGAATTTTGTAATTGAGTTAATTAGTTACGAAATGTTTTGCAGCAAGGCCATAGAACCATTCATCCCTTATTTTACACCTACGGGGGTGTAATTTCCAAAAAATATTTAAATCACAAAGGGCATTAATTACTAAAATGTCAAGTTTGTTGCGTCAATACAGCGGTTCCGGCCTTGTTATCAATACAGGGTCTAAATCGCTGAAGCCTGACAGTCCAGCCCCTCTAGATAAGTGGCTATTCTTTGGTCGTTTAATGGAATTGCAAGACGAACGCTTGCAATTTGATGTGTATGACAGTCTTTAACGCATGTCAAATACGTCAAATCCCATACATTCTTCATTCTATTCCATCAAACGCCGGCGAAGTAATTGCCATTTGTCTAGAGGGGCAGAACAAGTTATTTTACCAGCAAATTACTTATCACACATTACACGACTACACACTCACATTAGCTACAAAGGCGCAATCTCAATCCATAGAAACCATGAATAGTCACAAAATTTAAAACGGCTCTTAAATATCCAAATTGCATTAAAATTGCAAAGGGGTAATGGCCGAGTGGGCAAATCGATCATCAGTCACTCACCCATGGCTGTTTAAAGTTCATGTGCGCATTAGAAACCAATTAACACTTGCTTTTACGGTGAAGGCACAATATACCTGATGGAGGCAAAATGTGAAGCTCTTGAAGGAACTAAAGACCTCAGTTAGCCTTGTACAACACATACGGGAAGAGATGGCAGATTTTTTGTTGCATGGAAAAAGAAGACGGGCTGCACTCCGGGAGTGCCGGCAGAAGTGAAAACTTTTTCTTTCTTTCTTTCTTCGTTATATACAGAGAAATAGATAAAAAGAACCATACCTATAATATAGCGCCAATTATAGAACCTATTACTATTTTTCTGTCAAAAGAAATTAATGAATTACAAAAAGAAAAAAATATCACAAAAGTAATAAATTACAAAAAGAAAAAATAATCACAAAAAGAAAAATAATCACAAAAAGGTTCGAACCCGGTACTATCTGAAACCATAAGGACTCCTAGTCGAAGCACTTACCGTTAGGCTACGAAGCTTCTTAACACATCTAACAAAATAAACAATCTGTAGCTGTTGTAATGTTGTATGACGTCAGTCGTCGGTTACGGTTCAAAGGTCAAGTAATCCTGACTCGAGTTAAACACTTTTTGCCCATCCAACACCGCTAAAGAAGTTTTCACTTCAAAAACTAGTTCTTATTTTATGAATCGCACGTGCGTGCGATTATGATAAAACTTTGTCAAGTTGTAATTTGAGGTTGAGTGAAGTCTTGTTCTTCGATTTTCCTTGGCGAAGTCGGGAAGGGTCAGCTTATTTTTTGTTTAATTGTGACTGATACGTCCTACCAACTAATATAATTAATTAATTGTATGGAAATTGTACTGAATGTTTAAAATTTATAAGTAAGTGTTCATAAATCTTAATGGACAAATGTGTATATGTGATGTGTAACAACCTTAAGTATAAATCTTATAAAAATGTAGCTTTTCATTCATCTGATCGTACGCTTAGGGTATATTCACTAAACTGATGTATAGGGTGGGGTTCCAAAATGTAACCTCACGATTGCCAACCGCTACACCGAAAAAAAAAATCAAGTTCCATCCAAACTTTCTAATGTAAATATAATACCATAATAACGGTGTATACTCGAAAATAATTTGCAAAAACAATTTCCTCCCATCAGGAACAGTTGGCTGTCAGCCTCAGATTTTATTGATCGCTTATAACTTTCTCGATTGTTTGACAGACAAAAACGAACCTTATGGGCTCGTAAATCTATTCCACGGGCACGAATCATGTACCCATCGGTACACCAAATAAAACTGAACAAGGAACCTGATCCCCGCGTCGAAACAATAACTTTTTATAACGACACGTCACGATTTATTCTTATGCCGTAAAAGGTCACGAAGACAATAAAAGATTACTTTGTCACACGATATTTTTTTACGAATGGTTTGGTGTTCTTTGATATGGACGGATATTTGAAATTGTCTTCTGCAAAATCATCTTTATAGGACTTTGCTCATCCGACGGAACTAAGACGAGAAGCGTAAAATTTTTTGTGTTGCTTATTTTGAAATTGGAAACATGAGTAATTACACTATTTATTGCATACATACATACATATAATCACGCTTTTATCCCCGGAGGGTTAGGCAGAGGTGAATTAACACCCACATTTCACCAATCTGTATTCGGTCCCACGTAATAGGGGGTGAGCCTATTGCCGTATTCCGTGCACTATTGTTGACTCGAGCCCTGCGTCTGAGGCTGAGTCTGGGCTGTACATATCTGTCTGATGTTAAAGTTAATCAGCCCTATCCCTTAGTCGCCTTGTACGACACCACATGGGAAGAGAAGGGGTGGCCCAAATTCTACTCTGCTCAATATAATTTGCAACGCGTTTAACTACACTAATTAACATTTACTTTTAGATTTCTGGGGTTTCTTTAGAGTACTCTGTTGGAAATAATGGCCACTGTTACCTGGCCAGTCATATGTTTGAGTTTGGCGATACTTCCATTTTCTATACTATACGAGTTGTGAGGGTACTTCCTTTGGATTTTATAATGAGTTGAAGGGCACAAACAACTAAATATTATAGATCCTTGCATGTATATGTCGCAGCCAACTAGCTTAATCTACATCTGCCTGCTTCAATAAGCGCCGTGAAAGGTGTTCAAATATAACAGAATCTATTACTGGAACACACGCGATATCAATATATTTTATAATTGACTCTATTTTAGTCCATATCGATTTCACATATGAATGAAACACAGTATAGTTTAGTTAGCTCCATAAAGATAAGTTCAAATTAGATTCTAGTTAAGCAATGGTTGAAAATATAAAGTAGCGAATTCATTAGAAGTTATTAATAGAATTGTGAACTACGGCGGCTTCAAAGCATTAATTGCAAAGTACTCTACAAGGGTACTATTCTACTTGACAATAAGCATTAATCACAGTCGTAACGTGAGAGGACGGTAAACGTTAGAAGATAGAACTGAAGAGAAAATCTCCTAATAAAAATCTATTCAACATTCAATCTCAATCTGTCATAATCAAAAGAAAAGACAAAAATGATATTATCGTAACACAATTTTTAAGAAAAATAATATTGATATCATGATCATTTTTAACATTAGATTCAGGCTTAATTTTGAGAAAATTTGTTATTACGAGAATTGGCCTTCTTTACATTGAAATCGTGATTGGGGGGCTTATGGCACTAATGGGAGTTTGACATCGTTTCTTCAGTTCAATTGGTCTTCTGGATTAAAACTTGACCAACTTAACTGTTACCAATACAAACACGTGTAGTTACGTTACGGTAAGTTAATCTGAATGAGGGTCCAGTAGAAACGTCTTACGAATAATGTAGGTGCAACTGACCTTACATAAGTGCGCAATTAGTACAGTACAACCCGTCTGGTACATTTAGAAGGCTTCGGATTTATCTCTCCACGTAAAACAAAGACAATTTTATCTGCGACGGAGTACCCTTCGCTAAACGAACCTTTAAGTCCAACCTTGACCGTCTGAAACTAACGGTTCGGTCCATTACCGTTTTATACGTCCGCCAGAACCGCTAGGGTCTGAATAGCATTATCTTATACGGACTATTGTATTGTATTATACGCTCATATAATGCAACTCGATTTCATCATTGGTGAGTGTCCCAGACCTAATAATAATGGATTTATACCTTTAGGTGGCAGGCAAGCACAAGGCCCACCTGATAGGAAGTGGTTACCGTGGCATACAGACGTGTGCAACACCAGAAGCGTCACATTCGCGCAGCCGACTTTGAAGAAACCTTATGTCCTTCTTGAAGAACTACATATAGTAGTCGCTTGGGAAAACCACAGCAGGAAAATCATTCAAGCATGCGCGGTATGAAGTTCTCGTCGTTTACTAATGAATTATGTTTGACAGTATCTTTAATTGATATTTGTTCATGGAATTCAAATATTCAGATTAGTTTAATGCTTATTTTATACTAAACTAGCTGACCCGCCGAACTTCGTAGCGCCAATTTATTTATGCCCGCGTGGCGTCAGATCCCGTTCCCGCTGCACCCTCTACTATATTAAACATGTATTATACATATAAACCTTCCTCTTGAATCATTCTATCTATTTCAAAAAACCGCATCAAAATCCGTTGCGTAGTTTTAAAGATTTAAGCATACAAAGGGATATAGGGACAGAAAAAGCGACTTTGTTTTATACTATGTAGTGATACGCCGATGTGCATATGTTTAGCATAATATAATTTTTTTCAACTATCTTTACAGTATTCTGTTGATGTATTGCAGACTCAGACTCTGATATAAAAAAATGTTAATGAATAAAATAAATTAAAGCTTAGTATCTGTACTTGTCTGTTTATACCAGCATACCCTTATGTGGCCGACAAGCACACAGTCACGCCTACCTGATGGAAAGTGGTTACCGTGGCCTATGGACGTGTACAGCACCAGGGGCTTTACACTAGTATTGCCCGCCCTCTAGAAACCTTCTGATGGTGTTATATAATATTCTAATTTTTTTTTTCCAGTCCAAAATAAGACTGCCTGTTGTTCATACAAGAGTAATATAATACGTATTTATTCAAGAACACGGTTTCCATAACAATCATCTCAAGTTACTGGCCTTGGTGTGAACGAATCAGAAATCATTGGACGCGCTCATGCGTACAGACAAAGGATGTTCTTAAAGGGCACCGGTAGTTACATACCGAAGGCCGCGTGCTTGCACGTGTACCCCAAGATGCAGTTCTCACTGAAGCTGTCAATACGACCGTAAGGAGGCTGTTCCCATGCACGCACAGACGTGGATAAATAAGCTAAGATCCTATGGCATGCGTATATCACAAAAAAAAGTTTTGAAAATACTATCATGGTTACTCATACTACTGTCGATATTTACCGTCGAAATAACGGAAACTCCAAACAAAACATGGCAAATAGCGTGATATCTCTAATATTACGTAATGAAATCTGTAGAAGTTAATCAATAAATATCGGTATTTAAACTATCATGGTTGTTTATGCTATTATGAAAGTTCTCGGGATATCCGTCAACCGCCAGTACTTCAGTTCTTCCGTGATCATGGCGCTTGCAACAGTGCCGAAATATCGGAAACTCAATAAATCATTACATGGTAAATATCCCGAGAACTTTCATAATTAATCAATAAATTTTATAAAATTAATATATTTGCTTAGCTTTACAGTTACTGTAGTATACAAACGGTTGTTGGCCTGGATAGCTAAAATTGATAACGATATTACGTTATAGTCAATTTAGAGATAAAAACCATCAACTTATACTATTTGGAAGATGAATTTTGTGCAGAACAAAGACACGAAAGTGCAGTGATTAGAACAAAAGACAATTTGTGTTTGTGTTTATATGGTAAATAACGGTGTAATAGAATAGGTAAATAGTATATAAGTTAGTATATAAGGTATTTGTGATAAATAAAGACACTTTTAACAGACAAATAGGGCACTAATGTAAATAGTCTTAAGCAAACTGCCATTGTTACATTTAGTCGTAAGAATTTTATCGTTGATTTCTTATATGAATCTTATTAATATTGAATCCCATTAGCATAAGAATGTAGAAATATAAAAACTATATACATAGCAATAGTATAGGCCGCATAGGCACTGAGCGAGTTAGTTAAACGCAACTGACAAATCAGATAAAAGTAGTCAGAAACAGACGCGTGCCTATATTTCAAGGTCAATCGAACCATATAAAAACAGGTGCCATGTTGGCACAACATCTCAGTAGTCGGACAGAATTTGTACCAATAACAAGTCGGAATAAAACTCTGCAACATTTTTGTTAAAAAGTGTTTATTTCACCATCAAGAACCCCACACTCAGCTCGCCCACACCGATCGAGGTACCCCGCCGAAGGTGTCTTCAGGCTTCAGCCCGTGACGACTCTGCAATCCCAGCAGTTCCCGGCCTTACTCAGCGCACCCGCCGTTCTGTTTCTGATAAAAGTCTGGCGTTGAGTGTTGGGCCGGGAGCGTGCACAAATTTAATTGCTCAAGCATTCTTTCTAATTTCCATGCTGTAGAAATACAAGACAACATACACTTTGTCACAAACAATTTGCTAATCATGGGCGCATCTTTAATACCTGTATTAGTATTTAATGTTTTAATCGAACAACCTAGTACATACTTGGTGTAACTAATGAAGAAATATATTAATATTCTTCTTAGCTTGGGTAGAATATGGCATAGGTAGATTGCGTTACTCAATTAATCTTTGAAATTATATTGAGGTAACTTTATCGCTATATGTGTTGTTGTTTGTCTTTACGTTATTCGTGATAATCACAAATGCATTTTGAATACGTTGTTCATTCTATTTTTATTTTTACTTTTAATTGAACATTTTGAATTTTATCTGATTTTTTATACTACCTACTAAGATGGCAAGCAAGCGCGGGATTCAGGGCTATGAACTCTTGCAAAGTCAAACCACGGAAATGTGAAAAGTAACGAAAGGAACAAATCGTATAAGATGCAGTGTCCTACAGCGATGTTGATCAATACTGATTTACCAATACACTGTATTCATTGCAAAGCAGTCAGTGAAAGTTGCAAATGGTACACGACCAAAGAAATAAGCATACACCTTTACATGAGAGGGTGTATGACGTGCATATTTATCTCCTTTGCTCACTGTACTTACATACCTTACCGATGCTGAGGCAAGTCTTATGTGTGCTAATGAAACAAAAAGATATTAAAAACGACTGTCCAAATATATCCTTTACACATAGACATTACGTAATCTAATAACGATGCCCAAACTAGATTTTAAGAGGGATCAATTTTCATCCAAGAAATTGGTTCAACAAAATGAACGACTAATATCTTTGATTATACACAGCTCTGTGTAATGCGAGACGGGAGTGAAGTTTAACTAAATTTTAGACTCCATTTTCATTTGGAACTTTTTTTCCAACTTGTTTACGAACTCCGAATTATATTGCGAAGCCTCTTGAAATAATAAAATTAATGATGTTGAGCGAGCGTAAGTAATGAATTAAAATATAATAAAAAATAGATGTTACTGTGATGGATGATCATTTCAATGAATAACCACTTTTTATGAGGTGGCCTGGGTTGTCTGCTACTTTTTATTTAACCGTAAGTACAATTTTGTTTTTAACTTTCACGGTGTAAGAAAATGATAAAGATAGGAGAACATAGAAACAGATTATTTTACGACTGACACCAATATTTATCGGCCAAAACTACGAAAGACAAGGGCTTTGTGAAAATTACGGTAAATTTTCAGGCGAATCTCGTAAAATTCACACACAGTAGGTACCTACTCTGTTTTTAATTCATTTCAAATTGGGGGGCTGCCACGAAAACTACAGCCGAAACTTCAGGCTCGTACGAAACACGAATGAAAGACGTAGCATTTACAATGAAGCTACTACGGATTTTTTTCGCAGAACGAAATGTCACATGCTGTCTTTCAGCCCGATCACAAGTTTTCTTGGTACCGGTGCAGCGGTGGCCTATCTATATTTACAGTGTTTGAAGAATGATCAAATCAAGCTTTAGATTTTTGAAGTGCGGGATCAGCTCTCCTATTCGTGCCTCCTCTTCATTTGGTTTTTGCGAGCGTCTATCGTGTGATACCTCGAGAAGGAAAACCAGCACCATATGCCGGTATACGCCCATGAGGGATAAAGTTGGCTTGGAACCCACAGGTTTAAGTGAGGTATATTAGATTAGTGTATAAGACACTATAACAATAGTGAAACTGCGTGCTAATGGAAGGTTGTATGACGTATGTAGTATATCTATTAATAAAACAATGTGATGTTAATTATATTACGTTACAGTACATTTATACGACTTCAAGTACACGCGTTATGGTGCATAACACCGACATGAGACGTGACAAACAATCTTCAATAGCTTTTCGACAATCAAATTAAGCATTCCCAGTATGCTGCTACGTGGACGGCGTTCTCGAAAACGCACATGAGTTCCTCTAGGCACCAATTTGTACAGGTAATGCAATTTTTATACTTACTTTGGTACTAATTACTTTGAATTATTATTTGATTGATCTAAAGGTTCGTTAAAAAGATTTTAAAAGAAAAGGAATACAGTAATGAGAGAAGTTGAATGTATCTGAATACAAAGACCTCAAGTCTTTTTAAACATTAATCATCATGAACAATAAGATTCCTTTGGACGAGTTTCAATTTTATAACAAAGAATTAATTTGAGCAAGTCGTGAAGGCCACTAAATGAACAAAGTCAAAATATAAATGAAAAATGATACTGATAATAAACCGTAATTAATTATAAAATAATGTTCATGCATGTATCATAATTAATTCTCATTTATAAAATTATCTGTTTTATTTAGCTAAGTAGGTAATCTTCGGTGGAAATATATAATTGATATGCAAAATTGTATGGTGATAAAAGAATTATTATTATCTTTATTAAATATTTTTCTTGTTTTTACATCTTATATATAAAAATGAATTGCAATTCTGTTAGTCTCGCTAAAACTCGAGAACGGCTAAACCGATTTGGCTAATTTTAGTCATGAAGGATTTGTGGATGTCCAGGGAAGGTTTAAACGGTGCGAAAATATGGGAAATTGCAACTTTTTTTATTATTGATTCCGAAGCGGTGCGAAGTTTGCAGGGTCAGCTATTTTTTAAATATAAACTGATTTACAAAAGCAACGTCTAATTAGATACATAAAATTTTGTTGGTTTCCATTGGGTATAGGGACCTTGCTACTGGCAGTCACGTGGTATTTTAAACAAAGGAATTTTGTCATTATTTTTTAGTGAGACAGTTTACAGTACCGGCACAGTGTCTATCCCCAGTTGACAGTATATTTCACTTCAGCTTACGGCTAATCAGATAGGCGTTTGTATCACAAAAAATATCCCCCAACGGCATCCGCAGACTATTCCCATGATTAGCAAGATAGTTTCGAGAGTAAAAACGTGAGAACGAACCCTCGTCGTCACGCAACGAGTTCGCGTAACTGTACCGTCTGAGCTTAACGATACACTTCCTAGGAACTAAAATAGACGTATGGCTTGGACGTACTCTGTGAATATTTATTAGTTTGCCGGGTACCGACCATGGATATTTGTACGGGCTTCCTAGTATACAGGATGGGTACAGTCAGCGTCAGACCAATCATTGTTAACTGTACTATGGTTTTGACCGTGATTTACCCGAAGATGTTCCTGTAACAGGTTCGTTTCATAGTTGTGACTTAAATATTATAATGGTGGCGACAAACAATTACGTGACAATTGTTATGGCGACAGTAGGTAGGTACAATATGAAGACAAAAGGTAAGTGTTGGTGGAACTGCACATCAACTCGGCGTACATCCTTAACCATTATTGTTATTTCAAATTAAAGAGAAAAAATTGAATCGGTGTTGTGCAAAATTTCACGCGGGTGAAACCACGAGCAACGGTTAATTTTAAATATCTCAGTAGGTACAAACGTTTTTCATTCTATGATTTTTTAACAAGATTTCAAGAACTGATTTGTGATTGTTGATTCTAACCTGAGAAATAACGCATCCCTCTTTATAACTTTAACATCCTATATTAACTTTTAAACTCTCGCGTTCCATGATATATAATTAAGAGATCGGGAATTAACTCGATCATGGTATAGGTACTTGGTAACCGATACAACCTGGTCGAAACGTCAGGTAATCAAAGGTATGTAAGTACCTATACCATGATCGCGTGAATTCCCGTTCTCTTAATTATATTAAACATCCTATAGCTTATATTTTGTAATAATTAACACAAAACGCGCGCGAATACAATGGTATGTCAGAATAATAGAGGCGACGAATTCCATCAACCAAAAGCTAAACACAAGTGGCGATGTGTAAACAAACATACTACCCACGTGTGAAGTCCGTGGATAAAGATACGCCATTAGATTTAATTATACCGTATTTGTTTACACTGTAACGTAAAAACTTATAGGTCGTGTACGCACGATGTAGTCCAGGATACGGCCTGTCGTTGACCTTCACCAAATGAAAAATACATTAAGCAAATAAAATGTGTTGCTAAACACTTGCCAATAGCGTTTAGCTAAAAAAATATGGTCCCAAAATTTAATAACTTAAAAATGTTGTCTGCCAATAAGTTATTTTTGGAAAAAAAACCGACTTCTAGAACAAAAACCCTCTGAAAAGTAAAAAATAAATAAATTGCAAACATTGCTCGAAAGATAAAAACGCCCGAAAAACTTTTGTAGAAGTCATTCCGGAGTAGTCAAAAATCAATGTTTAAAAATGATTGAGAACTCATTCATTGGTTCCGATAGTTCGTGATAATATCGGAAGACGCCTCCGCCGTCGCCTCAAAATTTGGATTGGTTCGGGTGATGTATAGAAGCTTAATGGCATTAATATTTGCCTGTAAGGCAAAAATCGCGGGTTCGAACCCCGCCTAGACCGATTCAATATTAAACAAAGGAACTTTCTCACTATTATTTAGTTAGACAGTTTACAGTACCGGCACAGAGTCTATCACACCCCACTGCCTATATAAATATAGGCAGTGGGGTTTCACTAGTTTCCCTGATGTTGTAGGAATCTTTAAGAAGTCTGATAAATTATTTGATTACATATTTCGAAGTTGATATGATTGATTTTACGTATGCTTTAATTATTTGTTAAATGTATCAATTATTTATCGTAGATAACCCACGAGTAAATAGTTTCACCCACGAGTCAATAGTTAGTTTTCAGATGTTATTGAAGATATTAGAATAATATTCGCGTGCAATCTGTTTGGAATTAATACAGTTCCAAATAGATATTTCAATAATGTTTTCCTTCCCTGCGTATACGAATAGAATACCAAAACTTTGTTATTCAATCCGTCACATTCGTCTAAATTTATAGTGTCTACACCCGCCCTTACAACTCACCACATTGAATACGAATTCATATGTGCTCGCGCGGTTTTGGGAAACAGGGGATATATTTAGTTAGGCATTTTAATTATATTATTTATAGAGTAAATACAAGTCACGTCAATTTTATTAACATTATTACTCGATTCCTAAAATTGTCTGGATAGAAATTTAATATAAATCAATCTATAAACAAATAGGTACATATAAACTGAATTTTATAAAAGCTTGGGGTTATACAAAGATTTCCGAAACGCAAGACAAATAAAACTTAGTGAAAATAAGAAATTTTGTTTACAAGGTGAAACTTTGTAAGGTGAATGCGGAACAAACCATATTAAAATGTGAATATTTTTAAAAATAGCCATTTTAACGATAAAACGTGAATCGGTGCCGAGTAATTTTATTTATTAAACGTGACGATTTCTTTGCTTAACCAAATGACCCAATTTAAATGCACAACTGTACCTAAACAAAAACATAATTAGGTAATCTCTGTTATTATCTATAGTCTTTGAGGAAGCAACCGAATTTGATATCTTAATACGTTCAAAAATAACCAGATGTTCACACATCAAAATTTTAACAATAACAAAACACGTTGTCTTCAATTTAAAACACCCTACACAAAGAGTAAACAAGACCATCGGTTCCCAGTTCCCATCAATTAATTGATAAGATGATCAACAAAGTGATTCATGCCATCATGCCTTAAACCACAATGGCTGCCTTCAACTCAACAGCTGATAACCCAAGCTTGGAGCTATCTTTTGTTAATTATAATGACTTACGAGTTCAAGAGGCACTTCAAGTATGCTACTTTAGATATGTTTTATCTGTGGGAATAGCTATTATAAGCTTATTTATAGGTCGAAGGATCGTCGCAAGTTGAAATGTGTAAGTTGTCTAGGGGAAGGCGGGAGGCCACACACCAGAGCAGCATGCAGTAAGCACATAGCAAATTGATACGGCATATTATGTTTCTTGACAAGTGATTTCAAGAAGTATTTACTGAGTAAATGTAGGGCTATTTGCTGTAAGTTTGCTGCTTGCCCTTAAATAGCTGTAAGTATGTGTAGTGTAATCTGGCTGGATTTCAACAACGCAACTATGGGAACTACGATCGAGGCGAACTAAACCGCGATACCTCTTTCGCCTTGGAGTAAAACCAGGAACTCAGTAACCCAACAACGCCTCTTGGCCTTCAAAAGGGAGGAATAGGGATATTGGGTGAAATGGCCTACGGCGTCGCGCGCTGGAAGTAAGTAAGTAAGTAACCCACCAAGACTTTCAGGGCACAAGTCAATCAGAATGTGCACCTGGCTTGCAAGAGCAAGCCAGGTGCACATTCTGATTGACTCACGTGGCTCTGGAGCAGACGTTCTTCTCGGTGTTGGGAAGTCCAAAGGTAAATTACAATTCTTTAAATAGTACCATGTAGAAGACAAAAGACTCGCCCTCATTACCGAGAAGTATATCATTGCTGAATCGAGGGTGTGTATTAACACCATTCGAGGTCATACAAGTAGCCCTATTTGTATATTATGACTACTAATAGCCCTTAGATATAAATATGGGTATTTGCATTGGTCTGGTCGTGCCTTGTAGAGCACGTTAAGCCGTCGGTCGCGGTTGCCATACAAAAATCTACGGCAGTCGTTACGAGTAGTTGGAGCCCTCAAAAGTCCAACAACTGGTCTAACTGCAATGCTTCAATATCACATTTGAGTTGTGGAGGTCAGATGGCAGTCGCTTCACGGAAAATGTCGAAGTTTAGTCAAATCCGCATTTAGACTAGTGAAAGCGGATCCCATACTCAAGTTGTCAGCTTCGGATGCGCTAAGATGAATAAGACAGCTTATCTAGTTGGTTTAGTTTGACTTTATTTATATTTCAGCAAGTCGTTCGCACTTGCACATGAAACTATCCTGGGATAAAAGCCATAGCCTATGTACTATTCCAAGCTATAATTTATCTCTGTGCCAAATTTCATTCAGATCTGTTCAGGCTTTCAGGCGGAATCAAGTAACAAACATCCATCGATTCAATCATAAAAGGTTTTGGAGGACCTATAAAATGGAATGTCTATTAATTTTGTCGCTGACTGTACACTTTAATATAACAAATATGTAGTAACAAATCGTGTGTCGGACACAATTCCATTAAACAGAATGACTAAGTGAAACTTGTGAATGGGAGTATTCCAAGTTAGACGTCGCGTCGTCTATTTCCGTCGCATAGCGTGGAGTACGCCTGATGGTGTTGAATCGATAGCCCAGTTTTACCCCTAGGTTATTGACAGAGTAACCTAGTAAGAAGTTATTGTGGCTCGTATCTGTTGCCTTAGTGACCAACCAACCAAAACTGTAAGGAAGTAAATACTTAATGCATGAACTGTTTTGAAAGGAAAATGAAAAAAGGGGTTCAGCGATTTTTGGTGACGAGAACCATTAATTTTGTCCATATTAATGGTTCTCGTCAACGACATAATGAATGATGTTAACAGTATATTTCCTGATGATCCATGTAAACATAACTACGCTCTGTAGTGGACCACGGTAAACAAACCATTACCATACATAATACACTAGCAATCCGCCCCGGCTTCGCACGGGTGGTAAAAACGTTCCCGTGGAAATCTAATACAGCCTATGTTATTCAGGGTGAATCTAGCTTTCCAATTGTGAAAGAATGTTTGAAATCGGCACAGTAGTTCTTGAGTTTATTAATTACAAACATACAAATCTTTCCTCTTTATAATAGTAGTGTCGATGTGACAGCCTCCGTGGCGTAGCGGTAGTGAACGCGGCCGCTACGCAGTAGGCGCGGTTCCGATCCCGGCTCAGTGCAAATATTTGTATGCATGAATATGTATATTTGCATTGGTCTGGATGTTTCTATGTATAATATGTATATATTTAAAAAAAAAAACGTATCTAAGTATGTTTATCCGCATTCTAGATTCCATAACACAAGCTAGTTAAGCAATGCTTACCATGCTTACCATGGGTCTAGGTAGCGTTGTGTGAAATGTTGTGGAATATTTATTTATTTATTTATGTAGATTTTCACACCTAGGTATAGGCAGTTCTCCATTGAGCTCTGGCTACCCCTATTAAGGTTCGCCCACTTTTACGTGGGACCTAATATCATAGTTGGCGAAATGTGGATGTCAATATAATGAATAAATAAATATATCACAACATTTCACACAACGTTATCAAGACCCATGGTAGGCATACATTAACTAGATTGTGTTATGGAATCTAAAATGCGGATAAACATACTTAGATACTTTTTTTTTTGTAAATACAAACATAGTATACATAGAAACACCCAGACCAATGCAAATATACATATTCTTGCATACAAATATTTGCACTGACCGGGGATCGAACCCGCGCCTCCTGCGTAGCGGTCGCGTTCACTACAATCGTGAAACATAATTGTGAGTGTAAAGTGACGAACCAGGCTTACCTGACAGTAAAAGATTACTGTAATCTATGAGATCATTAGCCGTAACCAGTCTATACTTTAAACGCAAAACTAATGAATATGCAGATGCATTGAAGAGATGAGAAAACCAGAAGACTACACAGGTTTGAAGCAATTACAACACCACATAGACAAGAGATTACTTCTACAGCTAAGATTGTTTCAAAACCGCACATCGTGCAGTGTTAATTTCTTTTCGCATGTCATTACTGGGAAAGCAGGATACCTTAATTACATTAGTTTAAACCACAAAACCATAATTATCGTGTTCAGGTAATTATTACTTTTATGGTTTTTCTCATAATAGGAAACAATTTGTAATTTTTTGTCAAATTAGTACGTGGTAGCCGTGCCCTTTTTAGTGCCAATAGGTCGGTGGAAATTGCGATATATTGTCTATAAGACTACCCATCCTATAATACTTACTACTCCGAAACAAACACGTGTGAATATATTACCATAGTATATATATGAATCATAAGACTGTGATATTACTATAACATATTATTATATAATTTCTTTTTATAATTTTAAAAAGAATATTAGCAACCGAATTTATCGACATTACTAATATTCCCTCTAACCCCTCCAACTAAGTTAAATTGTTTGCGCTAGGAGTGGGTTCACGTCGGTAGTGTAATGACCAGGATTCGAATCCGGGACCTCTCGATCGTAAGGCCGACTCCTTAACCACTAAGCTACCGATGCTAATGCATAAAAAGCTGGCTAAAACTAAACAACTTCAAGCTCACCATATTCCAGTGGCTGAAAATGAATTCTATTATAGAGCAAGCAAATAAGCAATTTCGACACGACCAAAGCTCTTTCGTTGCAGTTAAAGCGAACATAAAATGCAGGGTTACCGAGAATGCCAAAGCTATTAGTATATATCTTTAAAGAGAAAATAAAAGCAAGAGACTTTTGTGAGGAGTTGAGGAGTCACGGTACGAGTAGGTACTTATTATTTAAGTTACTGCTATGCCATTGTGCCATTTGGTATTAGAGTCGGGTTCATTTACTCAAAATCTTCTATGCATAACTTTTTTTATACCACTTAGGTGGCAGACAATCGCACGGCCCACGTGATGGAAAGTGGTTACCGTGGGCTACGGACGTGTGCAACACCATGGGAGTCACACTCGTGCTGCAGACCCTGTAAGCATAGAGCTTCTGTGCCCTCAGCGTAGAAGTCAAAGCAAGACAAGCACAGCACAAAAGCTCTCCATTGAGCTCTGGCTACCCCTACTCACCGCCGGGTACACAAAATCAGGTTATTATGGATGCGGTATCCTGGTGGTACTTCACTAGCAGTCCGACTGGCTGCTCATTTGGTTGGAAATGCCATCGTGTCCTACCTCCATCAACTACTTACTTAATAAGGTGTTTAGTAGTAAATTTGTGTTACCAGGCAAAGACGCGGCAAGATTTTATCGTGTTATCTCGTCAATGCTTATACTAGTAAAGTAGTACGAGCACTTTACTAAGAGTTGGGAGTATCTAACTTCTTTGTCGTGCGGGGCTGCAACTCACTCGAGTTACACCCCACTGGGGTCAACGTTGAGGGGTGTACCTAACCACGTCGAACTTGAACAAATATAAAACAGCAAATTGACTTTTGCATAAGCTATATGGTACAGGTTCCCCCTTTCGAGGAGAGCCAGACGGAGAGGGATGGCCCTGGGTCAGCGGGGTGCGAGGGATATGTCGCATGACAAACTTACCTTCGGCCTAGCCGTACGACCCACAGACGGCGTGCGGTTTAGTCGGTTCGAGTCCGACATCACCTCCCTCTCCGGCTCCGGAGGGGGAGGGGGGAGGGGGGGGGGGTTATCCGAGGGGATTTCCCGCACGTAAAAAAAGCTATATGGCACAGAGAATGCAGTGTCAAGCCTGCATTAAACTTATATTATTCGTATTTTTATTTGTTCTCATGTAGTTTGATGGCGAATTTTATTATCAAATATCAAATTTTATTTTAACAAGTAAATTAACGTTTTTATACTATACATAAACTCCGTTGGTGCTTGGTAAAGTTTAATATATTCGAAGGTAATTTGAGAAATGAATTCGATAGTTACCTTCATCGCTTTCATCGATGCATCGTAAAAAGGAATGGAAAAGACCAATGTATTGGAAATTTACGGTTTGTTGTGGCTCACCCAAGTTCTCAAAGATTTTAAGGTTGTTAACGTTGAATAACGTGCACTTATAAACTTCATATTAAACTCATACCGTAAATCTTATGCTCCAAGTGCCATATATTTACCCCATGAAATAGAACATAATATTGCTTTGCTACTTTAATTCGAAATAGAGTGTGAAGGCGGTACTGCCCAGGACGAGCAGGCTTATGTCTGCAGAGAAAAGCTTCGCTCTCCAACTACAAAAAATATAAAACGTATACGCTAAGTCAGGGACGACGCTCTCGGGAATTGAAAAACATTAAAAAAGCTCACTTTTAGAGTTATTTCAATTTCCGAGATTCCCAAGCAACGTTGCCCGCAAGCTTAAAAAAATAATATGCAGATTTTTATGCAGAGCTACGTTAAAATAGCGCAGAGTAATAAAATATGGCGAAATCGAAAACGTACGCAAAGAATTAAAGTGCGATTGTTACCTTCTTAATAAAATAAAAGAATAAACTGGGTTACTTATTAATTAATCATTACAAGTATACAGGGTACTAAGGCCTTAGCGTTGTTTCCAGTAATACTCGCGGTCTGGTTTAGGTTTTGAAAGGTTTTTATGGAAGAAACTGTCATCTCAACTCAAAGTGCTTAGAGGAAACACTAAAGCAGTCTACCGGGTTGTAGGAGGTAATCTAGGCCTCAACAGTACTGGTGGGGTACCATAGAACAGCCCACACAGCATTTGTATTTTGAAAGGTACCAGTGACAACGCCAGTTGACAAGAGAGTCTTTGTACTGTAAAATTTGCATGACGTTATTAATTACCTTTTCATATCTCGTGCTCTTAAAATGTTACTTTAGTCTCTGCATATCGGGACTAAAGTTCCTTATTAATGTCTAGGGACTAAAGTATTTTTTTTAAAATTTACTTTGAAAGCTCCTAAACAGCCAATCACGGTGTTTGTGAATGGGAGGATTATCACCTTTATAGTGATTGTGTATAGAAACAACCTCAAAATGACATTTGAAAATATCTAAAAAACCCATTTAATTTCGTGAAACACGATTAATGAGATTAATGATTAATTCATTTTATTATTATGCATTAACAATTAGTTTTAAATTATTTTTCAAGTTTGAATCTGTTGGCTGAATATGCAAGCACTTAAAGCGTACGTCACTTAACAAAAAAAACCGCGTGACACATTTCTTTGCAATTTGAATTTTGAATAGATTATTCGTATTAAACTTGCGTTGTAATCACGATATTCGCCTGGGTGCTCTAAGTGGACTACACCCTAATCACCTACACCAATTAATTGTGCAACTTAGAAATTTTGTTATTATAAATATTATAATTTTGTATAGAACGTCGTTCTTTTTCCTCGCATTCAAAGTGAAAAGTAGAGTGTTTAACGTGGGACTAAACAACCAGAATGACACTCGAACTATAAGCCAAAACATCTCGTGTCATCATGGCTTGTTTTAGTCCCTCGCAACATTTTACTTTTCAACCAATTTAGTTAAGTGAACTTATAATAATAAAACGCTATTGCTGGTACAAGCAGTGCCCATAAAACCAATTATCTCAATATAAATCCAATACCACCACATATAATCAAGTCGTAACCACACATTGCCACTACGCGGGCCAAATGTCTCTTACACAAACAAAACCGAGCGTACTAAACGATGTAATTACCAAAATTACCCTGTGTGGGAAGGCGGCATAATTGGAATATAATTCAACAAGTTAATATTCATGAGGACTATCACAGGTACTTTAGTCGGTGGAATTTAATATTGAAACAGAAAATCATTTTGTATATTGGGTACATACTATTTTGAAGTGTCTGATCTTGACTACAAAGCCTCAAACAAAATGATCTTAAAACGGAGGTATTAAGAGCATATCAAAGTGTTTTGATTATTTGAATTGTATTAATGTTCGAACTAAGAGCGTTTTCACACTCATAAGATATCTAATATCGGTGTCAGACGCCGATATCCGACCTCACATAGACGAAACCATGTGCTGTTTTCTCACATAATATATAGCCGATAAAATCGGTCCGATACGGCCATTTGCTCGAAAGCACAGACCAATTAGGGATGTAAGGGATGAAAAAAAAGTAAAAGCAATTTTCGATCTTATTGACGATCTTTTTTTATATTCGTGTTCAGCGTCATCAATTAACGCGAAAAGACACGTAACTAAGAAAATGTCATGAAGGTCAAAAATTGCTTGCAGTCGCTGTTTTAGTCTCTTTGTGATCCGATATCCGATAGCCGATATCGGACTGGACAATGTGAGAGACAGATACATAGCTCATACTTTTGACTTCCTCCGATATCGGATGTCGGATATAACATATAGGATGAGTGTAAAAACGCTCTTAAGGTGTGTACCAAATATCAGAACAATCAGTCAACAGGAAGGAGGAAGAATTGAGGCATTAAGATCATTTTGAGTACTTTGTTCATCAAGATCTATTTGATGCTAACTGTATAGAGCAAATAATAATTTTGGAGCATACATTTCCAAACTATCGTCAGCTAGAACACATTCGGTTGACCCCACTGTCGTATATCATCCCATCTATCTATACAAATATTCTGTCTGTTTGTATGTTCGTTACGCTTCCACGCCTAAACCATTGGACCGATTTTGGGCTGAATCTTTCTCACAAGCTCTCGTCACCTCATCCTCAATCTTGTCAATAAAATAATATAATTAAATACTGATACTTTGTTTAGTACTTTGTGTAAGTGACGTAAGTCGTAGCGAAAGTATTTGAAAGAAAGTAAAAATTCATTGGGTCCTTACTTAGTCAATAACTCACCTGATGACCTCCTTATAAATAAGGATTAAGGCACTTTTATTAGCTCATCTGCAACTAACCAACTATGTACATGCATTTAATCTGTTGACGCTATCAAAGCAATTGTATAATTCAACACTCCAGCTAGTCCATTAGCTGATAACAAAGTACGATATCTGAAAATAGCTCGGTAAGCGCGAAATAGTAAACTTACCCCTTAGTAGACAACATTTAGGCGCAGCACGCGAAGTTTCTCAGCCCCCATAACAGGGAAGCCTTAAGCACAAAATCACTTTAGTGACTCAGTTGAATCACAACACACGCCCCTATATGCAGCCAAACCCGCCGGCGATAATTCAAATATCATTGCTGGCATCGTTCCGATCTGTAATCGATTCTATAATCGCATTTATTGAATGATATCGATGTTTACGCGATCGAAGTGAATCACACCAAACGTGATTGTATTTTATATTGAAACTCGAACGTCGATTTCGATTGTTGTCTCTCGCTGATGGAAAAATATGTTGGAGCGATTGAGTGTGTTCCTTAAGTGCGGATAAAGTAAATCATATTATACTGGGTGTAGTAAGCCTGTAAATATGAAACGGGAAAACGGTCATAGAAAAAAATTATTAATCATTTATTATAAATTATTATCTGATCTTTAATTTTTGAGAAGTTTTTGTGATAAAACGTACCGCTTGACTGTAATCGCGAAAAAACCGCTGTAGTACCGTTTGAATTAAAAAAAAAAAAGACGGGTTGCACTCTGAGAGTGCCGGCCGAAGTGAAAACATTTTCTTGTTTTCTTTCTTCGTTATATACATAGAAAAAGATAAAAAAGAACATACCATACCATACCTATAATATAGCGCTAATCATAGAACCTATCACTTATTTTCTGCTAATTTTCCATCAGAAGAAATTAATAAATTATGAAAAGAAAAAAATATCACCAAAAGTAATAAATTATAATAAGAAAAAACAATTCAAAAACAAAAAACAAAAAATCCCTGAAGGCCAGGTGGTTTGAACCCGATACTATCTGAAACTATAAGGACTTACAGTCGAAGTGCTTACCGTTTAAGCTACGACGCTATCTATCGTAGCTTGCAAAATAGATAGTCTGTACCTAATCTTGTATGACGTCAGTCGTCGGTTACGGTTCAAAGGTCAATCCTGACGCTTCCTTAACATTTTACACCCATCCAACGCCGCTAAAGAAGTTTTCACTTCAAAAAACCAGGCATCGGTTTATGAGGACTTTCTAGAGTTCACTTATAATGGTGTTGTGAACAATCCTACAAACTTACAGACGGGTGCGAATTATTGTACCCTCGAACGTTTATCTAGACAGGGGTGTTTGCTGAGTTTTGATGTTCCTTTTTATCATTATTTGTAGATTTAAATGAAAGCTTTTAACATGTTTACATTTATAGGGATTTTTTCGTCCTCAGGACCGTCTAACAAAATGCAAAACAAGCTTTGTTATCGCCCTAGTTACATTCATATTTGCATGAAGTCACGAGCATCTGAATTTAACACCCAAGTTAGTAGTAAAAAAAATTATTAGGTAATTAGGTAATGCAAATTATTAGGTAATGAGTACGAGGTCTGAAAATGAAAGCTCGCTACCATTACTAAGATGCATAAAATGAACATGAAAAGAAACTAATAAATCTCCCAATGTACCTACTGTAAACGAAAGTAAAAACTAGCCTAAGTCAGAAATTGCAGCGCAATCCCTACACTTTTAAGCACTTAAATCCGTACGATCCGTTTGAGCCGGATTTCTAGTTCTCGAATTCTGTTTGATGTAGTGTAGTAGTAGATGGAAAAGTTCGATTTGGCAAGTATTGCAATACCTGCACAGCTACAAGTACGTTTTAGGATGATACTTTTCGAGTTAATTTAGTCAGGTAAGTACAATACCTTAGAATCAACTTTCGAAACCAGCACGTTGCATTTCCATATAAAATATAAAACTTTCGTCATTCTCAAAGAAGACTACTTGTTTTGCCTTCGGAAGACTATCACACTGTTCCTCCACATTATATAATAACTTAGAATTCATTTGATTATACATCCGTGAATGATGAATTTAGCGATTGGATTAACGATAAACGTCACACGAGACCCATATCAGCCGTGCAAATAGCTTTTGTTCACGTTCAGTTTGAGCTTCAAAGGAAACCTAGCACTCCTTTACATACACAAACATACACCCTAATATGCATGAGCTCATTGAATTGCAAACGCCGAATTGGAGACAAGACGACCGCAAGGAATTAGATACTGCAAAGGCCTGAATTCATTGAAGCGAAGAAATTTCTTAGGTTTTAGTACATTCATACTCCGGACCATTTCCTAAGTCAGTTAAGGTAGTGAGCCAGTGGAGGTAGGACACAACGTTATATCCGTCCCAGTTGTGCAGTCCGACTGGGGAAATACCTCCGCCCTACATAATGCTTTGTGTTGTGTTCCCGGCGGTGAGTAGGGTAGCCAGAGCTCATTGGAGAGTTTTTGTGCTGTCAGTGGGAGAACCAAAGGCTTATGTCCTGCTTTTTCATCTACACTGGCGGCACAGAAACTCTTTGTTCTTACAGGGTGGGCAGCATGAGTGTGACTCCCTTGATGTTGCACATCTTCCATAGGTCACGATAATCAATTTTTGCAACATAAGTGGTATAAAAAAGTTGAGATCCGCTTAATAGCACGTGTATCTTCTCAGTTCATAAGGCCAAATGCGCAGTTTCCTTTGTACTTCATTGTTATAGTACAAGATACATTTATGATTATATGCAAATAACTCCAAAAGGTCAAGAAGTTTTGCTAAGAGATCGAAGTCGAAACCTTGCAAGATGGATATTACAAGCATTGTGATTGTATTGTGAGACTAAAAATCAGTAATACAATCTCTAATTCGAAAGATTCCCCTGCCCCTCTAGACAAGTGGCAATTCGCTAGCCGGCGTTCGGTGGAATAGAATGACGAATGTATGGGATTTGACGTAAATGACAGTCGTTAACGCATGTCAAATACGTCAAATCCAATACATTCGTCATTCTATTCCATCAAACGCCGGCTAGCGAATTGCCACTTGTCTAGAGGGGCTGAAGGCTGTGGCAAAGACCAAAATCCGCTTTCTGGTTTCATCGTCAGATAAATATCAACGTTGTCAAATGAATATTATTGTAATCCGGATGTCGCGGTTTGAATCGATATGACAATAAATTATAAGTTGGTTAAATCAGACTTCGAACGTTCTTCGATCAAATCGAAGACGTCTTAAGGCCAGGTCAAAAGTACCCAGAACCGACGCGCTTGTATGAAAACGCTTATGAAAGTAGGAGAAGCGAAAAAGGTGTGTCAGGATCGTAGCAAGTGGAAAGAAGTGGTCTCTGCCTACCCCGATGGGGAAAAGGCGTGACCTTATGTATGTATGTAAATCAGACTTTAAAAACGGAAGGAAACCATAAAAGGGAGGATCGACTAAGATAGCCTAATAGATAGATAACCTGCGATTTTTACTTTACAGGGAGAATGCTCTGACTACTGAGCCACAGAACCATGCCTAAACCCATCCAAATTTTTCTATATATCCGTTTTGAAACGACAGAGGGAGTCATCTAAGAATTCTCCAGACTACATGATCACCACTGGCTTAGTAAATAGCTTGGTGATATTGTACACATGTTTAGACTTTCATAGCGCGATGTAGGATGAATTGTTCCGCAAAACTCGTAGTTTGGCTCATTCTCAGTAGATGGCATTATATAAGACATCGCGTTAACATTATTTGCTTCCTCATCTCGCCATATTGATCGCGATTAGCATAAATTGTTTTAATCTTTCTTTGTGAAACGATGTTGCCATACTTGTTTTATAATTCCCCTTTGTTCTTCATTGACAATTAACATGTAGTAGGTATTGTTCCGATTTGGGGTAGCTCCTTTATAACGAATGTAACAATACACTTTACTTAATGAGATTTATCTACCTACATGCGAATCAAACGGGTATGAAACGTACGCACGAAAACACCGAATTTGACCCTATTTAAATTAAGCCTGGCATTGTAGAAAGAAAGAAACAGGTTTATTGGTACAGTATGGCAGAAATAAGCCCTGAACCGCTTAGTACAATATAGCATTGTATGCACGTCTTTATTTATAAACTACCTAACTCAGAAAAAAAACATGCTTATCAGCTTACCATCTTTAAATGTTCACGTTTTGTCTTTACATAGGTGCTATTCGCTCAGGTGCTATTCGGCTGGGTGCTCTAAGTGGACTACACCATCTAATCGTCGGTGCTTCAAATATATTCAACGAACGTAATTACGGATATTCACAGATATTGATAAAATTAATTATGTCAGTTAATGTATATTACAACTAGTATTTAAATGACTTTTTTTAACTTGTAATGAATATTACATATCAACAGTAACCAACATACATAACTTGCAATAGATGTCACTAATGATGGAACTCCCCAAGGGCTTTGTTTTGTTTGTAGGTACTTTCCGCCTGTATCATTTACTTGCCATCATCTCATAATCTCAAATATAAAAGAGTTTTATTGCACAATGTATTATTTAACACATAATTTGCTAGTACCATACAAAAGTACACGTGAGCCGATGATATCACCTATTTAACATAATACGCCAATACGAATAATAACCGTAAAAATACATTGTTTTTTCCAATTTCACGGTGAATACCATTACACATTGTTTTCACATCTTTACAAATTGAAGCGTAGCTGTCGGCAATTCTTCTTCGCCGTCTAACGCTAAACAATACATTACGACGATTATCCTCGCCTTTGCAAAAGGTAAGAATTTGTTTTTCATGTAGGAAATATCCATTCGACTTCACTTGCTGAAGACAAGACTCAGGAAGGAGAGTCGTCATCACAGACGGCCTCGTCAGATGCTGTGAGAACAAGGCAACACATGTGCTGTTAAAGAATTCCAAGACTATTTTGTGGCAAAAAAAGAGTCACCGAACTACTTGCTTCCAATAATAAAAATAAAAAATTAGTAATGCTAGTGCATATTTGAAATTAGAGTAGAATTTGGGCCACCCCTTCTCTTCCCATGTGGTGTCGTACAAGGCGACTAAGGGATAGGGCTGATTAACTTCAACATCCGACAAATATGTACAGCCCAGACTCAGCCTCAGATGCATGGCTCGAGTCAACAATAGTGCCCGGAATACGGCAATAGGCTCACCCCCTATTACCTGGGACCGAATACAGACTGGTGTATTGTGGGTGTTAATTCACCTCTGCCTAACCCTCCGGGGATAAAGGCGTGATTATATGTATGTATGTATATTTGAATTACCGCAACAAGTTTGAGATTTTGGTCTACTTTGAGCCCATGGTGGGTAAACCGTGTACAATTTTACGTGCGTAACGCATGCATCTTTACCAATTTCACCAATTAGTCGAGCCATTCTGTAGGCTTCAGTAATGCCAGTAATTTGCTTGAACCAACCATAAACAAAGCTTTTATGGGTGTAGAGTTTGAACTGCTTCGCGCCATGAAAGGGTAGCCGCTTATTTCACCGCTTAAATTCCACGGAATTCTTAAATACAGAATACAAAATACCGTTCCACGGTTGTATTTCTGTTTGATAATTCGACTGTTATGTTTTGTTAGTAGGTTTATTTTGAAATCTGATGCGTGCGCATCGTGTAAAAATAACACTAGTTTGTTATAACGTAAAACTGCATCTCGAGTTTTCAATTTCCGGGTTTGTCTTTTGGTCATTAACATTGAATGGAATCATGTAAAACAGTGTTTCTCAAAGTCTATTATGCCCTGGTCCTGTTATTTTAATGTTTCTCCATCGGGAATTGTAATCTACTAGGCACAAGCTTTTGATCCCTCCTAGCGCATTTACCTACTCGTATAGGGAAATTAGAAGCAATAAATGATTCTAGTGGCGGTTTCATTTTTGCTAAGTCTATAAAAATTGGTATTACAACACTATTTACTTACCATCATCACTTTAGAATTTCACATATAAAAACAAGACTACCGCTGACCCGTTCAGTCAACTGTAACACAATTAGTCATCAATCATTCACGTCACCTTTCAAAAAATGGTGAATCTATCTAACGGTCCCTCAGAAATAGCTGACATAAATGTATCGTGCGATATTGTCATAAGACCTAGACGCCATGACATCGTGACCGTGAACTTGGCTCCGCTCGGTGAAAGGTTGCGATCTCCTTTCACTCGAGATGTAAGCTGACGTGATGGATGTAGGTATGGTACATTAAACTTAAGAGCACTGATACTGAGTTATACCGTGAAGCTATAGTTGTAAAGATAAGGTGGACACAAAGCGTATATTTACGTTCCAAGATCGTAGAAGTGAAAGTGTTCTTCAAGGATAACATGAAGTCGAGTTTTTGTTAGGTAGGTACTAGATATCAGATTTCATAAAAGTGTTCCACAAGGACGCATGTTAAGGCCTCTCATCAAGCCTTTAATTTAAATCGTTGGTCAGGCAAATTGTAATTGAGTTTCTTTGATTATTATCAGTTACGATAGTTTAGAGATAGATCTTTATTCGGCAATTTGAGAAAAGTGTTACGGTTCGGGACACTAGGCTTGTCCACTAGAAATGGCAAAGAGTACGTTTCCCTACCCCTCCGACGAACGAACACAAGCATGTCTATCCTGTATCTTACGACGAATTATGCGGATAAAACAATCCAATGTCAAGATTCTATTTTTTTTTTTTTTTTAATATAGCTTAATAACCTGTAAAATAAAACGCTGACCTTGTAAAAATCATTAAATAAGAACAAAATACTCAATCACGGTCGCACGTCCGTAATCCGTGTCCTCTACCGTGTCAAAGGCTTCACGGGCGCCATTTGAACAAAGAAGGCAAAATAGCTACTTATTATTAAAACTAGCTGATATCCGCGGCACCGCTCGCGTGGATATCGGATGTCGCGACTTTTGGTCATATCTTCGTCTTTACTTACTCACTTGCGATCAAACATACGGCAAATTTTAAATCTGATCAAGACCTTTCTAATATAAAAAGCCGCATCAAAATCAGTTCAATAGTTTTTGCGTCCATCGCGAACATAAAGACAATAATTCTAAAAAATGGGTTTGCAAATTGATACTTTATATAACAAAAGTTTTTTTATATTTATAATGTGAAGACACGACAAATTTTCAATTTTATAATAGTATAGCAACTATTAGTAGATACTTTTCTTGAACTTGGCTTGAGGACGTAACATAGGCGTAATGTGCAGCTGGCACGAGAGGGGGAGCGGCGTGAAGAACGAGGAATGGACACAATATAGTGGCCATTTGGCCTAGTTAGGGCATTGGAATGGTGAGTAATGGCTTACTTTGTGAAAAATGGATCGCATGTTTATCGCCGGTTGCCTGTATCAGTAGCGTCACGTGCATTTTTTTAACCATACAAATAATAATAAGCTGAAGAGATTGTTTGTTTGTTTGAGCGCGCTAATCTCAGGAACTACTGGTTCTAATCAAAAAATTCTTCTTGTCTTGAATGGTCCATTTATCGAACGGGCTCAGCTGCTGATATTGAGGCTATTTTCATATTACAGAAACGAGCGATACGAGCAATCTATAGCCTCAGACCCCGCGACTCGCTGAGAGAACTATTTAAAGAAATTAATATTTTAACAGTTGCTTGTCAATACATTTACGATAATGTTTTATATGTACGCAAGAACCTAGATCTTTTCAAAAAAAACTCTGACGTACACAATTATAATACGAGGAATAAAAATAAACTTGTAGTGCCAAAACTCAGACTTCAAAAGGTTGGTAATTCATTTGTAGGTAATAATATTAAAATGTTTAATAAAATTCCTCAAGAGTTGGTTGACATGCCACTAAATAAGTTTAAAATCGAAGTAAAAAAGACTTTAATGAAAAAAGGATATTACAAAGTAAACGAATACCTTAATGATAAAAATGCATGGTCATCCTAATCTCTTTGCTTGCTCGCACAATATAAACCTATGAAAAAAAAAACTAATTGTTTTAAAAAAAGAAACTATAATATTGTTCACTGAGTTTCTTGCTGGTCTCTTCTCAGTAGAACCAACTTACCGAACCAGCGAAAGAATCATTTTCAAATGATTTATTTACTTAATTTAATATTATATTAGTAATTTCTTGACATTATTGTAAAATTTTGACGTTCATATGTGCTCTTTACGTGCCTAAACTGAATAAACGAAATTGATTCTTTGATTCTTTGAATAAATCTATACTTGTACCAAATTTCAGCTAGATCCATTCAGCCATTAGAACAGAACGTGCAAATAACTCCACAAACTTTCACATTTATCATATAGGTACTAGCGATCCGCCCCGACTTCGCACGGGTGGTAAAAACGTTTCCGTGGAAATCCAATATAGCCTATGTTACTCAGGGTTAATGTAGCTTTCCAATGGTGAAAGATTTTTTTTGAAATCGGCTCAGTAGTTTTTGAGTTTATTAATTACAAACATACACACAAACATACAAATCTTTCCTCTTTATAATAGTATTGTAGACGTAGAAGAACGAAAAAAGGATTTCATCGCTATTCACTCCTTGAATGCCTATTCACCTTGTTCACGGAACTGCTAATTTATCCGGATTTCAAACCTACCTACGCAAATCGTATTTGACAATTTAAATTAAATCAAAAGTTCAAGGGTCGAGCTCACTGAATAGGTCTAATCCGCTTTGACAGCCCTTAGGTATAACAAGCCTCGCTAGGTTCGAACAATGAAGCCTATTTAGTTCGAAGGGTGGGCCCAGACATTGATGGCAACTCTAAGTAATTGGACTAGACCGAATTTATCACCTATTTTATTTTATAAGAACGTTTTTTATTTCTTCAGTATTCGATTGGGTTGGATTAGAAACTGGCCTCAATAGATTTGGAATTAAATTGTTCTAATCTAGAGTCAACATATAGCACGATGACGGACTCGAATTTGGAGCAAACAGATTTGAGTACGAATGCCCCTTACCAGTGGCTAGTCCAAACCCACTGGTTCTTTAAAATTCTTCCCCTAGAATAAAAATTGTAAAATCAGCCCATTTGGTCCCGGTAGGAGACCAGTCACATTTTTAAATGGAAGATGACCAATTCTATCCTCACCTGTCCTCACCTTCAGACGTCTTATTCGCATTGATCAACTATAACATGACCAATTATTTTCATTAAATTCGTAATTACCTGTAATAGGAAAAAACAATATTAAGTATTGCGAAGAAAATTCTATAAACATCTTTAAAATACTTACTTAATACTATGAAGGGTTTTTCGCAATCGTGCTCGTTGGTACCACTACTACCATTTTTACCACCAGATAAACTCGAGCCCATTATTTTTATATAGAATTCGACCTAAATTAAGAACTATAATATTTTCAATGAGAATACAGAACTTAAGTTCATCTACTTAAAATGTATTGCCGCGTGGTTCCCGGCAGAGTAGAATTTGGGCCACCCCTTCTCTTCCCATGTGGTGTCGTACAACGCGACTAAGGGATAGGGCTGTTTAACTTTAACATCAGACAGATATGTACGGCCCAGGCTCAGCTCGAGTCAACAATAGTGCCCACCCCTATTACGTGGGACCGAATACGGATTGAAATGTGGGTGTTAATTTCACCTCTGCCTAACCCTCCGGGGATAAAGGTGTGATTGTATGTATGTATGTAAATAAAATTGTAGGCCAAATACCCTTAAATCGTTCTCATTGAATCTCATCTTGAATAAGAACTGGGAATAAAAGCCGCAACAAAAAAGTAGGAGCTGCTGCACAAATTTCATAACTTTTTAGTAATCAAACATTATGAAATTTATGCGGAACCTTTCCGTAAGTATTTCGCATTGATTAAAGAATTACAAGAGAGTTAATTTAACTGGAGATCTCAGCGAAATTTAGAAACACTACATCGAAAGTATCATCAAAGCAGCCTCGCGTAAACTCGGAGTCCTGAACAGAGTGAGACGGTTTTTCACGCCGGAGCAACGGTGTCTTCTTTACAAGACACAAATTCGTTCCTGCGTGGAGTACTGCTCACATCTCTGGGATGGATCCGCAAAGTACTTATTAGATGCTCTCGACAGGTTGCAGCGACGTGCGGTCCGCATTATCGGAAATCCTGAGGTCACGAGTACCCTCGAGTCTCTGCAGATGCGTAGAGATGTTGCTTCCTTGGCAGTTTTTTACCGTCTCTACCATGGTGAATGTTCTGAAGAGCTATTCCAATTAGTCCCACCCTCCCCCTTCCTATACAGGACGACACGTGCAGGACTTAGATGTCACCCCTATACGGTGCAGAACATTCCTTCAAGAACCAAGCGGTTCGGTGACTCTTTCCTTTGTCGCACCATTAAGACCTGGAATTCCTTGCCAGCTCACGTGTTTCCCTCTTCCTACAGTCCCGGGTCCTTTAAGCGGGGCGTGAAAAAGCATCTGATGAGGCCGTCAAGCTGAGTGCCGCCATTGTTAACATGGCACGTGTATATAATGGTGGCCCTCTTTCTTGAGACTTTACCTTCAGCTTACCATCAGGCGAGGTAAAGTCAAATTGACGTGTCCTATTTATAAAAAAAAAAAAAAATATTTACCTACTTGCAAATAACTCCAAATTATCTTAAGTAACATATACACTATGGTTACTATCCGGGTACCCGCAGTTGCAACCGCTTTCTGGGGGAAACCGTATTTTGTTTTAAAAAACTAAATTAAGCTTACCAGCAGAATATTTCGTTACTGCAATGATATTTATAAAAAGGTGGTATTTCATTTTTCGACTAGTATTTATTTTAAAAATGCAATTTTATAAATTCAATACGCGAAATGCACGTGATAAATGTCACGTACTTTTAGAGCAACTTTTAATATAATAATAATAATTCATAACAAGAAAATCCTGTATTTAACATAAAAAAACTCGAAAAGAACTTAAAATTACAGGCTTCAATAACAACCATTTTCTTGGATTTTAAACGATATTACTTGTTTTCCTTTAGATACAACAAAAACAATATTTATACTCGTAAACCAGATCAACAGCTTAAAATATTTTAGATCTACCTTTTTACTTGGACACCCTCGTCTATAACTCAGACTACTTTTAAAATTGCTTGATGAACAAGCTTATCTTTGCGCCATAAAAGAAGAAATGAGGTGCAGTACTGGGTAGGTATATATCAAGTGAACTTATATGATACAGCTTATTTACGAGTACAAAGACACGTGTAACTGGATTATACGCCCTTCTTCTCATTAAATTTACATTGATTTTTACAAAGCTCAAAGCTTTTTGATCAGGTTAAAGGATAATTTAACATTTTAGTACAAAAGTCTTTTCTAAGTAAATTTTCAGCTAAAGTTACTTTCAAACTCAGCACAATTTAATACAAACACTCGTTTGACGAATCACCTCTGCGTCTGCGTCATGCTCGTAAACAAGAGCTACTTGTATAGACTTGGTTATAAAAGGATTTTTAGTAAAGATCAAACACCTCTAGAAATTTAATTCTACCTTTCAGAAATTGGCTTAGGTGTCACCTTATCCATTTTTAGTTCTTTAAAAAAAAGGAAAGAGCATACCTTTCGACTTACTTATAAAAAAAAAGACGGGTTGCACTCTGGGAGTGCCGGCAGAAGTGAAAACATTTTCTTTTGTTCTTTCTTCGTTATATACATAGAAAAAGATAAAAAGAACATACCATGCGATACATATAATATAGTGCTAATCATAGAACCTATCACTTATTTTCTGCTAATTTTCTGTCAGAAGAAATTAATAAATTATGAAAAGAAAAAATAATCACATAAAATAATAAATTACAGAAAGAAAAAATAATCATAAAAAGTAATAAATTACAAAAAGAAAAAATAATCACCAAAAGTAATAAATATACACCAAAAGTAATATATAAGAAGAAACAATCACAAAAAAACCCCTGAAAGCCAGGTGATTTGAACCCGATACTACCTGAAACTATAAGGACTTCCAGTCGAAGTGCTTACCGTTTAAGCTACGACGTATCTATTGTAATTTGCAAAATACATGTCTGTACCTAATCTTGTATGACGTCAGCCGTCGGTTACGGTTCAAAGGTCAACTAATCCTGACGCTTCCTTAACATTTTACACCCATCCAACGCCGCTAAAGAAGTTTTCACTTCAAAACTTAAGAGGTCGAGTTGTGACGGCTTGACCTCTAAGTCTTTGTTGCAATATGTGTTACAAAAAGTCAATGACGAATGAATTTTGTCAAAACACTCATAAGTTCAAAAATTAAAAATGTCTGTTACATATTCAGTAGCATCACATATTGTGCCATTTTTCATAGGAATGCATTGTACTCTCACGAATGAAAACATACATCTGCATTTCATGATATTCGAAGAATCTACATGTTGCTTGTCAACTGGCAGGATACAGTTATTGGTGTATTGAAATATGAAACGACTTATCAAATCGATTATGGGAGAATTTGGATTGCTTGAGGCGTAGCTGGGTGGCTTAGTGATCAGAGCATTCCCCCTGTAAGGGAAAGATCGCGGATTTGAGTCCTGCCTGAGCGATTCACTTTTTCCTATTTTAATCGATTTGAAAAGTAAGCATACTAATTACTTCAGAATTTCATTCAAATGAAACGACTTGCTAAACTGTTGTCCGAGTCCGAACTTCGGCCGTGTCCTTGACGCTGCGGCATTATGATGCATTAGGCTGCGATTCCATCAGAGATGTACGAGGTAGCTGGGCAATGCGAGGATGTGTAGGACGGCTGTGAAATCGTGTGAGTGTTTCACCAGAAATTAGCTACGGGGCTAAGCAGGACGCGGATTCGTACCGACAGCGGCGCTGTGAAGCGGTGCACGAATAGTTGTTGCAGGTTCGTTACAGATGCGAGTGGGTGAGGTATGATAGAAGCGAAGCCCTTGCAACGCACCCCTCATATACATCCCCTGGAACACATGCGTATCACACATCTTTGCTTTGCATGTACAAATACAAAAACCTTACTCTGCTGAGCCGTTACCACTAGAGCCTAGACCAAGCTAGTGTGCCAATGGTTCTCAATAAACACATCTCTCACTACACATCCTCGTACGTCTCTGGTGAAATCGCAGCCAAGTGTACATTTCGATATTAAAATCGCTTAACATTCATAAATGACATTCTTAATTATACTTGCAATGACCATGGCTTTCTGAGGATGCAAGGAGAAGGTTTACACCATAACCTTCGTTTCGACTGCAGTGTCCTTGTCGTGTCGACTCTCATTGCATTTTATTTTCAGCTAGTCGTAAATGGCGTACTTTATATCGGTCTTAATAACTGCAGTAGTTACATAACAGGATTAATCAATGAACTTTAAGGCGGGAAATTGAAACTGACACTATTAACTACTACACTAACTAGCAAGACTGGCGTAATTTATTGTTGAAATTGAACCTCCACTATCGTAATTCACAAATTAAATAACTAATTAATGTTCGAAGTTCGCCATTTCGGAGACAAAATTAATGTGTACAGTGTAAACTTGTGGACAATTTTCAAAAACGCGCGAAAAACGCTGTCACCTTGTATGGAGCCGATTACGTGACGTCACACGCAAGTAAACATTTTGTATAAACCTTAAAGCAGTGAAGTCAAAGTAAATAATAAAGTTTTTCTTCAAACTTTGTGAATAAAATGGTGTATAGTTGCACAATGTACAAATACGTCTTTAAATAATCCACAAAAACTATTTGTTTCTGTTCTGTCACAAAGCCGTGTTTACTTGCGTGTGACGTTAGCAGTGCTGTGATCGATCAAAGAGCGTTTTCGTCACAGATAAATGAAAAGACGGGTTGCACTCTGGGAGTGCCGGCAGAAGTGAAAACATTTTCTTTTTTTCTTTCTTCGTTATATACATAGAAAAAGATAAAAAAGAACATACCATACCATACCTATAATATAGCGCTAATCATAGAACCTATCACTTATTTTCTGCTAATTTTCTGTCAGAAGAAATTAATAAATTATGAAAAGAAAAAATAATCCGAAAAATAATAAATTACAGAAAGAAAAGATAATCATAAAAAGTAATAAATTACAAAAAGAAAAAATAATCACCAAAAGTAATAAATTATAATAAGAAAAAACAATCACAAAAAATCCCTGAAGGCCAGGTGGTTTGAACCCGATACTATCTGAAACTATAAGCACTTACAGTCGAAGTGCTTACCGTTTAAGCTACGACGCCATCTTTTGTAAAATGCAAAATAGATAGTCTACCTAATCTTGTATGACGTCAGTCGTCGGTTACGGTTCAAAGGTTAACTAATCCTGACGCTTCCTTAACATTTTACACCCATCCAACGCCGCTAAAGAAGTTTTCACTTCAAAAATCGAAAAATTATTAGATATTTTTAAGCGAAATTCTCAAAAAATATGCTTATTTTAGTTTAATTTATAGTTTTAAATGTCTTTTTACGCTATTATCTGATAGGATGACCATTATTTGTAGTATTCTTTTAATGTTGTCAAATAGCGTATTGCTACAATGCATTTGAATTAACACTAGCAGTTCTGTGAACAGTAGACCTCGCGAGCACCATTTGCCACATTTTTCTTGCAACTTAATCAAATCTGATATTCTTAAAATAAACTGATATATATCTTCTTATTTTAAACAACCCTGGATGTTTCACTAATAAATAATGACAATCCGTTCTTGAAAGAACGCTACAGCAAGCTTGCCCCTTTTTCTCATTTGTTTTTTTTATAACGAAGTTCACCTTAACGAGACATGATTTTTATTTCACAACCTGTGAGGAATCATGCCCTTTTTGTTTCAGCCAAAAATCATCAAGATCCGTTCATGAATAACGTGACAGCAAACGTCCCCCTTTTCTATCCCATTATCTCTCTTATCAAAAAAGCTCTGGACAAAAGTTGAGTTCTAAATCAAAGAAAATATGTGCCAAGTTTGGTGAAAATTGGTTAAGATATGTGCTCTCTAGACCGGAACAAACAAACTGACATAAATAAGGACAAAAGCAAAATCAACCACCTTGTCGAAAAGGAGACATTCGATCGTTTCCCTCGCTCGTTCAATAAATGACATTAGAGTTAAAAAAAAAAAATTGCGCCTCTATCCGCCCTGAAAAGATTGATAGCAGTTAGGGGACGACTTTCAAGAATGCCAAATGCTATTAAATTTGTCTAAACACTTCAATGTGGCTGTCTGCCGATTTCTGACTTAATTAATGAGTTATTTAATACTTTATTTAATTCCTACGACGATCCCTTTTACTTATCTAAACCTGAATGAATCAATGCGCCTCCTACTAAACCACGTGGTTTAATCCGAATCGTTCTAGTTGCCGGGTTTGGCGGTAGGGTTGCACAATTGCGCGGTCAAGTGCATTCAGCCGGGTTATTAGAGAACAATGTGGAGAATTTTAATGAGCTGAAAACATGGACAAACCAGGTCACAGACTGCTCTACTTCGCTGAAAGGAACACTGAATAAACTCATCAATATTGCAGAGGGCGCGCAGTTTTCTCATTTAGCAAATATCGTGTGACATAAGTATGTCTTTAGAATTATTTTTTCTTAAAAATAAATAAACGGGACAGATACGATTTTTCAGTTTATACCTCTCTCGTTAATGTCAACTTTAATATATTCTGAAGGACCAAGCGCAAGAGGTAGCAATCGTTTATTTTAACATACATTACGACCCCACTTAAATTTATAATTATGATTAATTAGTAAGCTTTAATTACTTTGGAACAAAAAGGAAATATGATCGTTTCTAAAGGCTTGTTAATGGGTAGTCCCTAATTCAACAGTTCAATTTGCGTTGGATAAAATATCACGAACCTATTTTAAACCTTGACGTTATCATACTTACTAAATTGCCATTTTGTTTGATAAAGGCGAGCTTCATTTATTTTTTGGATTTCACCATTTTGTTTTGCTCTTTCGTTATGTCGTTAAAATTTAAAAAGTTTATAATAAAATTCATAATTTAAGAAGACAAGCAGATAAACAATTTCGTTTAGCTTATTGCCATTCAAATTAGGAAAATATACAATGCAAATCGATAAATGTTCAATATTTTTTTGAAATTATTTTCTAATATAATCAAACTGTCTTATTACATATAAGAAGTAAAAATATACAAGATGGAAAATAGGTTTTAAATAAACAAATCAAGTACAGAAGCAAATTTTGCTCGTTTGTTACGCAATCAAAAACGTTTTGATTACGTTATTTATGTATCTAATCAAAATACATTATGTATGTAATCAAAACGGTTCTGCACCACCGCTCAAAGTCACAGCACGCTAATGTATTTACAATCGAAAAAGCATTCAATCTTTTCCATTAGATGTTGGGTGAAGCTGTTTATTACATTAATAAAATTATGATAATGGCAATGATGTGTAATGTCTAATTTTCAAAATGGCAAATCGAATTTACTGTTAGGCCTTTTTGATGTGTCTTTTTTTAATACGCAATGCGAAACTGCGAAATTAATTAGGCTTTATATTTTTAAGGGTAAAGCGCTCTTCCCGATGTGCATAAATAACAATAGATTTGTTAGGCTTGCTCTGGTTTTATCTGCAGGTAAAGCCACAATACAAATAGAAATTCAACAAAACCCGCATCACATTTAATACGTAATAAACTTCATACACCGCCCCGATGCTTGATAAATGATAGTAGATTCACTCCATTACCGCCGATACATTACCGACTCATAACTCAATCTGACACGAACCTGTAATAGATTGCACATTTTCTAACTACTCGTTTTGACTTAGTGTCTGTAACGTTGTGGTTTATGGTCTGACATGCCAGGCCAGCTTTCTGATGTGAGTGTTATTTTTAAACTTTTAAGTTAAAAAACCCGTGAAATGTGATCGCGACGAACAGACACGAAGTGAAAAAGAGTTTCGCTTTTTCCTTCTGAGGTACGGAACCATAAAAAATTACATGAAATAATGTAGTTAAACTCATGTTGAATTAGGTTGCCAGTCTTACTATAAACGTTACTATACTTTACAATAGTCATTCGTTTTCTTTTTTCTTCTGATGATTAACGTATTTAAAAATGATATGAAAAAAAGGGTTCTAACGAAGTAGGTTCCCTTTCCACGTGCCATCCGAAGTATTCTTCCATTAGCTACCTAATGCTATAAGATATAATATGACAAGACATAATTACCTTTCTTGGCTATTATCTAGGAGACCTCGAGGGAAATTGCATGATATAGGGATTTCATGTCATTAGGATGCCGCGGTTATCGAATTTTGTTGCGAAGGCTGTGTTAATTGACGTGAAAGCTTCGTAATTATACACTTGTGGACACATCTATTGGCCCACCTTAGAGTTTAGGTTTCGATGGCCCCTACCTAAATATGATTGCTAGATTGAACAAAAAGTATTGATGCAGTTTTAAACCTGATACATTTTACCATCTTTTTCGATCGTATCGTTTTAAATTTGAATTCAGAACATGGAGCCAAGCCTAACAAGTCGGGTATGCGCCTTGATGAAGGCAGTTGATTTTTGAATAAAAAACAGGTTTTATCAAATAAAGGTTTAATTTAATAAACCGTGTTGCCTCCATGGGCATCTACGACAGCTCTAATACGATGAAGCATAGAGTTTATCAACCGTACTATGAAATTTTGAAGGATCATCTCAAATTCCTCTTCTATGGCAGTTTTCAACTCCGGCATCGTCTGGGCAACTGGCTGACGAGCCTTAACACGTCTTTTTAGATTGTCCCACGTGTGCTTAATGGGGTTCATGTCTGGGCTTCTGGCTGGCCAGTCCATAACTGTGATGTACCTATCCCGAAGATATTCCCTGACGATGCCGGCCGTATGGGCTCTTGCATTATCATACATAAAAAGGAAATTTGGGCCCACATGGTACACGTATGGCATCACGTGAGATTCTAAGCACTCACGAATATACCTTTCAGCATTTAATGTTGACAGCCGTGGTCCCGTAACAACCTCAAGTTGAGTTTTGCCGCTCGCGGATATACCGCCCCAGACAGTCCATGAGCTACCGCCATAAGCAACCCTCTCTTGAAAGCAGCATAGTGCAAAACGCTCTCCCTTACGTCGGTAGACCATCTTCCTTCCATCATGGCCATGTAACACAATTTTAGACTCATCAGAAAAGAGTACACGGCTCCAATGCTGCTGAGTCCAATTTAAATGAGGGCGCGCGAAAAGAAGACGCGCTGTTCGATAGGCTCGCGTTAGTTTGGAGCCATTAGCTGGTTTGTGTGGTACCATATCGCGTTCTTTGAACCTTCTCCGAACAGTTCAAGCGCTCACAGATACTCCGTGGAAGTCGCGAAGTTGGTTTTGTATCTCAATGGAGGTAAGGTGACGATTTCTCAAGCTGGTCGTCGCGATGTATCGATACTGCCTTTCAGTTGTGACCCGAGATCGTGGCCTTCCTTGGCGACGAACAAAGCCGCCAGTCTCTACTTACCTCCGATAAACATTTCGGACCGTAGATCGACTTAAATTAAGTTGAGCACTTGCATTTCTTTGGCTATATCCGGCCTGGATAAGTCCACAGCTTGGGCGGCGACTTCAGGCGAAGTATCTTTAGATTATTGATAGAACCTCACCTTAATGTTAAGAATAAGTAATGTTTGTTGCAAAACCAAAGAGAAAAATCACACTTTCAAGAATTAAATCCAAGTAAACCAAAAAAATCAAGTTTTCTTAGTATTCAATTGTTTGATATCAACGAACAAACTCCAAATTTTCTTTTGTTTCTTTAAATTCTGGGTTCGAAATTCAAAAAAAGACTATTAAATAAAATTATGAATGTGCCTGGTTCAAAACTGCATAAAAACTTTTTAATTTTTTAATATAAATTTTTAGCTAGGACTAAACGAAACTGAAAATGCAAGGTGGGCCAATAGATGTGTCCACAAGTGTCAACGAGTTATCACCAACGTGGTTATTACTAAGACTTATTTACTTCAATTGATTGTTGAGATAAGTAGGTTTAGGAAAGATGTAAAATTTATTTAAGAAAGAAATTCACTGTACAGTGTCACTTATGAAATTCGATCAAATTCGGATCCCGATCGATGCCTTAGCACTTTTTATTTTATTAGTCGCCCACAGCTCCGCTCGCTTGGATGTCGATTATCAAAAAAAAAACCTACGTCCTTTCTTAAGGACTATACAACCCCTGCACCAAATTTCGTCACAAGCGGTTCAGTGGTTAATAAAAGCGTGAAAGCGTACAAAATAGACAGACAAACAGAGTTACTTTTGCATTTATAATGTTAATGCTATACTGTTGTATAGTATTGAGTAAAAGTCTTCGCTTGTCAATCATCTTGCGGTTTTCTTAAGCTAATTAATCCATATTTTATCTATATCTATACGATTGAGTAACTTTTCTAAAAGATAAACAGTTTTCTTTTCTTTTGTATTCAATATCGTAGAATTTATTTCTTATCGACAAGTCATTTTACAAATATCTCATTCACAGTCGATCGACTATGACGCCATTTGAACATGTCTTTATCGGTACTCGCTTAGGGTTGGCAGTTGGTAAATATGGATTCGAATTTATTTTAGACGTCAGTATATTGATCCTCTTGTTCAGCACGTAAAAAGTTAGGTAACGATTGAAAACAAGATTCACTTGATCAATTTACCTGTTAATTAAATAAGCGATAGTGAAACTGAAAAACTCACTGAGCTTACTTAACGGATGTGGCTTTGAATCTCATGTGAGCTGAACAGATATTTTAAAAGAACGCCGTTGTTAATAACTTGTTCAATATTTAGAAAAGTGCCGATTGGGTTTGTGCATTAAAGAGGAATATACCTACTTGTACCTATAATTGTATTGTACTTATAAAAATATTTAGTTATATTTTAATGACCTGCGGTGAAGTGCCAACCCTAGTAACTTTTTATAGCTCTAAATGAGTAACTAAAGTATCGTTAACATGTAACATAAAATGGTAAAAACTGTATTTTTACTTATACTTTTGTATTTCTTATCTTTATCGATATAATTATGTGGCATTGCGGTCGCAAAGGGTGGATTTAGTTTCAGTTACCATCTCGTTCAAGGGTATATAGACTTTTCCAAATAAATCATTAATGTACCCATCGCGCTGATACATCTGATTTTTTTCAGAATTGCAATTTTTTTCATGGATCCCTTCATCAGGCCTGCACAAAATCGAATCGCACCCTCCTTTGTGATAAAAAAAAATTCTGAAGTATTTGCCAAACATATTTTGACGCTTTGGAAAACCGCCAAGTAAACTACCACCAGAGTACTTCAACCTGTCTGTATTAGACAAATCCATATAATTTACTGAAATCCAAATAGACAACTGATTAATCACGAAGAGTAGTTACAAAAACTTCGAACATATCCCTCACTAAGTTTTACTAATGGCCACTTCGGAGAAGTTACTTACACAACTAAAGTAAATACTACTGGCGTACTGGGTTATTAGTAAATTAAAAAAAAAGACGGGTTGCACTCTGGGAGTGCCGGCAGAAGTGAAAACATTTTCTTTTTTTCTTTCTTCGTTATATACATAGAAAAAGATAAAAAAGAACATACCATACCATACCTATAATATAGCGCTAATCATAGAACCTATCACTTATTTTCTGCTAATTTTCTGTCAGAAGAAATTAATAAATTATAAAAAGAAAAAAATAACCACAAAAAATAATAAATTACAGAAAGAAAAAATTATCATAAAAAGTAATAAATTACAAAAATAAAAAATAATCACCAAAAGTAATAAATTATAATAAGAAAAAACAATCACAAAAAATACCTGAAGGCCAGGTAGTTTGAACCCGATACTATCTGAAACTATAAGGACTTACAGGCGACGTGCTTACCGTTTAAGCTACGACGATATCTATTGTAACTTGCAAAATACATAGTCTGTACCTACTCTTGTATGACGTCAGTCGTCGGTTACGGTTCAAAGGTCAACTAATCCTGACGCTTCCTTAACATTTTACACCCATCCAACGCCGCTCAAGAAGTTTTCACTTCAAAAAGTTATGCTTATACAGAAAAGGGTATGTTCCGATGGTGAACATGGACCAAGTTTTTAACATCGATAGTTACTAATATGAAAGGAATGCTCGTTAATGAGACCTCGTAACAACGACAGATTATCAATTGACACCGATACGGCCCTAAAGGTTCACCGACTTGGCCTACCTCATTTACATTCAATAACTCTAGCCGGTCAACGTTTCCTATTGTACAGACCGACAGACTTAAGCCGGCAACAGACGTATTACAGTCCCAAGAAGGACAAGGCGAAGCTTTATATTATAAATTAGTCATGTCAGATAGTCGGATGCCTTCCGTATGGAAGTGAAAGCACAATTCAATTGTAAAAGATAAGTTAGTTGTTACGGCATTGTTCTTACCCTTGTAGATAGATATATTGTATACTAACCAAAACAGAATGAAATACAAATTTTGTTTCTAATCTAAAATCTAAAAGCTGTTGTACAAAATTGGCGGCGTTATCGCGATTCATCTCTTTCAGGTAACCCTTGTAGCCTAAAATAAATAACATTTTATTAAAACCGTCGGTATACAGGATAATTTGTCTGACACACAATTATGATACTGTCTTTTTGTCAGATGAAACAATTATTTGAATATAACGTTATTGACACGACGACATGAATAAAAACCATTTAAAAAAATAAAACTTGAGAGGTGTCAAGGGACAACCGGATGGAACGAAGTTCTTTTCGATTATTTAGTGAAGAAATAGTAATACAACTTTGGGTCTTATTTTTTTCGTTACAACTTTTGGTCTTAATTTTTTCCAGCTAGCCCCCTTTCGCAACACGCAATAAGGAACTTCGTTCCAAAAATATTGTTGGAGATAAGAACATACATTTTCATACCAGGAATATCGCCGCATGTCTAGCGTCGTCCTTATGTGTGTTATACTGAGAGCTTGGGACGAATACCAGACAAAAATCAGAATAGACTCACAAATAGAAATACATAATATACACTCGAGTAATTTAATTTATAAAATTCTCGTGTCACAATGTTAGTTTCCATACTCCCCCGAAACGGCTCGACCGATTCTTTTGAATTTTTTTATGCATATTCAGTAAGTCTGAGAATCGGCTACTATCTATCTTTCAAACCCTTAAGTGTCACTCTTCTATCATCTGCTTTTTAATAGTCATTTTAATAATATTATCATTTTGTATCCTAGCTTCTTCACCGCAACCCTGTCTCCCTGTTTAGAGAACTATAGATAGTTCTACTTCTTCGTTTTAATACTACTACTAATAATTCAATCGTCAAAACTACATATCATTTGAGCAGATAATTATCATCATCATGACATAGTTTAAAACAAAGTCACTTTTGTTTACTGTCTGTCCCTAATGTATGTTTTTTTACGGATTTTGATGCAGTTTCTTTTAATAGATAGACTTATTCAAGAGGAAGGTTTATATGTATAATACATGCTTAATATAGTAGAGGGCGCAGCGGGAACGGGATCTGACGACACGCTGGCGGAAAAATATAGGCGGTATGAAGTTCTTTCGGCTAATTGTTATATGTATTGGTTGAACTACTTAATAGATTTTATCAAGCGAAAAATCAACAACGCTAGATAGGGGTTTAATTTTTAGGGTTCTGTACGTAAAGGGTGAAAACAGAACCCCATTACTACGACACTGCTGTTCTTCTTATATACAGATTAAATTTTCACAGCACAAAACTACTAAAAAAGCGGTTAAGTGCGACTCGGACTCGCCCATGAAGAGAACCCGTCATGGGCGAGTAGTAACAAGTAACATACCAATTATAAAAGTTCGTCTAGGGTTACGATTTATGATGTGTTAAAAAACCTAGTAACTAGATCTCGTTCAAACCAATTGCCTGTGGAAGTTTACATGGTAATGTTCATCATAATATTCTTTTAAGATTTATCAGTCTCTTATTTTAGAAGTGACAGGGGGGGGGGGGGCACACATTTTCGCCACTTTAGAAGTGTCTCACGCGCATTCAGGTTAGAAAAAAAAAATATTAGAAGCCTCAATATCGTTTTTGAAGACCACGGAATACATCTACTTGCAAGTTTCAACAGCATAGTTCTTATAGTTTCGGAAAAAAGAGGCTGTGACATAGGTACGGACGGACAGACAGACAGACATGCCGAAATCATAAGGGCTTCGTTTTTTGCCAATCATCGATATACAAAAAAAATAATGTACGGAACCCTCCTAAAGAGAGTTCGACTCGCACTCGGCCGATTTTTTAAAATTAATTTGCGGTAGATGATGTTCTTCATAACTTCATCAAATAATACTTTCTACATGCAAATATTTGACTTTATTTCTTCCAGAAAATACAAAATCATTATGAAGGGCATGCTCTATATTCTTTAAGAATTTATCAACTGAATTTGATGACCAATTTTCTGTTGTCGCCCTTTACCCAGAAGGAAGATAGACGAACAATATTACATATTGTATCACACTCAGAGAGAAGCATGGAGGCGTAAAGGAGATAGAGAACCCGGTTATCAGTGCATTAATTATGTTAAACTATCAGGTCAATAATCTACGTAGGATTGAAGTAGCGAGTTGTTCCTCTATTCAATAAGAAATGAAAGCGATTCGCCCACTTGCCATTATAGATGGTTTAAACACGTGGGTGGAACTCGCAGACTGGAATGGATTTGCTAAAGTTATCATAAGGCTATATAAAAGGACTAGCTACATGCCCTTACACATGTACACCGGATGATCAAATTTGCCTTTCGAGAACGCCATCCAGGTAGCAGCACACTGGCAGGGCCAAATTTGAGAGTGTAGGCGTTATAGCCACGTTAGAAGAAGGAGAACGGGTAAGGTGTACCTTGTTGTTGTCACTTAAGCACAGATTACCTAATAGTTGGACTTAGGTGGCGGATCAGTAGGTACACGAGCCATCTGATGGGATTCAGTTACCGTGGTCTATAGACATGTGCAACACAGAGGCGTTATAATCTTGCTACCGACCCTGCCGACCGACATCACTGGTCCTGAGTTTTGAAGTGATATCATTTAGTTATTATTTTTTTTAGTTACTGCCGTAGTTGAAATATACTTACATTAAGGGTATTCGGGAGGCAAACGAAATACCAAATTCCCTCATCTCCATTTAAAAAGTTAAATTACCTGAAACAATAAATAACAAAATTGAGTAAATATCTCAAGAAAAAGAAAAACCTAAATTATCTATTTTATAAGCACCGTGCCGCAATCTTTTTATTTTTGAGTAAGTAAAAATAAAAGCAAATGCAATCGTAAAGAACCATTTATGAAGTTTTCTTTGTAAGCACATGTATGGTATGTGCCACTCCTAATTTGTAACACAGCTTTTTATATATTTTCGTGACGTAAGTAAATAAGCTGTGACATCGGAAGGACATTTCCTTATAAACGTTACAAAGAATCTCGTGAAAGTGAAAATGAAAATATATTACTATTTCACCTATGATGGTTTGTTTGTATACTGATTTCAGTAATGCGTATACAATACATGTGGTATATATTGTATATCCCATACAAGGGTTCTAATCCGCAAAATCCTTATTATAAGTTAAATGTCTATGACATTTAACTTATTAAAATATTGTTATAAGCTGATAATTCGATAGATGAATGTGAATTCAATATAAGGCTGATAATTCGTTTAGACGCATGCGAATTCGATATAAGACTAGTAATTCGATATACACACATGCGTGTTTATTGAATTACTAGGCTTTTGCCCACGGCACTACCCCCATGGAATACTTAAGGATTTGGACCTGCAAGTACCCACACTAGTATTAGTACGTAGGATACACTATCAATCTCTGCCTCTATTAATTTTCAGCCAGTATTCAGGTGTTTTTGCACGATTGAGTAACAAAACGTGTTATCAATGAAAGTATTTCCAGCAATGTAATTACCTAAAATACATAATTATGAAAGTATTTCCAGCAATGTAATTACCTAAAATACATAATTTTTTCTAAGTTATTACGAAAATACTAACATTTTGTTTATTTTTTATTTATTTATGTATTTTATTATATATTAGGCACCCGACTCTTAGTGACATCCCGTAGTTCCCTGGAGAAACTTTATTTCACCTTCATCTAATTTAATTCACGAGGAGAACCTGCTAACCTGTTGTCATTTAAAAACTATAAATGACATCTACTAATTTAGATAAGTAACTTCACAAACATATCTCGGCAAGTTTATTCATTTGTCGAAGTTGTACGAAAGACGCAAATTACGAGATATTGTCGATGCGAAATGTTCTTTTTATGATTCTAGTTTTTATGAGTTATTTTCTCGTATATTAGACTGCTTCGGTCAGGTCTGGCGCGGAGCCAGTTGTCTGTGCTGTTTTGTATGAACAGCTGAACCTGCCATACATTACGCTACGCAGCTACGCTACACTAATCTGATACATTATTAGTTCATCTAGTCATTTTTTCGCCTTAGGCGTGATTCATATAGAAAAGGCAAAAGCAAGGTATATTTCTCGCCCGTTTGTCACCTTTATGCTTTACGGACGCGAATGCGATTTTATTTTGATTATACCCATTATACCTTACGCCTTATAACTTTTTTATAATGTCACACCTTACATTGGCAAAAAGCTCTTTTATAAAAAAAGACGGGTTGCACTCTGGGAGTGCCGACAGAAGTGAAAACTTTTTCTTTCTTTCTTTCTTCGTTATATATACATAGAAAAAGATAAAAAAAAAACATATCATACCATACCATACCTATAATACAGCGCCAATCATAGACGCTATCACTAATTTTCTGCTAATTTTCTATCAGAAGAAATTAATAAATTACAAAAAGATAAAATAATCACAAAAAGTAATAAATTACAAAAAGAAAAAAATAATCACAAAAAGTGTCATAAGGCCGGGTTTGAACCCGGTACTATCTGAAACCAAAAGGACTTACAGTCGAAGCGTTTACCGCTATGCTGCAAAGCTATTTATAGTATATTGCAAAATGGCCAGTCTATACTATAGCTAATATTGTATGACGTCAGTCGTCGGTTACGGTCCAAAGGTCAAGCTATCCTGACGCGCGAGTTTAACAATTTTTACCCATCCAACGCCGCTAAAGAAGTTTTCACTTTAAAATTTAATTCATTCAAAACGTAAACCAAATGCTTAGGATGCAACCGGAACATGTAAACGTTTTATACAATGACGAAAGACGAAACGGTGTCTTCTTAGTTCTCAGCAACGGAAAATTATTACCTTTTTGTATTAGGTCCTTTACGAGCTGCCATAAAGATCAAACGAGAATGAAATATGTCGATGTAACTTTAGGAATAATTTTATATTTTGTATTGTACCCAGAGCAGATCTTTTGGAAGCAGCTTTTTTACTTCTTCCATTACTGGTAGGTACAAACGAAGGCAGGTACCTTCTACCCTTCAACTTAATGTAGACATTCACTTAATTTTTAAAGCTTGTGAATGTTTCGTCAGCTTGCTTCAGCTACCCATATTTCTTTCTAGTTTCACTGAAGTGCACGTGACACGTGCAAGCAATCACGTGCAAATAAAAAATGGAGGCCCTTTTCATCAGCACTTGTCAGCACGCGCGTGATGGAACTTAAATACCTGCCTTTAGTGTTGCAAGCGTTCATTCGTTGATCTACTTAGATACTCTAAGACAGTTCGCCTCAGTACTTTTTATCTTTTCTGTGCCACAGGTGAAAACAATAGAGCATGTTAATCTGTACCTACTATTATTTTATCAGAACACATTTCTTTTTGTTCTTGGTCGTTGGCCGCAATCGAAAGGTCTTAGTCAGACTTAAAATGCTACGTCACTCCGTTTGCATTCGATGAGTAGAACCAGAGATATAGCCAAAAGTCGCGTTAAACATCTCCGCAGGTGGAGTCGCAGACATGGGCTAGTACAAAAGAAGATACCAATTAATTAAGAACCTCCGTGTAAAAGTTGGGTAAAAGACATCATACCGAGCGAAATACTCACAGTATCATTGGCAATTTGAATGCTATTTCCGAGCAAGAGCATAGTACGGCCCAGTGAGTCACGACAGTACGTTAGCACCGGACGAGCAACACCGGTCGGAGTCATTATGCAATTGTATATGAGACCAACTTACTTGTTCACACGGCTGTTGGTGGATTCAGTTTTAAGAGGTTTGTTTTTCTTTATAGCCATGAGGTTTTTATTCGGGCCGGTAATATTGCAATAATATAAGCAAACGGTAGTATCATTGGCAATTTGTTTGCTATTTCAGAGCAAGTGCATAGTAGGGTTCAGTGAGTCACGGCACTCACTACAGTACGTTAGCACCGGACAAGCACCACCGGTCGGACTCATTATGCAATTGTAAGACGAGCTTGCTTGTTCACACGGATGTTGGTGAATTTAGGTTTAAGAGTTTATTTTTTTTTTTCTTTTGTAGCTATGAAGTTACTTTGTGTGCTTTTAAGCCGGCCGGAATAAGCTGGCTTGTTCACATAGCTTATGGTGAATTTAGTTTTTAATGATTGTTTTTTTTTAAAGAGCTATGAAGTTACTTCCATGTGTTTTTATTCGGATCTGTAACAATGCAATGTAGTTAATGACTATACAAGAGTTGAGAGAGAGTTATGAGTCATGACATTTAATTTAAATTATTAAAGTTCAAACCCCGCATAGACCGATTAATTTTTTTTTCTATTTTAATAGATTTGAATAATTAGCATGAAAAATGCTTAAAAATGTAATTCAAATGGTTTGAGCGGAGTAGTCAAAAATCGATGTTTAAAAATGATTGAAAACTCATTCATTGGTTCCGATAGTTCGTAAGAATGTCGGTAGATGCTCCACCGTCGCCTCAAAGACGGATAAAGGGAGAAATTTGGATTGGTAAGGGCGAGGTCTTGTAGCTTAGTGGTCATTGAACCATTGGCAAAGATCGCGGGTTCAAAACCGCCTAGACCAATTTTTTTTTTCTATTTAAATCGTCATGACATTTATTCAGTTTCATTTCGACATTAAACAGTAATGATGTAAAATATCAAGTGTTGTAGAAGCAGCCTAGAGCGGTCCATGCCCTTTTTCTGACTGCACGGCATTCGTAAGCCACCGAGGCAATAATAGGTATTAGCTTATTGATTAAGTGAATTACTACAGGCCACCGCCAGAAACAAACAGTGTCATTAGTGTGACAAATCGAATCATTGCCCATTCGTTTTATTAGCTTACAGGTAAACATACGGGATGAAATACTTGAATGGTACGCTTCGCTTATCACGATTCACGATAAATAGCGTTCTATAATTAAAAGGCAAGCGCACCTTTGACGTAGATATCGTATGTAAATTTAAAACCGTATTATGTAATAAGTACTAGCAAACCATCATATCATTTCATTTCATCATTTCATTTCATTTCATTTCAAAAAGCTGAGCTCGTCAAGTTCTTCATTCTATCCAATGACTTTTAATGTAAACATTTTTAAAGGTTGTAATTTTGTGTTAAAAGCACAATGATACAATGATCGTTTTTCAGCAAAGTGTACAAAAAAATGCTGAAGCTGTCGTTTACTTTTAAATTATGTAAAAGAAATAAGTACAGACAGCCTCGTAAGTTGATTAACACTAACATATACAAATATTTTATAAAGTTGTAAAATATGTATTCATTTTTTATGTAGTTTTGTAGTCCCCATCATTGCACTAAGTAAATATTTTTAATGTTTAATTTAATTAAATTATGAGAGGATTAGCAGCCACAGTGATCAATAAATTAGAATTTGTTAAGCTACTTTTGGAGTTGACTGTACAATGCAATGCAAGTCTACTACAGATTTATCTTAATTCACTCAAATACCTATTAGACACTTCCATGTTATGAATTTCTTACCCATTTGCGGTAAAATATTAAGCGAAACGCTTTATTACCGTGGAAATGCATGCAGATGCAAATTTTCGCAACATTTACAATGTAATATCACTGCAACGGAAGCCCGGTTGGAACGAATTTCTCATTTTCATCGTTTCCTGACCTTGTTCTAAGTACCTCCTTCGTTTGGTGTAATATTTATTCTGTAACGAATGTCTCATTTTATGGCGAACTATTTTAAATTATACTTATACTAGCTTTAGCCCGCGGCTCCGCCCGCGTGGATGTCGGTTATCGCGACCAAAAATGATAGCCTATGTCCTTTCTCAAGGTCCAATCTACCCCTATAGCAGATTCCATCAAAATCGGCTCAGTGGTTTAGGCGTGAAAGACAGACAAACAAACAGACAAACACACACAAACACTTGCCCATTTATAATATTTGAATGGATTCCACATTCCACGAAATTGACGTGTATATTACACGTCAATTAAAAATACTCCTTTGATATACATAAGTAGTGAAATATACTTATTTAACTAGTTATGTACCTATATCAAAGGAGTAGCCGTAGGACACATGTATTCTCAGTTTCATAAATGCGATAGCAGGTGAGACCTGCTGACTAGTACTGATTGACGAACTGCTGATGGCAGGCTTTCCTCTCAGGGCGCGGTGGCACCATTAAAAGTCTATAAACAAATCGATAAGATTCTTTTATTATTTTTTTCATAGCAAAACCACTGCCCTACCACAGCCACTGTAACCAATGCCATTTAACTTTAAACTTTCCTTTTGTACCGTTAAAGGCTAAAATTAACAATCTTGAAGAGTGAATAAAAAAAATTATAAACTCTTTCTCTTTTCATTTTGGAATTTAAAACTCAGCCAAAATTTAATGTCATTTTATGCAATGTCAGCGGTATGACAGTGCTTTTGTTATGTCATAAAATTAGCAAAATCGAGGGCCAGGAGTGCGGATCTCGCGCAGTTATGACCAAAAGGCAAACGCTTTCATATCCTCGAGCTAAGGGTGTATTTTTTTCGATTTCATAAAAAAATATAAGCCAATTACCGCTGCGTGGCAATACACCCATAAACAGGAGTATATTATAGAAAGAAAAAGTTAAATGCTAATAAAAACTTATAAATCGTATTCCGACGGTTCAATTTTGTTTAACTTCTACACGAATTTGCTCGGAAGTTATGTTGTTAGGAGCCTTCTTCCGAAATCTCTCCGAGGAAAACTTTGCTGACGAGTTGGAAAGTTGAAGCTTATACCAGTACCCGAACAATCCCCCGTAATGCAATCGCTATCTCGTCAAACATTTCGCTGAAGATGAACAATATTCACTTATCGTTTCTCCTGCTTCACAGAGCATGTTAAGTCAACTCAAATCTATTTAGGAATAAGACGTCATTACAATGAATATCAGTTATGTTTTCAATAGTGAAAATATATTCAAATTCAAATCATCACTCGCATAAATTTTATCTTTTCATTGGCGTTCCAACCTGAATGGTATGGCAACACGATCACTCAAGTTGTCCTAAACCGAACCCGGCATAGCAAAACTACTTAATTATTTTGTTTGGTTAACTTCTAACTTAATTTACTAAACTGGGTTCTATTCACTGTTAAATTCGACCTAAATTAAAACATAAAATTTTCATTCATTCATTTAGTTTGATTTCAATACAATTATTTTCAGTGGTGAATTCCACCCTCAACAGAATTAGAGAGCACTTAGCATGCTCTCTGAAGCACAAGAAACGACAAATATTCGTCGTTTTACAGCGAACTGTTCTTATAAAAGTTTCACACAGTTTACTGAGAAAACGTTTAGAAGCCATTTGAATATAAATTAGTACAGTCAGCATCATTAAAATGTTGCCAACAAAACTACTCAAAATAATCCAAATACCAAAATTCCAATTTTATATTGGTATAAGAGTATTCAAATAGTTGTAAGTGTCCAGATTGGTCCAACTATCTTAACAATCGGTCTTCCAGAATTATGTCAGTTAGTAGAGTATTCTTATTCATATACACAAGCACGCCGGTCAATGGTATCCAGACAAGTATAATTTCAAAAAATCTAGACATTGTCATTTAATCGCATTTTGTATCCTTTTCTTACTTGTAAAGCCATCCCTTTCACACAATGGCGGGATGATAAGGGATGGGTATATGAGTAAGAAAAAGATACAAAATGTGTCAATTGACAATGTCTATTGTATTTTTTTTAAGTTGACAGTTGAACCAGCCACGAACTATCAATTATTAAGAAAAGTATGAATGTCTAGATTTTTTGAAATTATACTTGTCTGGATACCATCGACCGGCGTGATTGTGTATATGACTATGAATACTCTACTAACTTACATAATTCTGGAAGACCGATTGAAAGGATAGTTGAACCACTCTGGACACTTACAAATATTTGAGTACTCTAATAACCAATATAAAATTGGAATTTTGGTATTTGGATTATTTTGACTACTTTTGTTAGCAACATTTTAATGATGCTGACTGTACTAAATAAATTGCTTCAGGCCAATTCGCTAAATCGGCTGTAATTTCACGCTACTGGTATTCTATGATAATGGTGGGATCTGAAAGCGGTTCTGTAACTGCCGAAGGCAATAGTGAAGGCTTTTAATGTTCGCTTTAGGATTTCGTTTAACGATATCATTAGAGCAAACCCGCAAATGGGAGACATTCATACTCATTTAGAGTATTATATTTAAAGACGTACAAATAAGTAACTTGTAGTTAAGTTTCAACGTAACTCAAGATACTCTTTTAAATATTCAACATTTATAAATCAAGTCAAATCTCTTACATACACCTTTAAATATTGCAAATTAGTTATTTATATTGTTATACCAATTAGGTGGCAAACAAGGACACGGCCCACCCGATGGGAAGTGGTTAACGTGGGCTATGGACGTGTGCAATACCTGGGGAGTCACACTCGTGCTGCCAACCCTGTAAGGACAAAGTTTCTGTGCCGTCAGTGCAAAGACAAAGTAGATGAAGCCTTAAGTCTTCCCACTAGCAATATAAGATCCATAGGCTACGGTAACCTCTTTCCATCAGATGGGCTGTGGGCTTGTCGGTCACCTCAGAGGTATAAACATGAAAAAAAAGACGGGTTGCACTCTGGGAGTGCCCGCAGAAGTGAAAACTTTCTTTCTTTCTTTCTTCGTTATATACATAGAAAAAGATAAAAAGAACATACCATACCATACCTATAGTATAGCACCAATTATAGAACCTATCACTAATTTTCTGCGAATTTTTTGTCAGAAGAAATTAATAAATTACAAAAAAAAAAAAAAAACACCAAAAGTAATAAATTATAATAAGAAAAAACAATCAAAAAAATCCCTGAAGGCCAGGTGGTTTGAACCCGATACTATCTGAAACTATAAGGACTTACAGTCGAAGTGCTTACCGTTTAAGCTACGACGCTATCTATCGTAACTTGCAAAATAGATAGTCTGTACCTAATCTTGTATGACGTCAGTCGTCGGTTACGGTTCAAAGGTCAACTAATCCTGACGCTTCCTTAACATTTTACACCCATCCAACGCCGCTAAAGAAGTTTTCACTTCAAAAATTGGGATGGCATTAAATAATCTTTTTTTTATTCTACTGTGGTAAACTTGTAACAACTCACCCACTGAACGGTTGAGTTGCTTTAGAAGAATTATACGTTGTTAGTCAGATAAGATGAAACTAACAACGTATAATTAAAAAATAAATCCGTGAGTGCTACTAGGTAGATACGAGCAAGTGCATCAAATGAAAATTAATATCCCGAAGAGATAGGCAAGGTTGTTATCACACCCATATATCGCCTTATTTAACTTCTGACGTAATAAAGAGCGAGTTTGTTGCCATCTACCGAATATACGCCGCCCACATGGATGTAAGGTTGTAGCGACCAAACATGGGTCGTCTCCCAAGGTCTAGTCCACCTTTGCATCAAATTTCATCCAAATTCGTCTAGTAGTTTCGACGTAAAAATAGAACAAAATAGAATTATTATTGACGTCAATTAAAAAACAAACATATTGTTCAAGAGTGATAAAAAAATTGAATTGACTTTGATACAGAGTTACTTTCGCATTAATAAAACAAAGAATGTGGATTTAGTTATACTGACTGGACTGTGGTGGGCTAATTGATTGACTGATTGATTGATACTGACAAAAGCACAGCTTCCATAACGCAAATTCAAATCTACATACATTCTACAATCTTGTATTAAACTATAACAGCAGGTGTCAAGCGCACATTACAACGTGTGCGCGTCAATTCCAAAATCGGTGTGTTTCCACAACACATCAATCAATCGCCATTCTACTAGCATGACAACTGTGACAAGTGACTAACCACCCACAACTGCGCAGTTGATAACAACAATAATACAGGATAATCATTAAAACGATACCCTGCACATTCTTTCGCAATAAAGTTACTGATTTATACACACACTGACACACCGGCAGAATTAGCGGAACACCAAAAAAGGAGAGTATAAAATAGTTAGCTTCATTTTTAAACAAATAATAATTAAACATGAAACAACAGTTAAATTTACATGTTTTGACATTAATTTGCAACACCATACTTAAAGTATAATTAAAAAAAACTTTACTAAACAAAATGCATTTTACCTAGATGTCGTAATGACAGAGAAACAGTTGAAATTTTTAGATTTTATGACGGTTTAAAATCAATTAAATGAAGTTTAATAACGAGTGTGTCCCCCTGATTAAGGTTTCCATCCGTCTAGACATGCTGCGTAAAATCTAAGAAAAATGCATTTTGTTTAGTTAAGATTTTTTTTATTAAACTTTAAGTATTGTGTTGCAAATTAATGTCAAAACATATTAATTTAACTGTTGTTTCAAGTTTAATTATTATATGATTAAAAATAAAGCTAACTATTTTATACTCTCCTTTTTATGTGTTCCGCTAAATTCTGCCGGTGTGTGTATAACTTAAGTAATTCAAATAAGTAAACTGTTGTATGATACTGGCTGAAGCTTACGCGAATATCACTGTTTAAAATTAAAACACTTTTTAATGAACTCTATCGCGATTTATTTGGTATTATTTACATTTACTCCGTTGTTTCGGCTACTTTTCAGCAGCCATGTATCATAAATCGCGGACAGCCTCCGTGGCGTAGCTGCGCAGGAGGCGCGGGTTCGATCAGTGCAAAAATTTGTATGCATGAGTATGAGTATTTGCATTGGTCTGGTCGTGCCTCGAAGAGCACGTTAAGCCGTCGGTCCCGGTTGCCTTACAAACATCTATATATGGCAGTCGTTATGGGTAGTAGGAGTTCTCAAAAGTCCAACAACTTGTCTAACTGCAGTGCTTAGATATCGCCTTTGAGTTGAGGTCAGATAGCAGTCGCTTCACAGAAAATGTCGAAGAAGCCAAATACGCCGTTGGACTAGTGAAGCGGACCCCAGACTCCAAATTGATAGCTTCGGATGCGACTGGAATTAACGCTAGGATGGAGATGAATCATAAATCGCGATAGAATCACTTAGAAAATGTGGTTATATTAATAAACTGTAGTCATTATAATCTCATTTTTCACTGAGATCTTATACGAATTAATTTTCTTGCCAACTTTTATCGAAATTAGTTTAGAAGTAAAATGCCCGGGCTCTGAGTTGAAACTTGAAAACAACGGGGATTATCGCCAGGTTGAAGGTGAATTGAATTTAGATCGCTGCGTAGAATTACGTAGACGATTTTGAATAATAAAAATAATATTAGCCAGGACCGGACCTTGTCAGCCGCATGGGCAAAGCAACTCTGTTAAAAAATTCACAACCGGCAAACTGCAGGTGGAGGCGCCCTCCAGGCAGATGGACTGGCGACCTGAAAGCAGTTGCTGGGATAAACTGGATTTGGAAGTACATAGCGGACATTGTGAGAACCCTATATCCAGCAGTAGACTCAAATATGATAATCGATTTAAATGTTAGAGTGCCATAGATAGGCACAGAGTTCAGCTTACAACAAGCGATAGCGCACACTTAATCACATGCAGGCATCATTTACAGTCAATTGTCAAAGCGCGTGTACACGCAACTGCATTGAATCATGTTTGGATACTTGTTAACTTTTCTGTTGTACGTGTAGTTGCCGACATCCCAGTCACGTCACAAAATGGACTCTATACGCAGTAGGTACACGATTTAGGTTGTCCTTTGAACACGAGCTCAAATGCACCAATCATAATCATATTCAACCAATACGCGCGCCAGGGCCTTGTTTCTCTCGTAATTTGGGGTCAAGATAATTATAATATATGCCGGAAGTAAGGGGAACGCGAATTGAAAAAAAAAAACCAATTTGCCAATAAAAAAGTATACTATACCCGGAGTACTACCACGGGCCTTCGACATCGGGAGCGTTCCCCTTAAACCCGGTATATATGTCGCTTGTTGAATAAAACCAGTTAATAGAATGATTTTGTGACAATGCCCTTAACAGTTTTTAAGTGCTTTTCCTTTATTTGTTTACCTTCACGGTCATGCGCAGTACGGAACCGAGGTGCACAATGTTTAAGGAAGTTGGCGTGGTCCTTTGACCTGTATGATGTATCGACCAGGTTGCACTGATCGAGGCCACGTTGATGTATTATAATTATTACTCTAGTAACATGGTCTCAAATGGGGACACCGTTAACCTTTTTGGGCTATTTCAAATCAAATCAAATATATCTTTATTGTATGGTACACAAAAAAAGAACACATTACAAAATATGGTTGGTACACGATTTAGGTTGTCCTTTGAACACGAGCTCAAATGCACCAATCATAATCATATTCAACCAATACGCGGGCCAGGACCTTGTTTCTCTCGTGATTTGGGGTCAAGATATAATATATGCCGGAAGTAAGGGGAACGCGAATTGGTGGTGGTATAGTTGGTATAGTTTCGCAGTATATACATACAATAGGATATTTGACAAATTTCGGAAAACCATTTTAAATTATTCCTTAGCATATAATATGCACACTACATCGATATTTCAAAAAAATATCAACGGATTGTAACAAAAAATCGATGTTAAAGTTTAAATTTTCAAAAGCGCGCGAAAAACGCTGTCACCTTGTATGGAGCCGATTACGTGACGTCATTTTGTATAACCTTAAAGCTTTTTTTTTTTACGTGCGGGAAATCCCCACGGATACCCACCCCTCCGGAGCCGGAGGGGGAGGTTATGTCGGACTCGAACCGACTAAACCGCACGCCGTCTCTGGGTCGTAGTGCTAGGCCGAAGGTGAGGTTGTCATGCGACATATCCCTCGCACCCCGGCTGACCCAGGGCCATCCCTCTCGGTCTGGCCCTCCTCGGGAAGGGGGGGACCACGCGGTCCCCGACTCAACCCCGATGTGGGGAGGCGCGCATCGTCCTACGATGCGCGCCGCCGCCGTGGCCTGCTTCTGCTAGGGTGACGGGCGGCTCCACCCGTCACCATCAGGCCCGCGCTCATGGGGGGCGGAGGTCAGTTTGCGCCCTCCGACGCCCCAGCCGCCTTCGGGCGCGTGCAGCGATGTCAGCGAGCCTTTCTCGCTCATCGCGCCGCGCCCGCTCTGCTGTCTCCTTCGCGAGCATGACCTGCTCGCAGAAGGAGGCGCTGGCCGCCCACGCATCCGCGCAGCGGACCATCGCCGCGAGCAGGGTGGAGAGCGTGAGCACTCTCACCCCCAGGGCCGCCACAAGCTCCCGCCTCGGCGTCTCAAACGCCGGGCACTCGGTGAGCGTGTGCAGCCCCGAGTCTACGCTCGCGTCGCAGTGATGGCACTCGGGCGTTGGCTCTATACCCATCAGATGCAGATACCGCCCGAAGCTACCGTGCCCGGTGATAATCTGCGTCTGACGGTACGAGAGGCTACCGTGTTGCCTCTCTAGCCACTCCCCCATGATGGGCCTTACCGCCGCAATGACGGCGTGCCCTGCGCATGGTTGCCCAAGTCGTCGCTCCCACTCGGCCACCATGACCTGGTGGAGCCGGGATTTCTCGGCCCGAATATCCTCGGGCTCGGGATCGAATCCCCGCTCCCGCGCCTCCTTTCGGAACTGATATAGTGCCGAAAGGGCCCTCGCTTCCAGGATCCACGGTGGCGATCCGGCCAGGAGACTCGCCGCTTCGAAGGATATCGTGCGGTATCCCCTGATGACCCTGGAGGCCATCGTGCTCTGCGCCGTACGGAGCAGAGGCAGGAATCTGGCCTCCAGGGTGTCCGCCCACACGGGGCACCCGTATAGGGCCGTAGAGTCTCCTGCAGGAGGCCTCTGGGCCCTTCAAGTTGGGCAACAACCGGCCCAAGGCATTCGCCGTGAGCACCAACTTGGGGCGCAGACTTCGGAAGTGCTGTCCGAAGTCCCATCGACCGTCAAGCACGAGCCCCAGGTATTTCAACCGGGGCTTGATGTCGATGGGAGTGCCTCCCACTGTTAGGCTGGTTCCCGGGCCTGGCCTGCGCCGAGGGCCATGAAAGAACATGGCCTCGGACTTGTGCAGAGCCACCTCGAGACCCAGCCGCCGGATCCTGTCGACGACCTGAGCAACCGCAGTCGTGGCCCTCAGGGTCGCTTCGCGTTGCGTAGCCCCGCCCACCGTCACCAGCGTGTCATCTGCGTAACACGTGACGGTGGCCCCGTACGCGAAGTCACCGCGAAGCACCCAGTCGTAACCGATGCCAGCTCTAGTTCTACCCAAGTGACCTCGGGCACGTCGTCGTCAATCACCACACTGGGCGCCGTAGGCGACCGAGGCGGCGGAGCCATCTGCGGCGAAACATGTTCCGCTCGCGCCGGGAACAGGGATTCCACCACTCCTCCGAGCAGAGCCGGTTCGAGCACCTGGGTCAGTGGAGGGGCCCGGGGGCGACGCTTTTCTCTTACCATAAGGTAAGGCCGCCCCCATGGGTCCCGCTCCAGTGTCTCCAGGAGCTCCCGGTAACAAGCGGCCTTTGACCGCTTGATCTCCGCTCGGAGGGCATTCCGGGCCTCCCTGTATCCCTCATGAAGCTCCGCCAATCGGGGCTCCGAGTCTGCGGGACAAGTACGCCTCCTACGGAATCGGGCCCACCGGCGGTGCGTGATCACGCAGGCCATACGCAGCCTCGCGATCTCCGCATTCCACCAGTAGACCCGACGCCTCGGATTATAGGCTGGAGCCCTAGGCATACTTTGTATAACCTTAAAGCAGTGAAGTCAAAGTAAATAATAAAGTATTTCTTCAAACTTTGTGAATAAAATGGTGTATAAATGGTGTGTAGTTGCACAATGTACAAATACGTCTATAAATAATCCAAAAAAATTGTTTGTTTCTGTTCTGTTCTGTCACAAAGCCGTGTTCACTTGCGTGTGACGTCAGCAGTGCTGTGATCGATCACAGAGCGTTTTCGTCACAGATAAAAATTCGAAAAAATATTAGATATTTTAAGCGAAATTCTCACATCAATATGCTTTTTTTAGTTTAATTTATAGTTTTAAATGTCTTTTTACGCTATTATCTGATAGGATGACCATTATTTGTAGTATTTTTTTAATGTTGTCAAATACCCCATTGGCGGCCTTATCGCTAAATGCAATCTCTTCCAGGCAACCATTTCACTAATTACCTCTATATAACGACTGTTATAAATGTTTGTATGACAACCGGGATGGACGGCTTAACGTGATCTTCAAAGCACGATAATACCCAGACCATTTACTAAGATAATAGTATCTTGGATACTATAAAATTATATAAGACGAGATCTGATTTATCTCCTATGTTACGTCGTGCATTATCATTATCATTAAGTGTAACGAATACACAGAGTAATTTTACTGTCCTTCATTCATACTCAATTATGTGAGTTGAATTGAATGCCTAGTTCTACATAAGTTGATGATTACATGTTAGCATATTACAGAGTGCGTGTATGAGCCAGAACTATAGTAGCCTAGTTAGGCATGAACTCGTTAAAGGACGTTTGCTCTCAGTACCGTCTAAGTGTAATCGATACAAGTACATCAATAATGTGTTGAAGGAACACTACATTATAAAACTTAGTTATTAATAAATTGAATGTACCTCGTGCATATTCAATTATTATTCGATATTTATCATTTGAGTGGGCAAGCATACGGTCTGCAATACCAAAGGCGCCACATTCTCGCTGTTGACCTTTAAAAATTTAATGCCCTATTTCTCAGCATTTCTTCTAAACCACACAACAATAATTAATACATACGGTCAAATTGTCATTTACATGTTTATTATCTTGTTCATTCAAAATAAACGAGTGTTCCGTTTGGTACCCACAAAACTTTACCCACGAATATTTTTTCCGTAATCTACCCAGACGTCTTCCCGGATTCTACACACGAAAATAAATTTAATATTTTTTCCGTATACGGCAAGTAGACTATTGTAGACCCAAAACATCAGTTCATCAAGTTGATTGTGTTCTTGCTGACTACATTAATAGGTATTATAAAAAGAGATAGCCACAACACAACATATCCAACAGTCCACAAGTTTTCTCCTTACCTTTATTCTCCTATCTAACTGCAATCTTCTAGAAATCCTACACCAATAAATACTACTTATCCGGAAAATGGTGAAAGTGCAAAGAAAGAGAAACGAGATTATATTTTTTATGATGCACAACCGTGTAGTGTGACAGGCTTGCCGCTCTGTTAACCCACATAACGACCATGATCGAAGCGCCAAGGGCGAAGCACAAAGGAGTCGTGTTCGTGTGTAACTTACATGTTACGTCACAAACCTGTAGAATGCATGTTGGGCTTTATAATAGGCGGTGTTTTAGTTAATGTTTACAACAAATATGTACGTTTTGGGTTCGTTTGCGTGCGATCGTGAGGTAATTAGGGTTGCTTGCCTTGTCAGGCGGTGTTACTCAGTTAGTTTCAGCTATCAAGCAACGTGCCCGGGAGAAGTTAATTCGCTTACAGTATATTACGTAATTTCCATATTGAGGGTATTTTTCATAGCGCGCAGAACAGATGGCCGATGGAGCAGAAAAGTTCTGGAATTGTGACCGCGTACGGGTAAACGTAGTGTGGGACGCCCAACGGCCAGGTGGAAGGAATACCTCATCAAGGTCGCCGGGAAGCACTGGATGCGGACTGCTTTAGATCGGTCGTTCTGGTACTCTTTAGGAGAGGCCTATGTTCAGCAGTGGACTGTGTGTGGCTGATATGATGATGATATTAAGTGATACAGTAAAGCTATATTTACATCCCCTATTTACAACACCACTTGTCAAAAAAATAACAAATCTCGCAACTCAGTTATTCTACCGTAAAATGTTGTGAGGTCCATGTAATACCATGTCGGTTTTTAATTTATTCAGTCCCACTTAACGGATCATCTGTCTTAAGTTGTTATGTAATTATCTAACCTAACAACATTTTGTAGTGACCATGTCAATATTAAAAATCTTTAACGTTTTAAATCAATATATTATGTGTATGTGTTATTACTTATTGACGTTCATATGTGCTCTTTATTTGCCTAAACTGAATAAATGAAATTGATTCTTTGATTCTTTGATATTTGTTGCGGTGCGTCTGAATACGCACCAAAAATGGCAAACCAACATTGGACAGCCCATATTTGTATTTTTAAAGGTATATCAGCAAAGTAAGTGTCTTTGCGATCCGAGACACTCCCAATATAAGAATAGAGAAGCTCGAAATGAAAACTGTTAAATATGTCATTACCAAAATATGGATACTTCGTAATACATATAATAATAAACCTTTGGAGGCGAAAAAATTTAATACTATGGGGATGTTAACTGAGGACTCATATGTGTCTAAAATACCTTGGTTATCACATTATAGACTGTATAAAAATATTGATTGGTACACTAGAGAACATACAGAAAACGTGGTATCTTTTCATTCTGTACACTTATAGATTTTACTTTTACACTTCTCTCTTGCCATTCTAGACGTCCTTGTCCAATAAAGAAGACCTGGTGACCTGAAACACGGGTCTTGAGCTTAGCTTAGGCTCCAGTCATCAATAATTATACCTATAAAGAGCAAAATACGTATATCTTTGTATGTATTTCTTCCTAAATGTTCGTAATTCTTTGAATAGACAATTATCTTATCATATCATATTTTAATAACGTTCTCTTATACGGCGAGCATATCTGGCATGATTTTCACTAAAATTGCGAAGTGGTCTAAATACTTCATGTGGTATCTACATCTATCCTACTATTTCTCCTGTTGCCGAATTTTCTTCATCAATCTATTCAGGTCGAATATAGTTTGGTGATATAGTTCTCAGCCAATTATGAAAAATACAACATGCCTTTATAATCTTGTCCACTGTATCTGGCAGTAAAGGCAATAGGCTTTTTAAATATACTATATACTATAAATTTACTAACTAATACGGTAGTATTACTATCTATAAGCCAACCAGTAGTTCGACTTCTGCGCACAAAAAACACAGTCAAGAGTCATGGTTGTCACAACAAAAGGTACATACTTTAATTTTGGAGTGCCTACTACTACTTCCTTCCATCATCGGAACAGTTCCATGGTACAATATTAATTCAGTGCCATCTAAATGGAAAGCGTTAGCAAAATTTCATCAAAATCGGTTGACGATATGATCTGCTTCCAAATCAAGTTAACAGATTTGACCAGAATAAACTTAATTTACCTAATACATACACGCAATACATTGCAAGTTAATAAAAAGCCTATAAAAAAAAGATTCTGACGAATTGAGTACCTTCCTCCTTTTTGAAGTCGGTTAAAAGGGTCAGCAACACACACCTGACAAATTAGAAACTAACTGAGTTTGCGCTCGCGGACCCTGCCGCTCGCTTCCCCTTTACCCCTCATAGTACACCCCCAAAAGTACCGAGTTGACCAACTGCAAAAAATAATAAGACTGTGCTAAACACCAAAAGCATTTTCAATTGTCCTTCGAGCTCTACAAAGTCAATATTATACATCCTTCACTTCAAACAGTAGAGAGAATATTTTCTAAATACATACAACATACGTATCGCATGACACTTACGACTTATATTTTATGTTTTGTATGTACTATCATCTCAATTTATTTCATCACTATCGTTCTACCGGACAAAAATCACGCTCCCGGGACTATTCATTCGAACACTTGTAACCGTCCACTTTCAAAACAAGAAACTACTTACGCGACTACTGTGGGTGCCTGACATTCAATGACGAGTATACCCTCCGGCGATCGCGGTAAATGACCTACGCGGTAACGGTCTGAGGTTGAAGGCACAAATATTCAGAGTACGTTAGCCTGCGGGGCTGTCTATGTGGACGACTTGTGGTGGTTGTGGAATAAATAATAAAATAAATAAATATTCTACAACATTTCACACAACGCTATCTAGACCCATGGTGGCCATGGTAAGCATAGCTTAACTAGCTTGAGTTATGGAATCTAGAATGCGGATAAACATACTTAGATACTTTTTTTTTGTAAATAGATACATATTAAACATAGAAACACCCAGACCAATGCAGATATTCATGTATGCAAATATTAGCATTGAGCAGGGATCGAACCCGCGCCTCCTGCATGGCAGCCGCGTTCACTACCGCCACGCCACGGAGGCTGTCATAAATTATGGCTGTAAATAACTAGCCGCGTAGTTCCCGGCAGAGTAGAATTTGAGCCACCCCTTCTCTTCCCATGTGGTGTCGTACAAGGCGACTAAGGGATAGGACTGATTAACTTTAACATCAGACAGATATGTACAGCCCAGACTCAGCCTCAGATGCATGGCTCGAGTCAACAATAGTGCCCAGAATACGGCAATAGGCTCACTCCCTATTACATGAGACCGGATACAGATTGGTGAAATGTGGGTGTTAATTCAGCTCTGCCTAACCCTCTGGGGATTAAGGCGTGATTATATGTATGTATGTATGAAAATAACTGTAACCAGGGAAATACAACCCTCATAGGCCTCATGCTTATTTTTTTAGGGTTCCGTATTATTAGCATATTACTACGGAAATGTTGAATCTATAAATCCTTAAACACAAAAATGTGTAAGTATGGATGAATGGATGGATGTTTGTTACTCTTTCACGTAAGAACTATTGAATGGATTTTAATGAAACTGGACAAGAATATAGCTTATACAGCAGATTAAAATAACACACAGGCTACAATTTATAACGATAACCGATATTACAGCGATAGCCGACATCCACGCAGGAGTAGCCGACGGCAAAAGCTAGTATTTTAATATGCCTAAGTTTAAAATTCAGAATACACTGGGTAACTACGATTATTCCGCTAATTATGTTTGGTGAGGACACATATATGATTTATACAATTTCAAGGGGTAGGCAGAGGTGCTAGCACCCACGTTTCGCCAGTTTATGTTTAGGTCCCAATGTAATAGGGGGCGAGCCTATTGCCATTAACTGGGCACTTATAAACCTGCTATAAATACACACATAACTTCGCAAAGCATCGAAAAGTAATTGGTGTGTGCCATGGAAAACCTGGGATCGAACCCGAGACCTCGTCTCAGCAGTCCATTACCCATACCACTAGGCTACCGCGGTTATTACCTAAACTTGCGATATCACTACATAGTATAAAACAAAGTCGCTTTCTCTGTCCCTATATCCCTTTGTATGCTTAAATATTTAAAACTACGCAACGGATTTTGATGCGGTTTTCTTTAATAGATAGAGTGATTTGAGAGGAAGGTTTATATGTATAATACATGTTTAATATAGTAGAGGGTGCAGCGGGAGCGGGATCTGATGGCACGCGGGCGGCAAAATATAGATAATATAAATATAGTTCGCGGCGTCCGCTAATATACACACGTAACATACTTTGTCGTGTTAATTTCTGGTGAAGTAGAATAGAACCACCCCCCCAGCTCTTCCTGTGGGTGTCGTAATAGGCGACTGAGGGATAGGACTATCCTCCAACCGACAGTAAACATACAGTCCAAGAAAAAGTGCCCTCTAGACGGTAATAAGCTCGCCCCCTATTAAGTGTGACCGAAAATCATAGTTGGCGAAACCTGGGTGTTAATACGCCTCTGCCAACCCCTCCGGGGATTTACAGGCGTGAGTATACGTATGTATGTGTCCAGTGTCCATCCAAGTTTGCAGTATGATAAACCCCCAGCACGTTTTGCTATGATATAAAGCATAGATACGTCACAAGCCTTCGAGAAACAAGAGAATCGCAAATATTTTTATTTTATTTCGTACTAGCTTTTGCCCGCGGTTCCGCCCGCGTGAATGTCGGTTATCGCGACCAAACATAGCTTATGTCCTTTCTCAATGTCTAATCTACCCCTATACCAAATTTCATCAAAATCGGTTCAGTGGTTTAGGCGTGAAAGCGTAACAGACAGACAGACAGAGTTACTTTCGCCTTTATAATATTAGTATGGAAGTATGGATTATCCGTTCACCGTGTGAGGAAGTAATTAACTTCTATCGCGCAAATGAACTTGAACAAGTGAGAGGTGCATGACCAGGTTGAATCTTGAATATATATTTTATATGTTCTGCCCACAGTGACATAGACAAGACAATACACTAGGAGTGTCGACCGAGCTGTATATTATAGATGCTTACATTCGCCATGCGGATAATGTACTTAGGTGATCGTGATCCATACTTAGGACACACACACAATAATCATTCCGCAATAAATCGTTTTTATTCTAAAAAGCAGTTTCACAATTCTTCAACAGCTTGCTGGAATACAATGGTAAATAAATAGATAATCGAAATTTCGAATCTGGTACTCGAAATTTTGATGACCGATATACCTACTACATATTTTGGTAACAAATTCTATTTTCTCAAACATGCTTGGAAATGTGAACATTATTTTGACAACCTTCTTCGAGATAAATTAAAATTGCTGTACACGCGAGCAGCGGCCGGCAAAAGTTGTATGAAAATCCATATCTGTCGTGTTTTAGCGGCCAAATAAATTACTATGTAAACTCATATCTGTCGTGTAATTTAAAAATGGAACCATCTTTTACTTCGAACCATGGCAACCAAGGAGGTAACTTATCCAAGGCATTATTTAAATACAGAACTGGCTTGCAAATAGAAAGCTGTTTATTAAGAAAAAATAAAAAACAAATGAACATTTCGCTGCGTGAAAAATTACTGTTGTTCGTTGTTCGTCATTGATTTTGAAAAGTAGGTAACTAAAAAGTTCCGCGCATTGTTTGAGAAAAACACTATACAAGCCTTGGCCACAACTGAGCGTTGCCGGACTCCGTAATGCGTGCCTCGGCTGCGCCTCGGCCCGCATACTTCACGATCGTCCGGCAATACTACACTTGGCGGCCGCGACAGTAACGTACTATATTTCATCACATCCGAATACAATATATTTTCGCAGTCAAGTTTTGATCGATTCACATGTCTTTTACGGTTATTTTTTTCTATATCACTGAGGTGTCAGACAACCTAACGGCCCACCTGATAGAAAGTAGTTACCGTGGTCTTTAAACGTGTGCAACACCAGGAAACACTCGTGCTGCCGACCCTGTAACCAAACAGAGTTTCTGTGCCGTCAGTGTAGAAGACAAAGCAGGAATAGCCTTTGGTCTTCCCACTGACAGCACAACAACTCTCCAGCGAGCTCTGACAACCGTAGGTACTCTCCACCGGTATTCTGTAGATGCAATCTGGATTGGTACAACGTCACTTCCGGTTGTATGTAATTCTACCGAAAGTTGACTCTGATTCACTGAGTGCAAGCGAAATAAGAGCGTGTGAACGTCTGGAGGTCGTTGGTTGTCGCAGTTGTGCTTGTTCAGCAATAATTCTTTACAACGTTGTCCAATGATTTAAAATCATCAACCTTGTATCAACCAGCCCGATTCCGATACAATGGATTGATCTATTCTTTTAGTATGTATTAAAAAGTGTGTGTGTACTAATGTACACGCGTAAGAAGTTATACTTCTTTTGAAAAACTAAAATGTTGACTATAGCTAACTTCAGGGTGTATGTTTGACTATAGCTAACTTGAGGGTGTATGTTTGACTATAGCTAACTTCAGGGTGTATGTGGACTATAGCTAACTTGAGGGTGTATGTTTGACTATAGCTAACTTCAGAGTGTATGTTGACTAAAGCTAACTTGAGGGTGTATGATTGACTATAGCTAACTTGAGGGTGTATGTTGACTATAGCTAACTTCAGGGTGTCGGTTTTTCGTTACGGTGTGCGCTCGCATCGTAAAAAATTTACTCTCCCAATTTTTCCCTAACGCGCCAGAAGAAGTATATCTTCAAGAAGAAATAGTTTAGCTCAGAACAATGGATTTATTGTCATTGCTCAGACTGACTTGGACTTTAAAGTTTTAGTTCAGTTTACGTACGTTTCACTCACAAGTTTTTTTTTCAGGCAGACTTATACACATAAATATTTAGCCGGCTAGAAAAAAAATCTGATAGACTTACACTGTGAATTTGACCAGAATAGGAAATGAAGCACAATAAATCTAATTCCCAGAGGGTCAGTTCAGGTCAACCGTCAATGATATGTTACTAAATGTTCCAAAAGCTAATTGACTAAGGCAAGACACGTAAAGGAAATAAATACAGATATTTGTTTCATAAAACAACGATACATTGAAGTAAAACCAATTTTTAACGGATTTTATCATTACCGCCATGCCACGTCGCTCGCGGGGCTACTGAAAAGTAGCCGAAACGTCGGGTTTAATGTTAATAATAACAAACAAATCGCGACAGAATCTGTTAAAAAGTTGGTTTTATTCCTAACCTATGTTCACGTCCTAATCCTTTCATAAGTAATACTTCCATACAAGCTGGCCCTTTAAATTTTTGAAGAAACTTCTTTAGCGGCGTTGGATGGGTAAAAAATATTAAACTTGCGTCAGGATCGCTTGACCTTTGAACCGTAACCGACGACTGACGTCATACAACATTAGCAAAAGATTGTTTATTTTGTCAAGTACGATATGAAGCATCGTAGCTAAGCCGTAAACGCTTCGACTGTGAGTCCTTATGGTTTTAGATGTTACCGGGTTCGTACCTGGGCTTCTGACACTTTTTGTGATATTTATTTCTTTTTGTAATTTATTACTTTTTGTGATTATTTTTTCTTTTTGTAATTCATTATTTCTTCTGATAGAAAATTAGTGATAGGTTCTATGATTGGCGCTATATTATAGGTATGGTATAGTATGGTATGTTCTTTTTCTTTTTCTCTGTATTTAACGAAGAAAGAAAGAATAAGTTTTCATTTCTACCGGCACTCCCGGAGTGCAACCCATTTTTTTTTTCCTGTAAACTGTTGCACATTTTATGGCTTTTTCTCTGTTAAAAATTAATTATTAGAAATAAAAAACCCGACTGATTCTGATAAGATCGAAACAAGCTTTGTAGCAGGCAGTACCCATTAATTCTCATCGGGTTTGAGATTTGCAATTGCAAATTTTTAGCATCAGTCGGGGTTTTTGTTTTTAATAATTTATTTTATCTACTCTGATACTATAATACACAGATTATAAAATTGAAATCAAAACTCTTATGACGAACATTACGCACAGGCCAAAAAAATAGTTTTATTACGATACAGGTCTTGTATGGACACCGATATCATTAAATAACTTTTTAATCATAACGATACACCTATACAACCTCCATCTGGACTGAACCTCTACTTTAAAAAAGAATCCGCAGATTCGAAGAAAAAAAAAGAAACACGCATGCGCAATCGATGTTTGCGCCTTGGCGAGAACATTTTACATTTAAATTTTGTTTGAAAAATAAATTAGTTTATGTATTATAGTATGAGAGTAGATAAAGTAGTGTATGACACTGTACATAACTTGGTCTTATAATACTCGTGTGATATTATAAAAAAACTCGCCTACGGCTCGTTTTTTTAAAACACACTCGTATTATAAGAACCCTTATTATGCAACTGTATCATAAACTACCGAGCCTATTACCGTCTCTCGGGCATTTTGTCAAGGGCTGTATGTTTACTCTCGGATAGAGAACAGTCATATCCGTCAATCGCCTTTGACGACATCCACAGGAAAAGATGAAGTGATTCTATTCTACTCCACCGGGAGTCAATACGGCAATCATGATACGTAATTTACGAAACGGGAATTAACGCGATCATGGTATAGGTACTTACATACCTTTGATTGCCTGACGTTTCGACCAGGTTACACCGGCCGTGGTCACAGGCTGACTGGCTCAGCAGTGGACGCCCGCCGTCTTCGAATCCGTGAGGTAGTAGGTTCTTCATCTACCCGCACATTTTCAATATTTTCTTGTCGCCATGTACCGTCACATACCACACTCACAGTGTCCCGTATTACGTAAGCAAACTGCCCGGTGTCTATCCAACTGCGTAGAAAAGCGAGGTTGCATGTTTTTCATCACTGGATTCCATGTTGCAGATAATTTAAAACCATCTTCCCGATTGAAATTTTTATATTTTTTGATTTCAATCGCTTCACGTACAGCTCTTGAGTAAGAATAAAAGTGACGTTCCTTGGAGAGGACTTGCGTATGGTGAAATTCAACGCGAGAGTTTAAAAGTTAATCATGATACGATTCATCATCATCATATCAGCCACACATAGTCCACTGCTGAACATAGGCCTCTCCTATAGACTTCCGGAACGACCAATCTAAAGCAGCCTGCTAAGTAATATGTTTAGTTGATTATCTAATCTGTGGTTTGGTAGCACTCGCTTCCATAACTTTATGGCTAATTCCTCTTGATGTTACGTTCAGTAGTATAACAAACAATTCTCAGTTTTCTCCTATCAATCACTTAAACACAAAACCTCAATAGGCCTGACTACCTAAGCGTTAAGCATGCCAATGAACTACAAACGATTTAAAAAAAACATCCGCTACTAAAGTTCAAACGACCTCAATTTCCTGACATCTCACTAATACCAGGCCTGTGTCACTGGGCACTTGCTGTGAATATTTCTGTACAAAAAAGCGACTTTTAAATCTTCGCGTGTCGCGTTTTCGCTGGGCCACACGCCTACATGCAAAATGGCGAACATGTTTCTGTTTAAAAACTCTTATTTGTTACATTGTTTCATCAACACTAATTTTATAAATACGAAAGTAGCTCTTATCTGTCTGTCTGTTTCGCTTTCAGGCCTAGACCACTGATCCGATTTTAATGAAATTTGGTTCAGGGGTATATAAGGCCTTGAGAAAAGACATAGGCTATATTTAGTACAAGTTATTATTGCTTATGTACTTCAGATAAACTTCAGTTACCTGTGAATCTGCTTTACAAATAAACTGTAAACACGCCATACACCTTAACCTGAATTCTGATATTCTCTCAATCCAATGTTCTGGAAAACGATTAATTGTTTCCAACATATTTTACAATTTCTTGCAATGTATTTGTGATGGCTTAGTACGAGTTCGTTAGATTGTGATATTATTATGTATCATGACGATTTAAATAAATGTATCTAAAATAAGATAAATGTATCATGTATCAAAGGCAAGGATTCCAGGTGTCTATAAACTTATAGTGCAAATTCAAAACCAACAATGGAATCCACCATATAAGACAGGCGCTTGAAATTAGTCGTTATAATAAAACTTAATGTATGTAACACTATATTTACTAGTTATGCACCAGTTGATTTATTTTACAAAAATAAATAGGTGAAACCATTAAAGTCACATTTAAAATTTATGGCATATACATTTAAATTTTATAATAAATATTTACTACATATATACCTTATGATTCTTCTTACTACGATGTGAAATCTTTTTAGCCAATAACTGACTTACAGATGTATATAAACTTGTTATAGCTCGTAAACTCGTAAATACATTTATAACAACCGATTCATATTCATTGAGAATTCGATGTAAACATTTACATAGAGGTGTCTCGATAACTGTTACGTTGGGATAGGTTAGCAAACCTTCATTTCATTTAAATATTATAAATATTAAATGTGCCTTCATCCAATTAACTTAAAGGTCAATCATGAAAACCAGCGCAATTGTTTTTTTAAGTTTAATAGACAAGGCTATGGTAAAATATTACTTGTAAAAAATAATTTTATATGGACAGAAATTATATTTACGCAGCCACGCTATTTTAAAAGTCATAGCTATTAGCGTTTCCCGGGACTCCGCCTGCATGAAATCCTCCATTATACTCGTGAACTGCATTTTTTGTTTTTTTACGTGCGGGAAATCCCCACGGATACCCACCCTCGGTGAGCGTGTGCAGCCCCAAATCCACGCGCGCGTCGCAGTGATGGCACTTCGGCGTTGGCTCAATGCCCGTCAGATGCAGATACCGCCCGAAGCTACCGTGTCCGGTGATGATCTGCGTCTGACGGTACGAGAGGCTACCGTGTGGCCTCTCCAGCCACTCCCCCATGATGGGTCTTACCGCCGCAATCACGGCGTGCCCTGCGCGTGGTTGCCCAAGTCGTCATACTCGTGAACTCCAGCAACCAATTCCAAGGAAAATGTCAACTGGACACGACTGGCATTTTACGTGTGTCCAGTGCATAGTAACTCGAAACTTAATTGAATCAGTTTATACTGTCACCGTTGAAGTTCTTGAGATAAGAGGGCATCAACAAGTTCAAGATCATTTTGCGACTGTGAACTAGCTAAACTAGGTTTAGTAGTTACGATTTGTAACTATTTTAATCATTACATTTAAATGAGGGCGTATGCCTTGGCTTCGTTAAACTTATCATGTCAATTCTCGCTCAATGCATACATTTGTATGCATGAATATCTATTTACCAGTCTGTGTGATTCTATGTATAGAATACCTATATGTAGAATAACATAATATTATGTTTAATTATGTCGCTGTCATGCTCACTGGAGAGTTTTTGTGCTGTCAGTGGAAATAGCAAAGGCTTGTCCTGCTATTCTTCTACACTGACGGCACAGAAACTCTCTGTTCTAACAGGGTGGGCAGCGCGAGTGTGACGCCCCTGGTGTTGCACACGTCCATAGGCCACGGTAACCACTTTCCATCAGGTGGAACATGTGCTTGTCTGCCAACTAGGTGGAATTTAAAAAAAAACTAGCTTAATCAGCCATTCAATTAACTGCCTAGGCTGTTATCTAAATGGCGTCATTCAATGAACGGCCAGAATGATACTGAATATATTCAGCCGTAACGTTTATTACAACATTTAATAACCTGGCTGGCTAAAGCTTAGGCCAATCACCTGTAAATCACCGAGGGGGTAAGCAGAGGGATATTCACAGAAAATTACTGATAGAATTATTGAGAAAGTTACGCAATCCGACTTGAATAGGTTAGTTTAGAAGGTCAGGTTAGCCTTCGTGGTTATTTTGTTTTATAACCATGCAGAAATAAGTAATTTTTCTAGCTGTTTAATTAATCGGCTAGGCAAGTAATTAAACGTCATCGACCCAAGTTATTTGCCTAGCCGTTTAATCAAATGGCTGAACACCATTCAGGCCGCTCCGTTCAGTAAAGAGCCTAGGCGGTTAATTGGACGGCTGAATAAGCTAGTTGGCTGCGACTTATACATTTAAAAAGTATATTCATCATCATTCTAGAACACATATTACGAGTTACGTTTTGTATTAATTTTCGACATAGTTGACATAGTGCTATACGCCTCTTCGTGTCGCGCGGTATGCGAATGACGTAAATTTTTCTTGCCAAACTAAAAAAAGCGAACATACGGCTTACATTATTAATATCTAACAACTGTTTAACTAAGAAGTAAATTCCTTGGCAAAATTAAATAGAGCTTGATACCCGTACAAAACTAATAGATAATAATTTCGTGGCTTCAATAAAAGTACCTACACAATACCAAGTTGATTCCAATTAGTATATTTACAATAGTATAGTTATTACAGCTCTACTATCAACTATTATTCCAATATCAATACGCTTATAAGATTAGGCGAACCGACTTACGTTACCTAGCCTTTCAACAACATTAGTTATGCTCATAAATATTATACGGCCTTTCATTCTAAACTCTACTCAATTGGAATAAAGGCTATTTCTTTTGGTCATAAGCATAGCCATAACTTAGAAATCAGATCTGATTTTCTGAGCCTTTAGGGCAAACATGGTAAGTTCAATGACCCGACAATCGCGAAAGTGAAATTCTTCACTTGTTGCTACGATACGAATTGGACGGAAACGTGCGGTGGGTTGAAATAAGTCGTTCAGTGCGAAATAGGGTCAAAATTAGTAAGCAACTTGCGTTTAATTTACCTAATTTAGATTTCGATTAGGCTTGCCAATAAAGCAATGAGACTATTTCATTGATGAATAAAGATTCATTTATGAATGCGAAACTCTTATTCTGTCTTCTCAAGACTGTCACTCTCTATTTTAAATTATCGCAATGAAACTTAACTCCAGTTTACTTTTACCCACAACTTCTTAGTTAGTCTCCAGTCTCGTCTTAGTAACTGGGATACCACAAGGACCTTAGCTTAGACCATACCAATATTTGATTGAAGATTCTGCCATTGTGGAACCAATATTACCTACCTGAAACAAACAAAGAAGAAAATATAATACATTTACACAACATCTGAGATATTTTTTAAAGATAAGATATTATTTTGATAGAGTGTTTAATATCAGTTCACTCACACTTACAGTATAAACTGTAAGCAGTAAAGGACAACGAACCAATTGCGGACAAGTCATTATCAAGACCTTCCTGGTGAAAGAACATTCAGTGTAAATCAATTATGTACAACATATTATAATGCTACCACAACAATGTATAAAACGCTTGATAAAACTCATAAGAGCCAAGTGGAACAATGTTAGTGTAGTACGCGTGATTAAATCTACTGGCAGCTCCATTGCATAAAGGTAATTGCGTACGTTACAGTGAAAATACTTTTTAGCTGTTATGCTTAAATCTGAAAGGAAAGCGTCTTCTGTCAATCATCTAATATAATACTGGGTACATATATAATTAAGTACATACACATACACCAAACGATTGGAACGAATCATCTAATATAATTCAGTACATACACATACACCAAACGATTGGAGGACAAAGCCGGTAGGCTTGCAAATAAAGTTGGTTTGGCACCGTAGGTCTTTATGTTCCTGGGGGTCGTGGTAACGGATCCAGGGGTCTCGGACAGCTAGTTAAAAATACGTTGCTGTATAAATATGAACATCTGTATAACATATTACTTTAATAACACTCAAAGCGACAGGTCACGACCAAATTTGGTTCAAGTTAATCACTGTCGGAAACAGAGCGTAACGAAGGAGTCTAACGACTTTGTTTTGCAAATAACACAAACATATAAATACCACATTGAAACTAGACTATATATACAAATAATAAATGTCTTATTATACAAAAATGATGAATGTCTAGAAAACAGAAGCTGCCGCGCAGAAAGTGAAAGTAACCGACCCAAGGTCGCGAACGAAAGAATGTATGTTAATAAAATGAAAGAATGTATGTAAATAATGTCGTAGAGACGAACCCTTTTAAACTATAGGGCCTTCTATAATTACGGTGCCGTTTCGAACCATAAGAGCGAGCGAGACAAATTTAAAAAGAAGAGCTTGACTAGAGGTTTAGCAACGAGGTTGTAATACTGAGTACCGCATAAGGTCCGTCCCCAGCGGTTTCACGAGAGCTGGATCAATGTTTAATAGCACAAGCAGGAATCTAGAATGCAGGCAGAACACAAAACTGTTATCTGACCAAGCCCAACCACACAGACTTCATAAGTTTCTTCCAATAATCTTCTCTCGTTTCTACGTGTACGAACCATCTAAATTCTTAAATAATCTTTATTTTGGCCACTACATCTTCTACAGAACTGAAATGTGTCCTTATTAAACAGTTTATGTTTAAATCAATTTCAATGTAAGGTAATTAAAGCCATTCACACAAATTAGAATTTGTCGTTGAAAATATTTTCTTTTCGCTTCAAGTCCAACATTTCTTAATTTTTTTGCAGGTCAGACAGGCGTAAATCTCTACGTCCTCCATCACTTTAAGAGACAGCTCTCGTGTCCGTATAATGTTTCAAAGTGGCTGTCGTGTCTGTATCATTTATTACTTAGTCTTTAAAGTGTCGCAGCCACATGGCATGTCTGAATTAATGGCTGTTGTTTAAAATGAAAACAAATATTTCGCGCGCTGAATGTCGTTCGTGTACGAGGAGACCGCGTGCATTCATTTCAACTTCAACTGTTTCGTGATTTGTACTATTTACTTTGAAAAGTTTTATAGGCAGTGTTATTGTATTTTTAATGGTTTTTGCTCTTTCCTCTTACACGATTATGGGGTAGTTACTTCTGTTATCTAATACATAAAAATCGATGTTTTTATATTGATATTTTATGCACTGCTGTACTATTGCTGTACTATTCACCCGATCGTGATAAAACTTTGCCAACTTATTGCTTGTCGGGACAACATTTTGCCATGCTGAGCCGGGACGAGTCAGCAAGTCATTTATAAGAATATTTACGATATACAAAAATTTTACCTCGGATTTTACGTCGATATTCCAAAATTTTACGTCTAGTTCAAATCAATGTAGGCCCTTACAGCTCCCCAAATACATATTCATTATATTAAGTCCTTGTCCTCACACATCCTAAAAACCTAAAAATAGGTCATTGGGGTCGCGGGCCCGCAGCCCGTAGTGCTCTCTGGGGAGGGCCCCAACATACCTTTGGCATCGACGCTAGCGATTTGTATGCTAATCTAGAAACCGCATTGGCGAAGAGTTTAAATTTATACCATGATTCTCAAAGACTTCATTTTGAATAATCGATCAGGCTTATGTGATGTGTGAGTGATTCAATCATGAAACTAGGCAAGAGTTGCTTCTAGGCAAATAGTTGCTTCTAGGCAAGCGTGCTCCATCTCCGACCTCATAATCACTTACATGAGACTCCACCAAGATCTCTCCAACGTTTTCCTGTCGGAGTGGGCAGTCAGATATCAGTGGCTCAAGATAAATTCTTAAGGGCTAGCTTTAGAAGCAACCGGGATTGGAGCTTGGATGATGATTTCCGCAATATTAGTGATTTCTTACAATTAGAACGATATATTTTACGAAAATCCTCGTCGATACATTTAACTACTGACATTTAACTAACCTGACCTAACCATTTAAATTGTTAATATACCAGCTGTTATCTACGCATATCTAGGCGACGATCAACCAAGTCTAACATTACCCGATATAGATCGCCTTATTAAGATAGGCCCACTGCAATTGATGTTATCTGACCGGACCAGATCAATGTACCAACATCTGTGGCTAAGAATGTTCAAGTTAAAGCAAATATTGGGGCTTTTATCCAATGCAGTATTTAGTGCTGTAGTATCGATTTCATATGATATTTCCGTATTTACGATATATTCTTAAGCTATATTGTTGGTAAAAGAATATTCAAATAAGAAAATATTGGCTTCCAGTTAATAGGTTAGCAGGGCCGTTAACAGAAAGACGGACAGATAGACAGACTATCAAACATTTACTTTGTTAATTATTTTTAACAGTCATAGATAGTTGCGGGAAGAATAAAAGGGATTAGATTTTGCTTGTTCCCCACCTCAGTAGTACAAGGCCCGTATTCTCATCCGTGCTGTGGTTTTGGGCTTTACAAGGTTTCTTCAGGGTCGGCAGCGCGAGTGTAACGCTGCTGACGTTGCATACATCCATAGGCCACGGTAACCATTTTCCACCAGGTGGGCCGTTTGCTTGTCTGCCACCAAAGTGGTATAAAAAAATCTAAAATGATACTCAGTCCTGAATCTGGATCTCAGGACACATTGTATACAGATTTCACGGATAAACTATACAATCTCTCCTCAGATAAATCGAGATTCAGAACTGAGTACCATCCTAGGATACGTGCCTAGTCCTCAGTGAAGAGCGATCACGCAGAACTCCACGCGGAATACTCACGTGTCCAATCTCTAATTGAATAAACTCAACTAATCCGACTAAAAAAGCGCGCGTTGTAGTTCTCTAAGTTTTCACTGGATTTGGTTGAACAACCTATTGTATGAATATAATATAGTATAGTAATACAATATTCATGGTAAAGATATAATTTAATCTTTCGTAAAGATTGTCGAACTGGAAATAGATAAAATTTACTTTTTCCTCGTTGCTGTCTCGCGGTTGGAAAGGCGATATACCATTGTAGGACAAGGATGTAATAATCTTCTCCATCTGAATTATTTTTTTCACAGGACAAGAACTGCGTTTCGGGCACCTCAGGTTAACCTTTGTCAAATTTTGACATATCGGTTTAGCAATGCAGGTGTGTTTGGCAAAAGTTACGAGTCATTTCATTTCATTGACAGAGCATCCATCCTCACGAACTACTGAACCCGTCCACGAGACCCACAGGATCATATCACCGGGAATATTTCCACAGAGCAAGAATAAAACTCGCGACCTCCGACGTAACAGTCAAACGCTCTACCGCCTCGCCCTAGAAGTCATCAATAACAGAAACTGAACATAAACTGGCCAATTTGTCAGCTTTTATCAGCAATCAGCTGTAGTGAACGAGATTGAGTACTTGGGCAATAGGCAATTTAGGTACGTACTCTATCACGAAGGCTTTTTGCTACTGGTAAATATTTCATTACTTAGTAGACCTATACTGATTACGATATATCTCATTTTTTTGCCTAACGAAGGTATCCAGATTGTTGCATAAGCAAGTCTGTTAAAAAAAAAAACAAAACATAACTACATACCAATAAAATGTTCGGGGGCCTTAGCAAATGATGTGCATGTGATGCAGTTCTACAGCCCCACAAATATCTTAAGGGTCTGAATTACAGATGCCAACAGCGAACAATCCTAAAATTTTGGTCGTCAATTCGACAGCTTCGACATTAGATCTTTCACGCCACACACACAACGTACCCGGCAGTGCAGGAAGACGTTTAACACCCTTGCTGGTAAATAATTCTAAGTCTTTGTGAAGCGGTAAATTATGTTTACTGCTTTTCTTCAGTAAGTTACAAACGAAATAATACAATTACGCTGGAAAAACGCAATGACTAGCGTGTCGGCTCTGCATCGCTTTCGTATTCACTACCCAACGTTTATGCAAAAATAGCTGCATAAATATCTGCACAAATATCTGAGTAAAAGCTGCATATTGTTTGCTTCTTCCCACGATACAGGATGATGTGGATTTAATTAATGTTCTACGCCCGTGGTATATCATTGTGCAACTCGGGTGAATAGATATGGAAATTGGATTATCGCACTCACCCGCCATTCAGCCGTGTGGCTAATTTAAATTAATTGCACCAATTGAGATGCTTATCTTTTTAATATTCTTTCAGTCCGTGCTTGATGGTATACAATTATGAATAGTGTGAAAGATAAAATTAAATTTTTATTTTTGGATTCATCGCGTTGTGAATTTGGATTCGTGAAATAAGTGATGCACAGTGCTTATTTTTTATGAGGATATATTTATACTTCTCATTCCCCCATTTCTAGATCCCTAACATTTTTGCCAAATATAACATGGCAGAAGACAAACCAGTGTGATTCGCGATCACAATATCACTAAAATGCGAACCACTGCACCACGAATCACTATATTATGAAATCAAATAATCCCTAACATATTTATCTAACACATTATATGTGAAATTATTATATTACTGATATCAAAATATATTCGGCGAAAATATTTGCTTAAGGAACATCAATTTCGTCATATTTTCCTTGTGTTTCCTCTTTTATTCCTGGGTTCTTTAGGCTGTGTTGAAAAAGGACACTAACGAGTCTGTCGAACTGAAGACCAACAGTTTAGAATTATTTTTAACAGTGAGCCTCTACTACAATTACAACTACAGTTAAAGTGGATATTAAGCAAAAGGGTGGTATTTTATACCACTTAGGCGGGAGGTGCTTACGGCCCAGTTGATGGAAAATGGTTACCGTGGCCTATGGACGTGTGGAACACCAGGGGCGTTACACTCGTGCTGACGAACTTTTCCTCTTCTCCCCATCGATCTGGCTTATCCGCACCAAGAGAAACACGCTCTACCGCTTCAAAGTAATATATTTAAGCCACGCGTCACTTCAATTACGTGCTTTTCCTTTTCATGTCTGAGATATTAACGACGGAGCAGAAAATTCGGCGTATATAAATCATGATATGAAATATTATTGCATAATTGATGTGACAACCAGAGTAGAGCGTTAGTTTGAGTTCAGGTTGACTTTTATATTTTACGAAACAAAATAAAGTAACAAATAATATGAAAACATAAAAAATGTCGCTACGATATTTTAAATAATAATTATTGTAATTCAGAAAACTAGACTCCTTGATGAGTACCACTGCTACATCCTAATTTCCAAATAAGATCAGCTCGATGGTGCTAAATTATTTCATTGTTAAATCTCATATCGATACACAGTTAGAATTTCAATTTCCATATTTAAATACACACATTGTCACTACATAATATAAAACAAAGTCGCTTTCTCTGTCCCTATATCCCTTTGTATGCTTAAATCTTTAAAACTACGCAACGGATTTCGAAGTGGCTTTTTTTAACAGATAGAGTGATTCAAGAGGAACGTTTATAAGTTTAATACAGAAGAGGGTGCAGCGGGAAAGGGATCTGACGCCACGCGGGCGGAGAAATATTGGCGGTGCGAAGTTCGCCGGGTCAGCTAGTCTAATATATAAAATTCTCGTGTCACAGTTTTCGTTCCCAAACTCCTCCGAAACGGCTCGACCGATTCTCATGAAATTTTGTGGGCATATCGGGTAGGTCTGAGAATCGGCCAACATCTATTTTTTATACCCCGATTCGCGATAACCGACATCCACGCGGGCGGAGCCGCGGGCGACAGCTAGTCATAGATTAAAAGAAGATAAGATAAAATGAATAAACGGATATATTAAAAAAAAAACAGAGACCGCAATACATGTAGGCATTCAAAAGCTCATTATCCAAACCTTTCTCTTATAATATATCCATAGGACCATTATCAACTTCATATCAGCCACACATAGCCCACTGCTGATCATAGGCCTCTCCTATAGACTTCCAGAACGACCGATCTAAAGCAGGATACCGGAGATATAACCGCAAATAAAATGCTGACATAATACGCCTGTTATATAGATATATCTAAACGTACTAGAAGGCCTAAATTACATTATGATGAACGTACATAATTCTATCACGTAGATAGCAGGTGTAACGAACCGGTAGCTAGGGTGAAGTAAATCAGATTATAAATCGATTGAATACGCTACGGGTACGGTCATTTTACGTCTACCTATACTTAAGATCTCTATGACACAAACTAGATCTATTGTGTATCTATATGGCAATAGTTACGTAGGCTTCGACAAACCACTTTTGAAGGAATCAGCGAAAGAAATAGCCCCATATTTTTAATTTTCCTCTCTACAGAACCAATTTTGCTGAAGACGCATTGAATATTCAGGAAAAATGTAATTACGAAAAAGAGCTATATTTTTTTCTTACGTTGGTTCTTAAGTCTGCTGTACACTTTGGGCCAAGATGTTCGGACAACATTTTAGGTCAATTTGTGGTTGTGTCCATGTCGCAGCCAACCAGCAACCAGCTTAATCAGCCGTTCAATTAACTGCCTTGGCTCTTTACGGAACGGCACCGTTCAATTAGCAGCCTAAATAGAGTTCAGCCATTTGATTTGGTTCGATGACATTTAATTATCTGCCTAGCCATTTAATCAAACAGCTAGAAAAATGACTTATTTCAGTTATTTCTGCATGGTTATAAAAAATAACCACGAAGTAAGTAACGAATTGCATAAGTTTCTCAATAAACCATTTCCACGCCCATATACCGTCTACATATTACATCAAATCGCCGATGTCGCCAATGCGAATGCCTTTGAATTCCGATATCCTGGATCAACATGCTGGTCCAATGTGTACAGCCGGCTTTAAGACAGACTCAAATTTTGCAATTCGCCATCCCAGTAAATATTATTCGCAAATAAATCTATCGTTATTTTCTCGGTAAGCTCAACTTTGATATTGCGATGTCTCAGCTAAGTTATAAAGTAAATAGACTGTGAATAACAAAATGAAAAAATCTTTAATGTTTATTGAAGCGTTAACTGTTCTTCACTACTGTGGCGTGGCGGTAGTGAACGCGGCTGCTACGCAGGAGGCGCGGGTTCGATCCCCGCTCTGTGCAAATATTTGTATACATGAATATAAATATTTGCATTGGTCTGGGTGTGTCCATGTATATTATGTATGTATTTACAAAAAAAAGTAACTAAGTATGTTTATCCGCATTCTAGATTCCATAATACAAGCTAGTTAAGCTATGCTTACCATGGGTCTAAATAGCGTTGTGTGAAATGTTGTGGAATATTTATTTATATTATATTTATTTATTTATTTATCTATAGAATTTCTAATAAGTGCAATTTTGTTGATCATTTCATAAAATCTTTCTAAAAAGAGTCGGATGAAGCTAAAAGGAGTTGCGATTATAATAACCTAAAGAAGGCTTTATAAACTGTAAATCTAGCTCATAGTCCAGAAAAATAACACACGATACATAACAGTTGAACAAGTTGTCGGAAGACCATTTGTAGTCCATATACATTTTGAATCAAGAACACAATAACAAAACGCTACATATAACCGTCAAAACTGACTTCCGGATCCGCATATTGCAATTCCATCGCGGTGAATATGATTTACGGTATCAGAAATTCTTTCTCACCGGTTCATAAGGCAAGTCTGTGATTGCGGTGAACCGCTCAATTGAGCAAGCAGTCTGTCGAGCGTATCGGAGAAAGTGTCTCGCTCACTGCTCGATTTTATTGCTATTCAAGAAACTAAGGATGCGAGTAGTTCGATAAGCTGACTCGCAAAGAATGACACTTAGATAGCAAAGATATTTTATGGGTAAGTACTAGGTAGCGTTTTTTACAATATGCTGTGTTCAATATCAACTTGAAATAAGGGAGGTTATTACATGAATGTCGAAAAATTATCAAATATTCCAGGATTCATGAACATAATTAAGTTTCTTTGTGTAATCACAACTTTTAAATGCCTCAAAATATCGGGCTGTATCATTAAAATCCTTATTTTATCATCTCTACAATTTTTTTTTAAATACCTATTTATTTACATCTTTATCATATAACTTTTATACAATCGACTGATGCTTATATACTCGCAACAACAGAGGGGGTATTCGCTTGTACCCAACGGCAGAGTAACCCATCAACTCTCCCCAAGGAGCTGTCACAACCCAACTGCTAACAGAAACACTATCCTATGATCTTCAGAAACATATCCTATTCAAATATTTTTTAAGGCCCTTCCAAGCGTCAATCTCGTTTTTAGGCGTTTGTTCCGAGGAGAACTACTCTTTTATTTGTAGACAAATATGAAAACTATAAATACTATGTTATTTGTAGGTTTCTTGGCTACAGTTTGAACATTTGTTCTTATTCTCACTTCAAAATTACTATATGATAATCGTTCCCAAAGCGAAAAGGTCACTCAAAAGAAAACTAGGAACTATTTATAAACGGAAAGGATTTATTTTCGTGATATTTAAACGAAAAAAAAAAATATCGAGGTTCAACCAAATTCGCAGATAGACTGGTAAATCGAACTTTGAATGCAACTGAGAGTAACGCTAAGATGAAGAAGATAATCTGTAAAATGGTTGTGATTTATATTGGGAAATTTAAAACATAGGTACATACTTGAGTTATATTAGGTTATCGTTTCTGAACACAATAAAATTCGAAATTCTATTTATTTCGATGTTTGTTCGCGATGGACACAAAACTACTAAATGGATTTTGATGCGGTTTTTTTTTTGTTTGAAAGGACTTAGTAGTGTAGTACCAGAGATAAGACTAAAGTCACGATAACCGACATCCACTCGGGTGGAACCGCCGACATAAGCTAGTACATAAATGTCAAAAAATTAGCAAGTCAATTACGTGAAGTTAGGCATAATATGATGGACTTATTGTTGAGTCCACTATGTACCTTTTTTACTTACAGCTTTTTCCACATTTTTATAATTATAATCACTTCACTGGGGTAGGGCGGGGCTCCGTTTATCACGTTCTTAGACTCCACCCATTCGCTCTTAGGCATCGTCTCTTATAAGCACCTTAACCGCAGTTTTCTGTTAGACAGTTCCCTAGACACGTAATTTAAAAAATCAACTGTTTCCTATTTAAATTTAGCCCTAAAGCCCTTGGAAGGTCGTTCGGAATGAAATATTTCACAATTTTTCTTTTATTTCTTTCCTTTTGCATTTTATTATACGACGGCGTTTTGCCTTAAGCGAAAGACCCAATGTTGGGTCCATTGAGTTTGAGGTACCCTTTGAGGCTTTTCGCAGCCATGTGCTACTGTTAGTAACGAAACTCTCCTAATATTTTAACATTTTTTATTCTCTTTTTCCTAAAAACGTGCCGGTTGATGGCAATGCGGACCTAGTGCTATGGCGTATTGGCGCACATTAATCGATCTATTAAAGTAACTTTGGCAAACAGGACAAAGACCTGATGACACCTGCTGCCCTAGACCCAAAATTAGCACTTTATCAAAATCTTTTCTGTGAGAGCAATATGCTTGAACCAATTGTTGACACTCTATAAAGTTCGGGCGTACATAGAAATTCAGGAATATGTCACATAACCTTTAAAGCTTTTTCATGAATTCATTCAAACCGATATGTAACTCGATTAAAAAGCGCATGCCGTTTTATAATGATGTAACGAGAATCTAAATCAATTCTTAATTCTAGTACTTCACACGGGCGCTTGCAAGGTGACCCCTTAAGATGGCACCTCAAGAAAATTCCTGCATTCACATTCGATTTTGCTCGTAATAAATCCTTTCGAAACATAAATCCTTTTTATTCAAGCATACGAAGCAATAATTCTGAGGTTTAGGTACTTTCTAAAAGAAAATACGACAATATTTTACATTTTATTTCGAAATCTCTTTCTTTCTGACATTTTAACTTGCTTTAAAAGGTATAGACAAGCTTTTTTTAACACGAATGGGCGTGCTCCTTCATCTCAACCATCCTCTCATACCTTTATCCTCTTTTCCTCCTTCCCTCTGAGTGGAGTAAGCGGAGGTAACGCCTCATAAACGTAAATTAAACAAGAACTATACGGCACGGCTATGATACGAATCAAGCGCAAATACGGTAACCGTTCACCAAGGTTCGTGTGCTTATTTGTTACCCAGCCCATAGAAGTTCATCGTGTTCGATTTGCACCTAACAATATAAAAGCTCTAAATACATGTTCTTGAAAATAACACATTATGATATTTTATTGATACTTTACAAAATTTCTTCATCGCCTCCACCGTCTCCACCGTTAATGAGAACAGCTCACGTTTAACATACCTGAAACAATGAAAGATAAAATTGATTTAAATATAAATAACCTTGAAATGTCAGTCCTGCATTACCACTTAAGAGGCAGGGGAGGCCAATCAGTAGAAAACATTGTAAGATAAAACGCCCCTAGCGATAACACCGCACATTGTACTACCGCATTTTTTAATTGTATGTTTTTTGTATAATGAGGCTCATGGCTTAGGTATAATAAAAATATATGTATTGTATAGCTCGGTGCATGTATCTTAGACCTAAAATGTGCTCAAAAGGAGCTCTGTATGAGCAGTAAAATTTTCTTGAGTGTCTTTTGCGGATACCACGGGGTGCTTCGACGGTGGGCGAGCTCAAATTCACCAAGCATAGATTTTTACAAAACAATCCGCGCACCAGGGTCTCGTTTGTCTCGCGATTTAGGTCCCAGATACGTGACTCGGTGAATAAGAGAGGCTACTTGAATATTATATAACTAAGATCGAGTCGGTATTCTGCCACTAAATCAAAACAAACTGCTTAGTGCGAGTTTTATGTCACACTCACCGGTGACGAGTAAACGGTGATTTCTATACGTGCAACTTCTTTCTCAAGTTTTTCGTCAGGCAGTGCTAATTCTAAAACTCACAATCATCAATCTATTTATTATAACGATAAAACCGGTCACGTTAAAATAAAAATAAAGTGTAGAAAAGTACCAGTGCAATTTTATTCAATACTGCTAATTCAATGTTACACAAATCACCGTTTCCTCGTCTATGTGAGAAAAAGCTCGCACTGGGCACTCTGATCATCAAAAATATTAAATTCTAGACTAGAATATAGTAACGATATTGTAAACACCTAAATATAACACAAACACAATTTTATCTGTTACAAGTAAGATAAGAGATATTAAAGTCAGTACATTGAGTATCAATGATAAGGATATGTTCGCTGCGATTTCATGGACGGTTTGAATAACAGCATTCATGTCGCAGGATTGAACTGATTGGAACCACAGAATATAAAGAAGGAAGTACGCTTAAACCTTGTTACTGGAGAAACTAGCCAAACTCTCACATATCACTTTACATAAAGAATAACATCACAATCATCAGGATTGATGAGATTGATGAAATGGATTGATTGGGAGAGGCCTATGTACAGCAGTTGACTGCGGTGGGTTAATTGACTGTACGATTGACAATCATCAATTAGTTATCCTATTGTAGTTTACTGCCGGATATAACCCTTCTATGGGCATATTATATCCGGCATTCCAGTGGCGAATAGTCCCAATAACTCGAGTCCTACCAGTTTGTTATGTAAAGGGAAGCCGTGATAGAGATGTCTTACATTTATAAGGAATTTTTCCACCGGCTACCATTTAAAAAAAATCACCCATCGTCACTAGCATTCTAGAGGATTATATCCGGCATTACAAAGACCTACATTCCATAACACACGGTCCTCTGCTATCTGCACCCAGTCTACATCAGCTCTGTTTCAGATCGTTATTCCATCTGTCCGTCTTCCGATTCGCAGTCGCCATACTAGAACTTGTGACGTCATTTGTTAAAATTTTCGACAAAGAGCAAGCCTACAAACATGTTAGTTAATGCTCAGTTACGCTACAAATTATGTGAAACATCTTCACAACACTGTAATAGCTCTTGCGATAGTTCCGAAAAATGCCTCTTGATTTAATATTCCGTGAGTGAAGCTATTACGTCAGACATACCTAATAACTTCTAAGTACCCTTAAACGCTACCCCGAATATAGTTCATTAATTTTAATTGGGATGACCCCAGGTCTGGTCTATTGAAAATTATGAATAATACGCCGGTATTATTCATAATTTTCAATAGGCGAGATTTGGTAAATCGTTTCGTGAGGTGAGTAAGGACAGAAGCTAATAACAGGCTCTTGTCTCTTTGTGTCTCAGAGATAGAAGGGCACAAAGTATGGAACATTTAAGTATATTGTATCGCAAATAATATCGTATTGCATTGTATAAAAGCTTAGACTGTCCTACTGGCCATAACTACTCGTACATTGCTTTTGAATATGATCGCATTGTGGGACAAATAAGCGGAACGAATACAGAAAATACACTGAGGCCCATATTCTTCAATGTCACTTAGCTGAATCTCGATTTATCTGAGAGAAATTCTATAGACAATCTGCCAGACAACCTGTCAAATTTGTCAATATGTTTATACAATCTTTCCCCAGATAAACCGAGGTTCGGCTGACTAGCATTCTAGAATACGAGCCTGAGAGAACTCATAGCCCTCAATGACATTTGTGTGACACAAGTCAAATGTGTTACGTGTTTTAAAAATATTCTTAAAATTAATAAACATTAGCTGTTCTACTTTTTCTTGACGTGTGAAAAATGCAAATGGATAAGCTATAGTGTTTTATTTCCGTTATATCAATGGCTGACTAATAAAGAAGGAGGGTATAACGGAAGCTTGTTCAAATTGGACGCATGGAGCTTCCATTTGACTGGCAACCTCAAGTTTGCAGGGTCGCGAATACTCCTTGAGAAGAGGCCTAAGTCACTATAGCAATGTGAATGTGTTACCTGTGTTCCGACTGGTTTTTAAACACCCGTAACATCCCACGTCACCGGTAAGCCAAACAAAATGCATTCACCGTACATTGCCACTATTTCGAACAATAACCAACCATCAATGAAGTACAGCAACCTTCTAGCACGGTCATTGTCCGTCTAACACGTTACGTCATTCTAAACCTTCCGTAAACATTTACGTACGCGTTACGAGTGCGTTTACTCAAGGTGTTAACCGCAACGGCCGAGTCCCTTTAAATAGAATCTAAAGTTTATGAACAACGGATGAGGTCGAAGTTAGATTTTTCAGGGTTTCGTGAAGATGATAGTCAAGGTGATTTTTTATTGAAGATTGCTCCACTAAAATATTTCGGATAGGGTTACCACTGAATGTTAAACTATGTTCATTGATTTTTATTTACTTAAAGGAGACTTAAAATTTATTATTACACGAATTTGCTCAGCCGCAGACAGACAAATATTTACGTGGCGTGAACCTCCAATATTGGAAAGTAAAAAAGCATTTGTGTGGTGGAGATAAGTAAATGAGAGGTCGCTCGTTTGAATCCTATATACTAGTACCTATTACATAAATAAACTAACTATGTCAGTTAGGATAGGTTTAAAAAATAAATAACTAGTCAATAAGACGAATATATTTTGTAACAAGAACTTTTTAATGGACAAAATAAAATATGTTTCTGGTTTAACAGCTTCCAATACCTTTTCAGTAGGTCAATTTAGTATCTTTAGCCCCTAAGGACCAATGACAATCACAAAAAGATTTTCAAATTTAAAATATTTGCGAACGTTGCAACAAACTTGTATGCCCATAGCATCAATATGGCAGCCCTATTTGAAGTATACGCATCATAAATAGCGATGAATATTTACAATTCCGGTCGTTTAATATGTATGATTCACGAAGATCTAGTTTTCAAACTTAATTTTGTGGCCACAGACTAGCAAATTGCCTTCAATAAATAAGCATGTGAAATTAATACTAATCATGTATGCACATCATTTCGCCAAGTCCTTAAACTCGGTTTACTTAATGGTGATTATCGGTATCTAAATACCATTAGGTTGCTGTAAATTTACAATTAGGATCTTGCATTTATTCCTACTAGAAGACCTTACAGGCTTTACTATTGGAGGAAAACATAACACAATAATTTGGTAGCTACACGATTAAGTTGAAAGCAAATTTTTGAAGTTTATGTCAAAAAAAGAAAATTTTTTAACATTTCCCTTTCAAATTACAAACAGTCCGCAGTGTGATAATAGTAATTAAATGTGAACCCAATAAAGAATTTCAAAGAAAATTTATATTTTACCCATCAAATTTTCGATTTAATCTATCTATAGAACAACAAGGGTCGTTCCGGTTGCTTGCTTTAAGATAACAGGATAATACTTATTATAAATAATATTTATGAGAGAGGTACTCTTGTTAATATCTGTACGCAAACAGGCGGGAGGAGGGAGGTTATCGTAACTTTTATTATTTAAAAAAATATATCATCAAAGTATGCTATTATTTTTGACAGAAAATCGTTTAAAGAGAAACAAGATCTGCCCCTCTAGACAAGTGGCAATTCGCTAGCCGGCGTTTGGTGGAATAGAATGACGAATGTATGGGATTTGACGTAAATGACAGTCGTTAACGCATGTCAAATACGTCAAATCCTATACATTCGTCATTCTATTTCATCAAACGCCTGCTAGCGAATTGCCACTTGTCTAGAGGGGCTGATTGTTAAGACGTTATTTTTCTAAAATAGGAAACATAAAACGCAGCGTGTCAAGTGATGGCGGCAAATTCATGAAGACAATATTTTGCGCAGCGTATTTTATGGATGGACTCATACCTAAATATGTAGCACTTGAAGGGATAGTGTACCAGATAAATAGCACTTATCGTTAATATTAGCAACGAAAACGTATACGATAAACGTCAATAAAAACTTTGAAGATATTTCTTCAATAACTATTTCCAAGGCCAGCCATATAAAGAATGATTGTGTAATTCAGAGAATTTACTAGCTGCGGTATTCACAGTGAAGACCGTGTGGTTTTATACCAATTCTTATATTATATTCAATTGGAATAGTAGACATAATAGTCATACAGTTATTAAACAGGAAAATATGTAGTATACCACTTTATATCGCTCTAGTATCGGGATATACCGTCACTTGGTCGTATTTCGTGCCCATTAGCCATTACAATTATTAATTTTCGGCAAACAAGTAGTGTGGAATTATTTCGTATTATATCGTATGGCAATTCGAAGATGCTTTATTAAGAGAGAATTAATTAATTCAGTGGAAGATTCCAAGGATCGAACTTAAACGATCCCTAAGAAACGTGATCAGAATAAAATTACTTCAAAGTACATACACCGAGCCTTCTTAGGACGAAGTTTGAATCATATTAGCATAATTGTAATTGTCAATTCATATTATCGAACATGTCTTGTAATAACGTGCACACAGAATTATAGCCGGCATGCGCATTGCTGATTTGCTGATTGACTTGAGCCTTCTTAAGGATCTAATGTTATCATGGTAGGTACTCTTTGAAAGTGTTTATAAATTTCGACAGCTGAATTCGAAGTATTCGCCATAACAAAAAAAAATTGATACCTCACTGTGGATTTAACCATCTACGTAAACTTGTGTATTAACTGTTAGTACCTAGTTGGCTTCGAGTTTTCAGTATGCGGGTATTTATTCAAATTTCAACAGTAATCTTATAATGGCTCAAAAATAACGGTTAAATGATTTTCTTATCCTCGTAATGTTGTATATTATTTAACCGTCTTATCTAAGTTATCTCAATATTTATTCTCCCTTTCGTGCCTTTTCAACTAATAGGCATTACGCTATGTACTCGTAACCTTGGGTTGCCTTGGGTGAATTGATTTTAATTAGAGATGGGCCGAGTACTCGGTTGCTACTCGGTACTCGGCGTACTCGGCGGGTTTTTTGATACTCGTACTCGGCCGAATAACTCGGTTTAAAGGCCGAGTATACTCGGTTTAGATAAAGCAATATATTTAGGTTGTTGACGTTAACGCAAATGGCTCAAGATTTTCCGATATTTCCAGCATGTTGGCTTCTGCTATTGTGTTTTTATTTTTTTGTTTTGTGTACCTTCTCTTTTTCTATTTTTTCGATTTTTGTAAATTTAATATCTTTCTATTTATTATTCATGTCGCATGTCCTCCACATAGGAGCCAGTTGAAAACCAGTGTCAGGTACTTGTGCCTGATACCATGCTGAACTGGCTCCTTTTTTGGTGTAGCGCGAAGAACAATTGTGCCTGATTAACTTGTTTGCGTGTGTTAGTACATAATTAATTGTGTAATCGGTGCTGCACTAAAATAAAAGGTTTTACTTTCTTTCTTCTTTCTTCTTCTTTGAAAGTTTCATTTTCCAAACCTTTAAACTCTTCTGTGTGTTTTATTTTAAAATGGTTTAACATTGCTGTCGTAGAAGCCTTCCGTCAAACACCACTACGTGAAATCAGCGAATTGCATAAGGTGCATTTCACTTTCGTTTTATCTTCTTCAATTTCGTCGTAAAACGGCCAAATTCGGAATCTTTTACGTGAAGTCATCACAGTCAATTGTTAATTAACAAACTTTTTCAATTATTTATCTACTATGACGTGCAACGTGACGTCAAAGAGTATATAATAGGTTGACGTATTTGTTTGTAAACTAGCAAGCGACTGATAGATGAAAGGCGGGGCCCGCCCCGCCTTTCGTGAGGGGTGTATCAACGCGAGCCGGCCGCTCGTGCCGCACGAACCTGTTTGTACTGGTTTACGCGCCCGAAAGTTTACGCGCCGAAGTTACTCGGCCGAGTACTCGGTTGGAAAAAAATTGAACCGAGTAAAACTCGGTACTCGTTACTCGGCAAAAGTGCTACTCGGCGCATCTCTAATTTTAATCTTTACAAAACACGCGTGGCGCCTAGCGTAGTAGAAATTTTGTGGCCGTCTCTTTGTAAGCGTCGCACCTACAAGGCGACTAAGATAAGTAAAAATATTATATAAGTGTAGAAAGAGCCTAAAATGGAAACAATCAACACTAGTAATTGTAAAGATATAATAGGTTTGTATAATTCAATTCCAGAACAGAGTAGAGATCATAGCAATTTGATTCGGGACATTTCTCGTCGATTTTACGATCATCGGACTGTCGGAATCATCACCAGCATTGTATAACAATGTTTTGTAAATATTACTACACTATCACAAACATTATAGTTCGAAACCATAAACAATGTTACAAGTACCACGTTTGGTACAGAACGAATGTAATTTGGTTTTAACAGTTGTTGCTATGGAATACTTCAGTTTTAATTGAATAACTTAACCAGCTGTGCAAGCACAACGATACATCGTCAACATCGTGAAAGGAACGAAATAACGAAATATGTTCAAACGCACATTTCAAATTAATTTATAAAACGTGACATCGCAGAATTTCCTTAGAATTTTCAAGTAACGTACCTACTGGTTTGGACATATAAAAAGAGATATTTACCTAATACATTTCTTATTTGGACGTGACAATCCTATAACATTTTCACGTCAGAATTTTAATCTTCTCATCCCTGGAAGTATACAGTTGTATTTTTTCTATTGGATTTACAAAGAATTTGTCTAAATTGAATGTTCATCTGAATTCCGTCCCTATTTTTGTCGTTCCCTAAATTGATTTTTCAAGACGAGTAAGAAGATACGAAATTCGGCGTGAACAACATTTTATTGCACAAGACACTTTAATTTCATCCACCAATGTCAAAATAAAATGGTATAGAAAAAGATATGTAGTAGGCTCAGCAGATTAAAGTCAACATTGCTGTGGTCGGTTACGTATTAACTTAAACTTAAAATTATAATCTTCATTACAGTTAATAACCACAAGTTAGGTAATGTTTACGAGTTCGTGCATGTTTATAATTATCTTTAAACCCACATGATCACGTACCAACAACTAATATTAACTGAAAACACATATTAGTGGGTAGCATATTGTCTGCACTGTGTTGTAATAAAACTAAAAACTGAGCTAAACTAAGCCAGTTTTCGACATAACATTTTACTTTTAGCTACTACGTTAACAACATAATCTACTATAAATCTGAGTCATTTAGATTGATCAATACCTGTTCATTTTCCCGTTTGTGTTGTTATAATAACATCACAAACAGGAAATTTGTCTTAACGCTGACTTTCATTTTTAGATAACTCGCCAACAAAACAAACTCGTTGCACCTGTACTGAAATCAAATTGATTGCCAACAGAGATACCACGAGCGAACTAGCCACAGAACTAATAACAAGGTGTATAAGGTAGCAAAACAAGCGTACCTACCGACACGTTGCCACCTACAGGGAAAATGAGAACTAATAATTAAATGAAATTAAAAATAAATGATCCCCGTCACATATTATTTAACTCTCTTTTTAAATTGAACTGCTAGTCATTAATTTAACATATGTATTATTAATTTAGCATTTCATTGATTTTCATTTGCGACCCCCGACCCCATTTGAGTACATTTGCAGATTTGGTTATTCTTCCCCACTTTCACCGCCCACAACTTTTGAAAGGCTCAACATATTTTCATAAAACATGTCTAAAAAACACTCGCACATATAAATAAACTAAATTGAAATCGCTTTATCCGTTCGGTAGCTAAGATGCCGCAGACAGACAGCCACGTCAACTTGAAACACCACTCTTTTTGCGTCGGGGGTTACGAATGAATTGAAAGGCAAAAGTCAAGAAAGACATCCAAATCTTATCGATCTATATAAATTGAGTTATAATTATCGTCGTATGTGGAACAATTATAACTTTTTTTTGGTAAAAAATTGATTCGACTTCTTGAACAAAAACGCCCTGAAAAGTAAAAAAGAACTTTTGTTGAAGTCGAGTCGGTGCCACCTCTGCATGCAAAAGATATAGGCGTGATATTATGTTGTGTAATGGCATAGACATTGCATTATTATGCGATTACAGCAATCGCGGCTGATTTCCTGGTATTTATTGAAGAGTTCCGTGGTCTGTCTCCAAAACCCATCAACCGGGTTTAAAAGGGACCAGTTCGGAATATATTTCATAAGAACAAACTATGAATTTTACAAATCCGTCTACACATGACGGAGCAATGCGCGTACAAACATTTAAAAAAATATAAACATCCGAATTAAGAACCTCCTCTTTCTTTAGAAGTCGGTTATATAGGCAACCTTGGCGCGAGATAATGAGCCGCGAACAAAACTACTTGTAATGATTCAAAGCATTTACGACTAAGCATGGAATTCTTTACAAGATAGTGAGGCCATTAATAGAAATATAGAAAAATTAACGCAAGGTTTCATATAGGTCAATTAACAGACATTGAAGCCTATACCGCTCTTTATAAGACGGTAAATTACCTGCAACACGATATATACCACATTACCGTGTTTATCTAAGAAAGCGAGTGTTCATAACAGGAAAGTCGCTTTCCGGCTGTTACAATAATAACAATTAATGTTAAGAATAATATCACAGATGTTTACACAGCTCGTCCTCGTTCGACTACTTTACTTAACTTTAAAATAATACACAAAGATGCGACTTTTCGAAGTGGGAAATAACTAATTAGGGAGTGCGTGTTAGCTTCCATTTATAATACATACGCCATACAAACGCTTCCATAATCTGGATGTCTTGGTGTAGGCAAAAAAACAGCCCATTTATATCCTTGCATTTCTTACACACTTCACGAGCTTTTGTCATTCAAAGTTTTGTACAAATTCGCCAGTTTTGAGAGCTTCTGGCGGTGTATGTTTTTGGTCGACAATGTCCTAATTCGCTAAGCAACTGCAGGACATTTGTATTATAAATGTATTTTTGTCTTTAGTTTTTTTATACCACTTACGTGGCAGGACAAGCACACGGCCCATCTGATGGAAAGTGTTTATCATTTAACTAAAGCATTTCGAAATTCATTTCCTTTACTTCATTTTGACACGTATTTTCACCCAAAATTTTAATTATTTGGTCTAATTACAACAAATCGAGCGGAGGAAGACTTTTTTTAAATTTAAACACAATTTATAAACACCTTTCTGTTTCATCATGTATCTTATTACTCCTTGGCAACCCCTTACCTTACCTTAATTACGTTAATCCATGACGAATCGTTTCTTTTAAGTATATATACTTTGCTAAGTAAATTCAATCCATTGTACTTCCGTTGCCATTATGTTTTGGTAAACAGGTATTAGCTATTGTCTTGCAGTATAATAAAGAATAAATCATTTAGTATAAAAGCTTTGTGGTACTCACGTCCTGTTGTAACAGTGTTGTTAACAGTGCGTGACCACCGTAGACCCTGGATTGTGAGTTGTGACCATTGCTCGTATTTATGAGTCTGTGCCTATAACATTACTAGCGCATAATTAGCATTATAGCGATTCCTTCTATCTCTGCGGTTGTTTTGCAGCAAAAAAGGGCAATTTCTTACTGTCTCAATTGCAAATTTGATGACAAGTATAAAACTAAATTAAGAATAGACTAAATAAAGGACGTTTTCTTAATCGAAGTATCATTACATAATTAGCCTTTTAAGTTGCATATTTATTACAAACGTTGTAAAACAATACTTTCATGAGCAAGCCAGTTAATATACATACTTAACTTTATTAATCATTAATCTTGACTGTCTCAAGCAAATGATAATTACTTGTCACTTTGTGCTGTAGGTAACATGAGTGTTTATTTGTCAAACCACGGGTCCGACCAATCTTCAGAAAGTGGGCAAACTATAAAACTAATCATAACTTATGTAGAACCAATGACATTATAAAGTTTTAGTAGATATCTCACTACTCAGGTTTAAGTTTCGCATGTAAACATCCATAATTAGTTTACTAAAACTTCATCTTATTGAAGATAAGTTCATTGGACCCAATAAGAGAACAGGACGGAACAAAGCTAATGAATTCAAAGTGTCTACAAAATGATGAGTTTCAGTTCTAGAACAAGTTTTCAGCTACAGTTAACAAGCAATTTGTCATGAAACTCAACAACCGAACTCAATTTCATTAAAGTAGTTAGTGAAAGTCTGGGTTCAACAGAATTACTAATAACGAGTTCCTTTGAAGCCTCTAAGTTAGGAATTAACCTTAGATGTGGATACGAGTACCTATAAGGTCAGAATCAGTACTACATAAAAGGAGATAAAATAAAGGAATAATGCCGATTTCTAGAACCATTAATTGTCGTTATATTTAATATTGCTAACATAGCAAACAAACACACTATACCGCAATCCTGGGATACAAATTGTCACCTATAGTAGTGGAGATAGAAGAAAAATATTAATAACAAATGAAGAGATGATTTGTTAAGGTCATTGAAACGCATACAAACGATTTCGCAATATTATCGATTATGCAATATTATCCTACTTCAAGTCAATATTGGGTGTAAAATGTAACTATCTACCCGTCGAGCGATCTTACTATGAGAAGTACTATTTTTGAGTAAAATAATTTAGGAATGCATAAATATTAGCAACAGATAAAGGAGCATTAAGCAATCGAGAAAGCTTTGACTATTACACTACTCTTTTTTACCTCAACGTCGATTTCTATTGCACCGGAGACCGCTAATCAAATATCAAACCACTATTCGCGTAAGGCAATTTTAAGTTCACTTTCATTTCTTAATTCCAACGTCACTTTCTTCAAATATACCATATACGAATCAAATAATGAACAAGAAAGCCCACATGCAACCGAACAATGATTGAATTATCCATTGTGTTGTCATTTCGATTTGACTAAAGCTTTCGATACGATATACCATTATGTAACTCAATTAAATCTGATCGTGCAATGACAGAATCGCTTTCACGATTGTGTCACAAGTGGTGTCCCTTAAAAATAATTCACACTTATGAGGAACATCCTTGTTTAAAAGATGCTTGTAAAAGACCAGTTGGGTCGGTTCAGGGGTCAAACGGGTGTCGATCCCGCAAAAAAACAAGATAAACGACAGCCGTTACTGGATACAACGCGGTGTCTAAATACTATAAACAGCTTTTATTTATGAATACCATCATCTAACGTTATTTCATAATTATCTAATTTATTATTACGATTATTACTATCACGCGGTTGTGTTACGCAAATAACACATATTTGCCTAGAGAATATACAGTATTAACTGTGCACCTATCTAATTTATGGTTTAGATACTATAAACGTAAAATCAAAAACGGCACCAATTCGTAGTTGCTCGAACTGTTTGTCCCACCAGCGTGAATAGGCCAACTTGATAGTGTAATTATATCTTATCTCATCTCATCCTCATTTAAATATCCGATTTTAAGATTTTCATTGGGGTAAAGCCATCCCCGAGGAGGGTCAGACCGAGAGGGATGGCCCTGGGTCAGTCCGACATACCCCCCCCCCTCCGGCTCAGGAGGGGAGAGGGGGGTAAACGTGGGGATTTCCCGCACATGAAAAAAAAAGCGGTAAAGCCATTTCAACTGCAAGCTGGTGTACCTGTTGTTGACTCCTCTCGGGGTTGGGAGTTCGGACAGCAGTCGCCCCAATAAAGGCCTCTAAGTGAAAACAAAAACAAGAAAACCGGGAGCAACGACAAGATGGTATATGTGTTTTTTATGTGAACTAACAACCAATTAAATTTATTAGCATTATATTACCAGTTCCAAGTCTCTTATCATGTTTTACTTATGTAATAAATTATCTTTTTATAACTATAATTAGTTAATTTTAACCTAATTTACTACATGTTTGTGCTAAGTGACATAATATGTTAAAATATTGTACGTTCGTTGCGAGGGGCGAGATAACTCAACATCATTATGCTTCGTTTTTTGAATTAATCTACAATAGCATAGTAAAAGAAGACTATGACCATAGTGTGACTGTGTGTATGTATGTGTATTTACTGTAACAATAGTGTGAGTACTGTCACGTCCCTACCACACGATGTGCGAATACCTACTACGGAAAAGATCCCGAATTAATTCTAGAAAGGAATATCACAGTATCCCAGCTAGGCATTGACTTTTATTGGAGACTTGAAATTCTTTAAGGACATCGGTGAAGAATTACGGATGCACGTTTTGCTTATACTGTGAATTATACATTCAGTACTAGAATACTTGCGGCGTCAATTTCTCAATTGAACATATTCAAATCAAAAGTAGAGAAAGGAGTAAGCTCCGAGCACCGACAATTATTACTAAATTATTAAACAAAAATACAAAATCAATACCACATTCTTCACTTAATAAAACAAAACCATAGAAGGAAAATGTACTCAATATAAATTCCGCGTCCTTCATTAGTCCTAATAAAATTAATTGCGCGGAGGCCTCTTGTTCCTCCCAACTCTTTTCCTTCTTATTAATACATTAATCAATAGGTACGTACTGTATAACTACTATTAGCTGTACTGTATAACTTGTATTAACTACTATCTATTCTGTGCACGCTCCCGGCCCAACACTCAACGCCAGACTTTTATCAGAAACAGAAACGGCGGGTGCGCTGAGTAAGGCCGGGAACTGCTGGGATTGCAGAGTCGTCACGGGCTGAAGCCTGAAGACACCTTCGGCGGGGTACCTCGGTCGATGTGGGCGAGCTGAGTGTGGGGTTCTTGTTGCTTGAAATAAACACTTTTTAGCAAAAATGTTGCAGAGTTTTATTCCGACTTGTTATTGGTACAAATTCTGTCCGACTACTGAGATGTTGTGCCAACATGGCACCTGTTTTTATATGATTCGATTGACCTTGAAATATAGGCACGCGTCTGTTTCTGACTACTTTTATCTGATTTGTCAGTTGCGTTTAACTAACTCGCTCAGTGCCTATGCGGCCTAATGAAAAATTCTGACGTGCCTCTATTTCCTTATATACTACTGCTATGTACATAGTTTTTATATTTCTACATTCTTATGCTAATGGGATTCAATATTAATACGATTCATATAAGAAATCAACGATAAAATTCTTACGACTAAATGTAAACAATGGCAGTTTGCTTAAGACTATTTACATTAGTGCCCTATTTGTCTGTTAAAAATGTCTTTATTTATCACAAATACCTTATATACTAACTTATATACTATTTACCTATTCTATTACACCTTTATTTACCATATAAACACAAACACAAATTGTCTTTTGGTCTAATCACTGCACTTTCGTGTCTTTGTTCTGCACATTCTCCCCCCGTGGGACGAAGTCGCACTCTTTCGGTGCAGAACTCGCAGCTAGCAGCACTATCAGCTTCCTCACCGGTCGTCGCAGCACTCCTCCCTTGGTCTGAAGGTCGACGGTCCGTGTCACGCCGTCAGGTCCGGGGTAGGTGGTGATGACTCGCCCACGCAGCCACATGTTGCGGGGCACGTTGGGATCCACCAGCAAGACCAGGTCATTCTGGCCTATTGTGGGTCCACGTCCATCTGGCACACGACGATTCTGAAGCTCCGGCAGGTACTCACGGAGCCACCTGGCCCAGAAGAGGTCGGCCAGGCGTTGAGCTGCTCGCCAGCTGGACTTCGAGGCGCCATCCTTTTCGTCGAAGGCGCCCGGCTGCTGCACACCTCCAGGTCCTCCCAGCAAGAAGTGGGAGACCACCGGCAGGGCTTCTGAAAGTTTATCTGTTATCTTACTGTTGATTTGATGTACCTTCTCTTCCGAGTCTTCTGTATTTTCTATCTTTGAAGTGTCTTGCGGCCATGACTCTTCTGGTAGGTATAGGAACTCAGGACCTCTATACCAACGGTGCTGCGTGCTGAAGTCGGTAGGTACATCTCGGGTGGCGTCGTCGGCGACGTTGAGCTTCGTCGGGACCCAGCGCCACTCGCTTACTGTTGAGCTGTCCTCTATAGCCGCTAAACGATGCGCTACATACGGCTTGTATGAGCGGGAACCAGTCTTGATCCAAGTGAGTACTGTACGGCTATCTGTCCAGAAGGTCTTGGAGTCGGGCTTACGTTCGTGTTCTTCTATTACTGTTTCGGCGAGTCTTGTACCCATTACTGCGGCTTGTAATTCGAGACGAGGTATTGAAGTGAGCTTCAGTGGCGCCACCTTTGCTTTGGCGACGACGAGTGACAGGTTCACTTCCCCGTTCGAGTCTTCTGTTCGCCAGTACAACACAGCTGAGTAGGCCGATTCACTGGCGTCTGTAAATACGTGCAACTGGAGGGACTTACAATCACTGTAGCTCAGATATCTTCTCGGGATAGAGATGGTGGCTAGGTTCTTCAGATGCTCTATCCAGTCCTTCCATTTCACGGCTATGTCCTCGTCGACCTCTTCATCCCACCCGGTGCCACGCCTCCATATGTCTTGCAACAGCTGTTTGGCTCGAATGGTGACCGGCGATGCGAACCCCAGCGGATCGAACAGCGACATGACGATCCGAAGTGCTTCTCGCTTGGTAGGCGTCTTCTTGTCACATAGTAGCGTTGGCATGCGTGCGAGGTTGAGATTGAAGGTGAGTTCATCGGTGCCCGGCTTCCAGATTAGACCCAGTACTCGCTCGGTCTGTTCTTCTGTCTTGTATAGTTCTGTAGCTGTATCTTCTTGATTCACGCCGAGAGCATTTAACAACTGCGGTGAGTTCGATTTCCATTGCTTCAACTCGAACTTGGCTTCTCGGTGGATCATTCGGACGTCAGAGGCGATCTTAACGGCATCTTCTAACGTCTGAAAACTGTCTAAGTAGTCGTCGACGTAATGTTTCTTTACTATAGCTGAGACGGCTTCGGGGTGAGTGGATCTGTACTGTTCGGCGTTCAAATTCTTGACGTACATTGCAGTCAACGGCGAACTCGCTGCCCCGAAGATAAGCAACGTCATTCGGTACTCTGTTGGTGGTTCGTTGTCTCGGCGATTACCACGCCATAGATATCGAAGCGCGTCTCTGTCATCTTCTCTGATTTTTACCTGTAGAAACATTTCCCCGATGTCCGCTGTAACTGCAACTGCATGCTGTCTGAAGCGCATCACCACCCCCGGTAATGATTGGAGTAGGTCTGGGCCCCGCAGCAATGTATCATTGAGCGATATACCTCTCGTCTTGGCAGCGGCATCGTGGACGACTCTGATTTTACCCGGCTTCATAGGGTTAAAAACAGCAAAATGCGGCAGGTACCAAGTCTTGTTCTTGGTTTTCGTAGATGGCGCCAGCTCTGCATACCCCTTGGATAATAATGCGTCCATCTGCTCTGTATACTTCTGATTGAAGTCGGGATCTCTGTCTAATTTCTTCTCAATGTTGTGTAGTCGTCTCAGAGTGGCTTCGTAGTTGTCTGGTAATGACACTTGTTGTTGTTTCCATAGCAACGCTGTCTCGTATCTTCCGTCGGCTGTGTGGACTGTATTTTGCTGTAGAATACAAGAAGCTTGCTCGTCTGGATCGGATTTCGGCTTTCTCGGGTTGAGGAGTAGGTTGTCCACCTCGAAGTGCTGCTTGACCATTTTCTCAAGATCGTTGTCTGCGTTCTGTTCTTCAAACATATGAGAGATGTACTCGTGGCGACGTCCTGAAGCTCTCGCGTCACTCCCATGCAGCACCCAACCGAGCGGCGTTTGTGAAGCCACCGGTTGGTCTTGTTGACCTATTCTGGTGTTATAGACGCGCAGCAGATGCCAGTTGTCTTGACCGATGAGAATCTTCGGGTTCGACTCCTCTTCATACGTAAGTTGACTTACCAAGTCTTTGAGGTGGCTACATCCTCTCAGCTGTCTGTAGGTGACACGTTGAGACGAAACTACCAAATTTTTCACTGTTCTAGCTTGAACTTCTGTATTCTGTTCTGTATTGATCCCTTTGATCTTCAGTGTGACACGACGAGACTGTTGATATCCTGTTTTCGAGTTGTTAATTGTCTGCACACGAAGAGGGTCTGTAGGTCCCGACGCGCCGATTTCGTCGGCCACGGCGTCGTCGAGCAAAGTCACTGTTGAACCGTCGTCTAATAATGCGAACGTATTCACTGTACCTGTTGGCCCTGATAGTTGAACCGGCAGAATCTTCAGAAAGGTTTGTTTCCTGGCTGCTGTCCACGCCGAGTTGATAGCCTCAGTCGTGTTATTACTGTTATCTTCAGTGGGTTTTCTTCTGTAGTGTAGCAATGTATTGTGAGTCTTGCTACAGTTGTCTATTCCGCACCGCCGCTCTGTACACGTATGATTTTTATCACGATATTTCAAACACCTGAAGCACAGCCTTTTTTCTTTAGCGATGTCCCATCTCGTATCGAGGTCCGCTTTTTTGAATTTCTCACACTTAAAAGCCGGATGCTGCTGTTCACTGCATATGAGACATTTCTTACTTGTTTGTGGCTCAGTTGCGTTGTTGACACGCTGAGGGCGCCTCTGTTGCACGCTGTGATGTTGCACTACGAAGTTTTCAGGTTGGGCGTATGGCCCACACAGATCGGCTTCTCTTCTGATGAATTTTTCGTACTTCACGAGGTCTGGAATCTCTCTTGGCTGTGTAGCGGCGAAATCGTAGTAACGGTACCTCAAAACTGGTGTTAATTTTTCTACTAATGATCTTGAAATTTCCGGGTTGTATAGATAATGCACACAGTTGAGAGTCTTCAATATTGCTACGGCGTTGGTGATCTTCGTAGAGTAGATGCAGATGTCTCTTGGTGTTTCTGTTAACTTCGGTAGGTTTCGTAGTGCTTCTAACTCAGACGACGCGATGGCTTCCGGTCGCCCAAATCTTGACTCTAATGTTTTCATAACATCAGATGGCTGTGAACTGGTCATGAGAAGGCTTTCGACTGCTTCCTTGGCCTTCCCACGGAGATTTCTTCGTAGTCTGTTCAAGTTTTCTATGGCGGTGTAACTGTCTTCGGTTTCTGCATAAGCGGCTTTGAATGGTAGCCACTCCTGATGAGCCCCACTGAAGTTTGGAAGCTCTATGAGCTTCGGTCGCTGCGCTGCTCTCACCGCCTGTGTAATAGCTACGGCCAGATCGGTGAAATTCTGCTGTGTCTGCTGTTGCTGCTGAACCGGTGGCGCTGTCGGCTGCGTCGCACTCGGCTCTTCTGTATGCGGTGTGTTTTCAATAGCGAGGACGGCGGGCTGGGGTGGCTCTTGACGGCTGAACCATTCCTCAACCTTTTCCTCTGCTGCTGCTGATACTTGTTCTGGATCATCCTGATCTTCCAGGTCTTCTTCTTCGCTGTCTTCTAAAGCGGCTAGCTTGGCGGCGGCTAGTTCGATGCGCAGACGGAGTAGCTCTTCTTTCGCCTTCGCGATCTTGACGGACTTCGCTTTAGAGTATGCTGAAGTACCCCCTCCCCCCCTCTTGCTGGTGGCTGGACGAGGTGCTGGTATCTTCAACTGCCGTAGGACTTCGGGACACGGCGGTGGCTCCGAAGCTGACGGTGCCTTTCTTGTGGTCACCGTTTCTGTACTGATGTCTGTCGGGGTTCTGTCTGAGGCGGACGTTTCTGTTGCGGTCTCCGCTGCCCCCCCAGGTCCAGCTGCCCCCACGACGGACGCTGCTTTCTTCTGCTCTGACCTCGTAGTCGGCATCTTCAGATTCTTGATTGCACACGAAACGGACTATACTCGCGCACTGCACTCGATTTTGCTACGCGCACTGTTCGGACGTACCGTCCGCACCCAACTCACCCCCACAAACGGAGGGACCCTTTGGTGTCCGTGACGCTCCTTAATCCGGCTCGACAGGACCAGAAAATGTGCACGCTCCCGGCCCAACACTCAACGCCAGACTTTTATCAGAAACAGAAACGGCGGGTGCGCTGAGTAAGGCCGGGAACTGCTGGGATTGCAGAGTCGTCACGGGCTGAAGCCTGAAGACACCTTCGGCGGGGTACCTCAGTCGATGTGGGCGAGCTGAGTGTGGGGTTCTTGTTGCTTGAAATAAACACTTTTTAGCAAAAATGTTGCAGAGTTTTATTCCGACTTGTTATTGGTACAAATTCTGTCCGACTACTGAGATGTTGTGCCAACATGGCACCTGTTTTTATATGATTCGATTGACCTTGAAATATAGGCACGCGTCTGTTTCTGACTACTTTTATCTGATTTGTCAGTTGCGTTTAACTAACTCGCTCAGTGCCTATGCGGCCTAATGAAAAATTCTGACGTGCCTCTATTTCCTTATATACTACTGCTATGTACATAGTTTTTATATTTCTACATTCTTATGCTAATGGGATTCAATATTAATACGATTCATATAAGAAATCAACGATAAAATTCTTACGACTAAATGTAAACAATGGCAGTTTGCTTAAGACTATTTACATTAGTGCCCTATTTGTCTGTTAAAAATGTCTTTATTTATCACAAATACCTTATATACTAACTTATATACTATTTACCTATTCTATTACACCTTTATTTACCATATAAACACAAACACAAATTGTCTTTTGGTCTAATCACTGCACTTTCGTGTCTTTGTTCTGCACATATTCTGTGCCATAGCACCTAACCTCCCCCATTGTTTCCAGCGAAGGGGTATTCGCACGTAAAAAAGGACCTACTGTAATATTTAATTTTCCGCGATATTTTCTAAGTAACTTTAGTACCTAACATAAATTAACAAAGATCCTTTTTCTTAATCATTAATTAAGTAAGTACCTACCAATTATTTAGAATTATTAAATGTTTGAGCGGCAACCCTCTTAACTCTCAACCTCGAAAAGAGTACCTCAAACTAGCTAACATTTTGATAGCCCCCTTTAACAACCTTGTAACTATTTGAATATGTGTAAGCACATCCATAGGTACTGTACATATTTATGGCATTATCTATGTTAATTTAACTTAGTTACATCCTAACAATATACTACATACAATATTCTATTCAAGAGTGTTCTTTAAACACTAAATAATATGTTAATGACATCAAACAACGTGTCAAAAGTGTTAACAGGAAACGTTGGCGCTCGACGCTCCACAAATTACACAAGTGACAATATGAACATGAATTGTTTAAAATACCCATTGTTCTATAATCGCGGGAATCTCATTGGTGGACGATGCGAACGATTGTAATCCGTGATATTTGCCATTACAACATACCACATGCATGCCATGAATCTCAAATGCTACTGTTTCGTATAAACTTGACATTAATTCGATTTATATTTATTTCAATTTACACAAACATTTATATTTAATACGCTTTACATAATAAAAGTGACATCTTTAATATAATGTAAGTAGATAATGTTTCCAGTTTAGTTCATCTACTACTATCTATGTACAAGATGATAAAAGATGTACTGGAGACAATAGCACTTCGTTCAATCTGGGATCATTCCTTAAGAAATGATCATAGCACGCGGCTAGGATTGTGCTATTGTTGCACCATTGAGGTAGATCCTAATAAACCGTTTTCGCCGTTTACAAATTACAAAGCTACGACACAGTTAATTAAAATAACCACTACAATAAACAAAAAAGAAACTACTACCTAATAGCTTGAGACCTATGTAATCACCAACGAAATTGCACTATTGCTCAAAATGACGGTAGGAACGAAACTACTTGCACAATGTTTTCGGATGTGTCACAGAATTACCTGCAGTAAATAATAGAGGAGCAGACATCATTGTGACATCAACGGATTGCTCTTTCGTACATTGCGACAGGCAAAAAATGGCGTTGGTGAGGAATAAAAGCCGTGTACCGGTTGATTCAAACATCGATATTGGGTTTGAGAAGTCAAATCATTCGTTCTCGTTCTTCTGTTAACTTAGAGTAGCTGCTTATAATAACTGCTTATATTTTATAGGTATGAAATAAGCTAGCTACATCTACCGAAGGATCCATGGCCGTTGGAACAAAATAATTGAAGATTGGAAATCGCGAATCGGAAAACGTGAAAGAGAACGTCCCCAAGCCAGATAGATGGGCTGGAATAGACAGGATACGGAAGGCCGAGTACGGGTGCTATGGCACACATTAGAAGAGACCTATGTCCAGCAGTGAAGTGCAATAGAGTAATTGGTCGATTGAAGTAGACTATAAAAAAAAGAAAATCAGAATGACATGTTCCGTTGCTCCGAAATAATTGGAGGAGTTGCCAGATCTAATGTGTAATCCACTTTAAACATCACACTTAATTAACATAGTGAGTGTAATTTTTATAAATTGCGAACATCCGGATTGATTTTTTGAGAATATTATGTGGTCATGAACTGGGTAGAGTTATTTTAAACTAGACGTACTGGATAATGTATAGATTTGTTAGAGCACTTATAGCACGATCATGATCAATCTGAATCATAGTTGTATTTAGCACCAAAATCATTTCAAATTGAAATGCATTTTCACGTTTTACGTTCACATTACAATCAATTCATTAAAACGTAATAACCTGAATTAGATTAAGTTGATTTGCAATCAATTGTTATTGATGAAATCCGACCTTAATTCTGGAAATCGCAACGGATTAAGATTGTCAGTCCTAGTTTTTGAAACCAAGAAATTTTTCATTTTCTCCTTTTATTTTGGTTATATTTCATTAAAATGAATAGTGACTATAACCACGAATACCACGAATTGTAAAAAAATCATCACGTAACACGTGTAGAAATCGTTAGAATCTCTTACTGGTCACTCGTCAATTCGTTGACCACGTGCATCTGCTTACATAAGAGCAAATCATTTCGGTTTTGTTGCCACAAACCGGTTTATTAACCGTCACTTGAAGATACCGTTCAGGATTTTAACCCTAGTTGCCGATAGTACTTTACAATGGTACTCTTGGCAATAAATCCGCGTGTGCGCACATTCTGCGATTACTTGAATCACGGGATGTTTCGACATAGCATAACCCTCCTTTGGTTTGTTGTAGTCGAGTAATAAAAAAGCCGCCTTTCCACGGCCCGCGATTGTAAGTACGCGTGTGCAATTTCGTGTACTACATACTTTGAAAATCCCGTCGTAGAATTTATCACAATCCCCGGCGAGATTTGTGCCCTTGGAATGTTTGCTGTTCCAAGCTGTCATTAACAGTTTTTTACTCTCGACTGCGTTGCTGATTCTTGTCTCCTTAATTCCTCTAGGGATTATAGTGATCTAAGGTTCAATAACAAAAAGAGAAGCTTCAGTTCTTATGAATGTAAATACAAAAACAAAATGACGGGCTATTTTGTCTTTCATCCCCAAGAGGGATAAAGGTGTGAGTGTGATCAAGTAATCCGAGTTCGAATGTCTTCATGTCATTTTTTTATTTTTTATTGATTTACAGCAAGACTAGTTCGGTTTGTATGACCCTTGGATTGTCTTGAAGAAATAACTGAAATAGAGTGAAATAATAAGCTTTTGAGTTACAAATCATTTTGAAATTACATTACATAACAAACTGATTAACCAAAAACCTAGATATAGCGTTTAAGTGTCTATAGTCTATGTACAAAATTAATTCGAATTACCTATTGACCAAAATATGAGATAACTATACACATTGGAGCGTCTTGGCAGAAATATTCTCGTAAGATTACTTAGATTTATAAGAATAGACCGTAATTACCGTCGTAATTCTTATTCATTATGTCGAATTCTGCGAAGATGATGAAACGGTGGACCATACTATGTTCGCTTTGAGGTAGGTACACACGATAAACAGAATGACTCATTTAATTACTCAGTCATCGGTGAATCATTAAACATAAAGGAAGTATTCACCCACGCTCCTCAAAGAAAAGGAATACAACTTTGTTATCTTTACAGTTTACACAATGCCACAATGCAAACTGGTATAGAACGTCGACTTCATACAACGAAGAAAAGGTATACAGAATACACACGTTGACACATATCCGAGCTCCCGGTTTCTGAATAGACACATTCAGGAAGCATACTAACGTACCTCGGACTACTATGTGAGGGCCTCGGTAACGACAGGGATAAACGCATAGATAAAGTTAACATTCGGAAGAGTGAAAGTCTGTTTTCGGCATTCATTGGCTACAGGACTCATGAACGCTTACAAATTCAGAGGCATAACATACGAGGAAGCAAAGCACTAAAATCGACGTCGATGTGTAGCAACTTCCACCAAGTGCCATCAATCAACAGTATAACCAGTTTCAAGTAACAGTATTCTGTATTTTTGATTCATTGCATGATACATCATGGTGTCACTTATATGATGTTAAACCTCTGTCTGACCTTACGCGGATAAACTGGCGCCAGTAATAGAAAAAAAAAAGACGGGTTGCACTCTGGGAGTGCCGGCAGAAGTGAAAACATTTTCTTTTTTTCTTTCTTTGTTATATACATAGAAAAAGATAAAAAAGAACATACCATACGTATAATATAGCGCTAATCATAGAACCTATCACTTATTATAAAAAGAAAAAATAATCACAAAAAATAATAAATTACAAAAAGAAAAAATTATCATAAAAAGTAATAAATTACAAAAAGAAAAAATAATCACCAAAAGTAATAAATTATAATAAGAAAAAGCAATCACAAAAAATCCCTGAAGGCCAGGTGGTTCGAACCCGATACTATCTGAAACTATAAGGACTTACAGTCGACGTGCTTACCGTTTAAGCTACGACGATACTATTGAAACTTGCAAAATACATAGTCTGTACCTAATCTTATATGACGTCAGTCGTCGGTTACGGTTCAAAGGTCAACTAATCCTGACGCTTCCTTAACATTTTACACCCATCCAACGCCGCTAAAGAAGTTTTCACTTCAAAAACACAATTGACCCGCAGAGAATTCTCGATGATTCCACAGTAGGTCAAGAATAGCATACATTCATTTATAACGAGATTAAAAACTTTAAAAATAAACAAATAAAGAAAGTATGCTAATATATTCAAGCCATTAATTACATCAGGCATCACGGTAATAATATGATTGTGTTTAGCAAGTAGTGCCAAAGCGCTACTTACGATGACCTAAATACGAACGAATGTTGTAACTACATTTGGCATAAATGTGTTTGGGTTAATGTCGAAACTGCATTATGTAGGGACAGTTTGCCCGCATTACTCTGGTAATAACATTATAATGGGATCAAATTCCTTCTGTTAATACAGTGTAGTGGGCTGTGAATAAGCCTTTACATTTACATTTATCGATAGAAATAATGCACGTGTTCACAATTACGAATAATTTACCATTTATATAGTTGAATAGTTGACACTATTCAAACCACTTTATAGTTCCTATTGTAAGAACTTAATAATATACTTTTTACATCATCCACCATCAGATCATGAGGTTATTTAACCTTCCAACCCTGAAAAGAAAGCCAGCACCAGAACTTAGTCCGTCAATCAGCAGGTGTAAGTGGGGGAGATTCGCTAGGATCCCAAAAATTCTGGTAGCGCCCCATACATACAGTACATTCATCGAGCATTCTACATATCGCTATTGTGTAATATATACAAGATTGTACTTACTTAATAAATTATAATTTCTAGATTGTCCCTAAATAACCATCAGATGCACCTTCTCCTGGTTCATTACTTATCTATTTAGTATTGAAAACACCATTTTACAAGGTAACATAGCGTACAGTAAATTCAATGCACCCGTATTTCTCGTCAGTTAGGCGCTAACAACGCCTCCCATCGTAAATTACTGGACACGAACACGCATTAGACCAATGGTACCCAAAGTAGTTCGATCGACCCCCAAGACGATAACAACAAGGGGTCCATGAAACGAAAACATAATTAAGGGTCAGTAGGATTTAAATGGTAGTTCACAATGATGTAAGTTATTTAAGCAGGCTGTGCCTTTAATTTTGACTTCAAATTAGTGAAATAATCCTTACATATCGATAACTTGTAACTTAATTCTCATCTGAATACTTAACAAACGATAGAACGACGACGACAATAGCAACTTTGTAGGTTCAGTAACAAGCTTAATAATTTTGTTATGGTTTTTTTTTCACCCTAGGTCTCGCTAATTAAAAATTAATTTGAATACGATGAAATGCAAAAATGCAAAATTATTTAAGCAGTCTACTCACAACCGAAGAAATTGAAGTAGTCAATGAGACCAAAAGTTTGAAAACCTCTGCACAAGAGCATTTCATTCAAGAATGGTAACACCGAGGATCGGTCGTAAACTACAACATTTTTAGCATACGAGTCCGGTCAATGGCCATATATGAGCTAAATATAGGTACGGAAATTATTTGTGCTAATTACGTTTACTGAACCAGCGCAGTATGAAAGTTGTTAGACTAATATACAAAAACGGAAGTGGTTGTATTTCCACTCGAGTTTTAAGTTCTACAATATAATATGTGCTTTCAAGACGGGATTCATCACTGAAAAAGTATCTAGAATACGCGGTCAAAATCTCCAGCGACTGGGTTTCGCACGAATAATCCGTGGGGATTTCTGCACGAAAACAAGAACGACTACCTTGACATTCAAGTCTTCTAACAATTTTTATGTGAAAACAATCGAATTTCAATTAGTTAATTTGTACCGTCATGTTTACGTTTCATCATCATCATCATCATATCAGCCACACTCAGTCCACTGCTGAACATAGGCCTCTATGGCAGAGGCCTATGTTTATGTTTTCTGGAGTTAATTTTCAGTTTTTTAAACATTATTCGGGCAATTTTTTCTAAATAACAAGTACCTAATGATAATGTAATAAATCTGTAGCGCCGGTAGTTAATGAGATGGCTGTTAATTAGGTGACCTTCTTATTCTAAATTTTATATTCTCACTAGGCCAGTGACCTACATTTCACTGTGTCATCGCTTTCTTGAACGGATATCAACATAATAAACACTAAATGAGCCCTGTATTGAGAATTTGTTTCACCGTTAGACACAAATGATCTCGTTTTTCAACTAGCAATAAAGTAATTGCCACACGGAGACAACCCCTTTGAATTGCCGCATTTGAAATTCTTTATCAACCCATTTTTCCTATAATTCCGGGTGCTTTACGCGAAGTATAAAAAAGCATCTAACGAGATCGTCGGTAGCTTAGTGGTTAAGGGGTCGGTCTTAGGAGGTCCCGGGTTCGAATCCTGGCCATTACACTACCGACGCGAACCCGCTCCTAGCACAAGCAATTTAGCTTAGTTGGAGGGGTTAAAGGGGAATATTAGTAATTTCGAAAATTTCGGTTGCTAATATTCTTTGTTTTTTTAAAAAAAGGATCCACAAGATGAATACCGCCGCGCTATCATTGTTAGCATATGATAAATAATAATAGAGGTTTTCGTTTTTGAGATTAAAGCATTCTATGTTTCATCTGGAGTCTAGAAACGTGCCTATCCTTTATGATTTAGGACATAAAGGCTTGGATTACGTACACAATTAAATAACAAAGCTAGTCTTAAAAATAGCTTCAACAAAGAAAATCTAATTTTACAATCGAAGTGTAAACGAGAGATGAAATAATCACGACGCAAAACGAATAAAAAGAAAAAGATAAGTTAAGAGTGAACTGTGAACTGAAGTGAAGAAGTGAACATAAAAAGTTCTTAACGAAGAAAAAAGAATACCTCTGTTAGCAACAGCGTTTCACTTAACTACAATATCGAATGTAGTTTTTTATAGTATGTCGAATGACTAATTCTTCGAAAATATGATAACACGTAGCCTTGTGAATTATCAGACAGTTGCATTCAAACATGTCGAAACTAGAGCATTATTAAAACACCTATTTGGTTTAAACATCCGTACTACATTTAGAAAGGGTATACGAGCACATTTCATTATGTAACTCCAGATCAAAGCCGTTTATGAAAGGAGAAAGCCAAATATTGTACACTTCCCTGTTTAATGAAGCATTATACAGTTCACTGACCAGTACACAAATTACTAATACCGATCTTTGATCTCCAACTGCAGTTAACGGTTTGACTTGAGGAAAACACGCGAAATTACTCTTTACTTGTACCAAAGCAATTGTTAGTGAGTAATTTTGTCTAATATCGGTGTATCGGTTTCAATTACTGTTGTAACGTGAGAATCGGTTTAGAAGTAGAGCAGCGATGTATCACAGGCATGCAATGCTATCGGTCTAAGCATGCATGAAATTCAATAGCAAATTAGTACCGCGACTGGAACTCGCTTCACACATTGTTTTAATATTGTTTATTTGCACATATGTAGTTGGAATTAGATTATTGTGTAAACTAATCAAATTAAATTAATTTCGCAAGTTTAGGTAGATGACACCAAAACTAAGCTACTGAAGCTTGTGTTAGAGCTTCGGTAGCTTAGTTTTGGTACTTACAAGGTTAAGGAATTGGCCTTACGATCGAGAGGTCCCGGGTTCGAATCCTGGCCGTTTCACTACCGAAGTAAACCCACTTGTAGCACAGGCAATTTAGCTGAGTTGGAGGGGTAATATCGGTTGCTAAAATTCTTAAAAAGAAATTGCTAACCAGAATTTGACTATAGTGAACCTCTATATTTATGGAATCTTACCTATAAGGTAGAGAATTATATCATGCTAGTGTCATCGTTGTAAGGATACTTGATGATCCCTAATTTTTAATATTTTACACTGTACAAGTGGACTGAATTACAATACTGTTTAGAGGATACTGGCAGCCAACGTAACATGTTTCCATTATAACACATACTCTGGCTTCACTTTTGACCGTTACCATGGCTAAATTCTGAGACAACTCATCTAAATCGGCACAGGAACAATAAAGAACAAGAAAAAAGGGACTTTATTGCAAATCTTTCTTGTTTAGACATCAAGTCTATGTTCCAAACTTTTATACTATAGAACTGCAAAAACTATGTTGGGAGTATTGGAACAAAGACGGTCTTTCAACAAAAATTGTGAACCGATAAACATCTGGTACCCGCCTGGGGATCCTAACGCGTGTTCGTCAACGAAACACTCGACAAATATTTATTGGCCCAATATTGAAAGAATTATAAGATAAGATAAGATAAGATATTCTTTATTGTACACCATAACAGTATAATACGATAACAATTTAAAGTTTATATATAATGTACAATGGGCGGCCTTATCGCTAACAGCGATTTCTTCCAGGCAACCTTTGGATGGATAGAAGCAGAAGAGATGACAGGGTAGCGTACAATTATTATAAAAGAAGTGAAAGTGACAAAATAATAGATTAGATGTATAAACGAGATAAATATCAGTCATATTTAAAATATATACATAATACAATACATATACACATATATCCATATTATACTACACAACATTATAAATACACAAAATAACAAAGTACTCAAGCCAGGGAAGATAAATAATGCTCTTTTAACATTTGTTTAAAAGACTCCAGTGACTGTGCTCTTTTTATTTGTAGTGGCAGAAGATTCCACAGACGAACCGCCTGTATAGTGAACGATTTGTCATAGAAACTCGTACAGTGCAGTGGCATTGCTAGTCTCAAATTCTCCGATGATCTCAGAAATCTTGTATGTGTGTCACCAAGGAACCTAAATCGTTCTTTGAGATACTGGGGAGTACAAGGATTAAACAGTACGCTGTACAATAAAGAAAGTATATGAGTATTCCGACGAAGACGAATTGGAAGCCACTTGAGTTTGTTACGGAATTCGGACACGTGATCATATTTGCGTAAGCCAAATATAAATCTAATACAAAAATTTTGAAGGCGCTCAAGCTTGTCGAGTTGCTCCTCAGTGAGATCTAGATAGCTGACGTCGGCGTAGTCAAGAAGTGGGAGTAAAAGAGTTTGCGCAAGTGCAACTTTGGTAGCAGTCGGAAGTAAGCCTCGCAATTTACGCAAGGACCCCGCCGCTGCGAACAGCTTGCGGTTGACTTCCTGTATTTGATAATCCCAGGACAAAGTGCTATCTATGTAAATACCCAAGTTCCTTACGTGACTACTTATTTCGAGAGCAGTACCATTGAATACAATTTGGGGATAGTGCGTAAAATTAATGCGTGACATGATCCAAGGGCTTCCCACAACAATGACTTGCGTCTTAGCTGGATTTACCTGAAGTCCATAGTTATGGCTCCATTCACATACACGTTCCAAGTCCTTGTTTAGAGTGTTCAATGCTTCGGCCAGTTGACTCAGAGGCGCTTGAGTGTAAATTTGAAGATCATCTGCATAAAGGTGGTAGGATGAAAGTAATTGTTTTGAGATTGAGTTTATAAAAACCGCGAAAAGTAATGGGGATAGAACGCCACCCTGCGGCACACCGACTGTTATATCGCACCATGAGGAAAAGGAGTCCTCTATGCGCGTACGTTGCCGGCGGCCAGACAGGTAACTGTGAAACCAATCAATCACCGTTGGAGATATGTTAATAGAGCGTAGTATACCTAGTAGGATTTCGAAATCCACTGTGTTAAAAGCATTACTGAAATCCAGCAGTGTAAGTACTGTTAGATTTCCCTTCTCCATGCCTAGTCTTATGTCATCCGTCACATTCACCAGGGCTGTAACCGTACTATGACCAGGGCGGAAACCAGATTGATATGGATTCAGTAGCGAGTTTCTTACAAGAAAATTACTAAGCTGTGTGTGGACAAGGCGCTCAAGTACTTTAGACAGGAACGGTAATATAGATATAGGTCGGTACTGGGAAAAAGAAGAAGGATTGCGTTTTTTTGGAAAAGGTATAATTTGTGCTTCTTTCCACGCAGTTGGGAAGAGGCCGCTAGAGACAGAGAAGTTGAGAAGATGAGTTATAATGGGAAGGATCTGGTCCAGAATTGGCACAATCATGTTACGGCTAACACAGTCATTTCCGATGGCATTTGATGTTATAGACATTATGCTCTTCTTAACATCACAATCAGTGAATTGATTAAAGACGAAGGGAGAAAAGTTAGGAGCCGGAAGTGACGAAAGATAGTTAAGCGTATTTACCTTAGCAGTCCCTCCAAAAGCGGACGAAGATGAGAAATGCTGATTTAGTGCTTCGATGTTAACGTTTTGAGTGATATTTTCTTTGGACTTTCCAACTCCTATCGTTCTCAGAAATTTCCATACTTTTGATGGTTCACCACCTTCAATGGAGACATGGATATATTGGCGTTGTGCGTCCCTACACACCTTATTGCAGTGATTTCGTATAGCAACATATCTTTCCAAATTGGCGGTAGATGGTCGGTACTTATATTTGCATTTGGCCGCAGCTTTCTTGGCGATTAAGATCTTAATTGCATCGGTGAGCCACGGAGCTGGTGGATGTTTCATTTTAATTGCTCGCACTGGTGCATGCTTGTCAAAAAGTTTGACTAAGTTCCCAACAAAAATACCAACTTTGTCATCAACACAATCCGACGCAAGTAGTGGTCCCCAGTCAATGTCGTCAGCGTCCCCACGAAGCGCATCAACATTCACGCCACGAAAATTGCGCTGCTTAAGAATTTTTGCCTTGGCTCTAGGAGGTTGAAGTTCATAGGAAAGAAATATAAGGTCGTGATAGGAGAACATGTCGGCATGATATTGACCATGCTTAGCGACATGTTGCAAGGATGATACTAGGATAAGATCGATAAGGGTTGGAATACAGTTAGGATAGTGATGTGTAGCATTTAGAGTAAGAATGGACAGGTTGCAGGATAGAGCTGAGCGCCGAAAAGAAGAAGTGCGGGAATCATTTTTTAGCAGGCAGGTGTTGAAGTCTCCCATGACAATTGTGTGACTGTAGTTGGGTGTTAAGTTTTCCAGAATGCGTTCAAATGATGAGAAAAAATTTATACCTGATGAAGGACAGTAGTACACACCCAGTAGAACCTTGCTATGATACAGGTCCAATTCTAAAAACATATGTTCGCCCCCATTTACGGGTGGTGGTTGTGCTGATATATCGATAATGCGAAAAGGAATTTGCGTACGCAGGTAAACTGCAACGCCACCACCAACACGACCATCATCGCGATCATTTCTAATTAAATTAAATCCTGGAAGAGAGTAGGCGGTACTTGGGTGACTTGGCCGTAGCCAAGACTCAGATATAAGTATCGCATGGATATTCTTGCAGTCGAAACACGCCAGCATATCAGGGAAATGGGCGGGAATACTCTGAGCATTAAAGTGGACTACATTAAAATTTCTAGGAACATCAGAGAACTGAGCACGCAAAGTGTCTGCAAGTGAAGGACCGCTCACACAAATATCATCGAGGCTAGATACAGACTGAGTACTATCACATTCACTACTATGATCGGTATCGGCCAATTCAGTCATTAATAATAATATATAATATTTTATGCTCAAAGTCAAATATTTATATATATAAATATGTATATATATATATATAATATATAAATAATAAGTGTATAATAATATAAAGCGCATACAAATAGTGTATCAAATTCAACACCATTTCCATCCACCCGCCAGTTGAGTGTCAGAGATTGATGTTTATAAATTACCACAGGCGCTAAGCCATAAAAAAAAAACACACAATAAAAATAAAAAAAGATTAAATAACATAAAAAAGAAAACAAATGAAAACACCAATAGAAATATGGAACTGAGCAATAAGAAAATATCAAAATACCAATCGGATAGGTAAAAAAGTCGTAACAAAACTTACTTTATAAACTAAATGTGATATGTATCCGATCTTAATGCCAAACATCGAACGGAACGTATTCAGTTTTGATGTCTTGACACTTTGGGATTGTGACATTTATAGGCAAATACAGCAAATAATTCTACAAGATATCGTTACATAATATTACGTTGAATTTTAATTTACTAGTGCTGGTACCTACAGTTATCAGTTCCTTAAAGAGGGTGAAATCTGAATATAAAATGTGTATATAACTACCCGAATTATGCAGCAATTTGAAACAGAAACATAAAACAAGACAAGCTACTTTTTTGTTACAGCAGTACGTCTAGTTTTGGAACTAGTACAAGTGGAACTTGTACTAGTGGAAGTTGCTGTAGTACTAGTACTCTTCGGGGGTTCAGGCTGCTTTCCGGACACATCCTTTATACTGTTGAGCTCATGGATCGAAGTAATACGATGACGCTTATCGTTGGGACCTATCATGTGGACATAACCCTCACGCGTCCAACATTTACTGACTCCGAATCTTTCACGCGCAGCCAGGAAAGCCTCATGTCGCGGCTTTGTAAGGAACTCGGAGACAGTCACACCAGTGCTCTTCAGTGTACTTTTAGAGAACCAGACCCTGTCCCTAATCTCTACCTTCTCGAACTTTACTAGGATGGGCCTTGGTTTGTTTGCAGCTGATGGTCGTCCCATTCTATGACACCGCCTGATATCAGAAGCAACGAAGTTGGCCATTTTAATTTTGTGCTTCACTAGTTCGTTAACTACAGAAACAGTTACCTCGGACTCCAGCTCAGTCACTCCATGAAAAAGAAGAATTTTTCGGCGTCCACGCATTTCTATGCTATCAACCTGATGGTGAATCTTCTCCACTTGATGCTGCAGTAGGTTTAGAGCCCTTAATGTGAATGTTTTAAACACACTAAAGTCCGCTGCAATACCTGCTGTGTCATCCACCCCCGATGCACCAGTGACTTTCTGCAATCTTGTCTCAAATTTTGCAAGACCCTCATGGAACATCTTCTTCAGATCACACAGAGACTCTTGCATGTGTTCCATATTAGTGGTGTTAATGTGGTTAATGCTGCTTGAATATTGAGGATAACACTCACACTGGTAGGTGATGGATATTACTCAGTATTATTGTACATATAATTAGCTTAGTAAACTTGTATATATTTTTAATTTAATTATAGTTGGGAGCAAAATAAAAGTCAGCTGTTTGTCAAAACTACCCACACTATTTATTGAACTATTTGCTCATAAAAAGAAAACAGTCTCCTGGGGGTTGGGGAACCAATATTTTGGAACAAATGTTTGTTATATGTACGATGTCCAAGGCAAAGGTATAATAGAAATCTTTGTATGATGTGCCAAGGAATATAAACTCAAGAAAAAGTATCCTAGAATTCGGTAATATGGAAATTAGTGTCACCAAACTCCTTGAGCTAAAAAGTGCGGGCGTCAGATGCAACCATTGCACTCGGATAAAGAACAAGCCCAAAACCAATTCCAAATAGTAGCCACTCGTGTTGTGCGTCATGGTGAACATCTTTACAGCATAAGTCGGTATCTTGGTGGAGTCGGCCTTACGATCGAGAGGTCCCGGGTTCGAATCCTGGCCATTACACTACCGACGTGAACCCACTCCTAGCACAAGCAATTTAGCTTAGTTGGAGGGGTTAGAGGGAATATTCGTAATTTCGATAATTTCGGTTGCTAATATTCTTTATAAAAAAAAAATATATAGTCCTTGGGTGGCAGACAATCTCATTCTGTCTGATGGAAAGTGAGTGGTTACCGCTCCTTGTAGTCGCTTGGGAATTTAAAAACGGAATGGAATTTATATTGTTGTTGTTATGGCACACAAGCGACATTCTGTGATAGTAGCCATTTTGCTTTTCGCTGTTTATTCGGTGACCTTAACCTCAATAACACCTACATATTCGGAAGATTAGAGTTATTCATGATATTTAAAGTCGTCGTTAGATAGTAAACACAAAAACATCCTCATGAATATTTTATTGTCGACTGGAACCCGGTCACACATTGCTCTCGATAGATAAAATAAACTTTAAAATGGTATAAAAGTTAACTTAAAACTAGGGTCGACTACGACTGATATTCTAGATTATGATGAGAGAGATTATGGTGGACAGATTTGATTGATTTCATTGTAAAAAGTGTGGAAATAATGTTGTAGAACGATGGTTCGTTCTACAACATTATTTCCACACTTTCACAGCACTATCTAGAACCCGACTAAACTCGTAATATGTTGGGTCTTAAAATACGAAAAAACTTTCTTACTTAGTTATTATTGTACTCGTAATATACTTATTTTGTAAATACTATAAGTACTATATGTAACACATTAGTATCATTGTATAAAATTAGGATTATCAATGGGCACCTATAGGGGACGAATCTACTCCGGGGTCGAATTTAAGGACACAACGCATTATCATAATAAAAAAATATCAAAAGTAATCAAAAGCACCCACGTAGAATATACTGCTTCCGGGCTGTTTGGCCGTGGTCCATATGAAGCTTGCGTTCCCGCCGTTTCGTCGATCACTGCGGTCGATATCTTCAATGGCGCATGTCCGGTCGGCAACGAGTGCGCAGACCTCTCCTCGTGGGCGAATTTTCTGCGACTGATGTTGAACCACGTTCTTTCCTAAGTTTTAAACGATCTTCGTCGTTTTACTCTTAAAATTAGTGAAAATTAGGTTTAAAAATTCAATAACATGGATAGATAGTGATATACAGGTCAAGCTAATAAAAACAACAATTAAATAATAAAATTAATGCGTGACATATGATATCCAAGAAAATTGTGCCGAATAAAAGTCATCTTAAATGATTAGGAAAGTGTCGACCGTGCCAGATGTGTACAGTTGACATAAAAAAATTGTCTGAAACTAAAATACTTCAGATGTATTCGTCAAAATTAGTCTATTGTAGTCCTCTACTGGGTATAAACCTTTCCTTATTCATTGAACAATTTTTTTATAGGTTCTTTCTAAGTTTCATCTGTACCGACGTTATTATGCATATTAGCATTAATCGTTACATGAAGGTCCTAAATGCCCTCAACGTCAAGCTTAGGTTAAGCAACCTGAAATTAACAGTTGTCGCAGAACATTTGGAAAAGTGCTTGATAGAGAGCAATAGACTTGCTCCCAATTACGTGGTCCACCATAGGTTACCAATTTAATACATGTAGAATATACTGCTTCCGGGCTGATTGGCCGTATATTCTACATGCAACGCCGGCCGTGAAAGCCTGAAGACTTATATTCTATTTAATACAGTCTAGCACCTACTTATAATCAGTCAATCAATCAATTAGCTCACTGCAGTCCACTGCTGGACATAGACCTCTCCCAATGTGCACCGCACCGTCAAAGGACCGATGGCCATTGGAGCAGACGAGTCCTAGAGTGGAGACCGCGAGAAGGTAAACGAAGGGTATAAGGCCCCCTGAAAAAGGTGGCTGGGACGGACTGGATGCGGAAGGCGGAGGATCGTACCTACTTATAAAATGTCATAAAATTTCTAGTTGCAATATTTGCATTTTTATTGCGACGACATACTTTAATATTTTCCGAATTCAATAAAACTAGACCGGACATAAATTAAATCTCATAAATATTCGCATAATTTTCTTCGGTGTAAAAATTTTAATAACAAGACAAGAAAAACGAGTTTCTACTTAACATAAATTCTATTACACAATCTCTTAGATAAGAGTGAAAAGTCTGCAATTTTAAATAAACATGCCTATGTTTATTTACGTCAGTGGTTAAACAAATTTATGCGCAATCGTACTTGCCGCCGTGCAGCGTTGTTTTGTTGGTTTATGTTAGGTCTTTCTATGAAGTAATCTCGGTAACGGCAAGGCCTAGTTTAATGACTGCAATATTATTATATTTGTCTGGAAGATTAAACTGTTTACATTATGATTATAACGAGAGAGTGATATCTGTAATATTGACAAGGCAGAATTATCATAATGAATGCAAGTGGTTACTTTATTTGAATTAAGATTGAAAGAATTTGTTTTTTTGATGCAACTGGCATTTCCCGTCCAAATTAGAGGCTGCTCGACTGTGGATATCACAACCACATCCAAAAACTTAGACTTGTTCCTGCGAGTGCATAAGATATTCAATGCGACGAGGGTAGGGTTTACTAAGATTTAATTTCTGGAAGTCCAGCGACTCAGAGACCACGAATTACCAGAAAACACTTCATTCCTATGCCTTCTTATTTGGCTTAATACGTTAGACTCTAGAACAAGTCTTGATCAAATAAAAACAAAACCCGTGGAAATATTCAAGACAACAATAACAGATCGAGATACTATTATAAATATTGTCAAGGTCGCTCCACCACAACGAACGCGATATGCAAGTTTGAAGACAGACTTTTATCTATATTATACTATACATATCATCCGGTAAAGGGACACCATGGTGAATGTTCTGATGAGATCTTCCAATTGGTCCCGCCCTCTCCTTTGCTACAGACAGGACAACACGAGCAGGGCTTAGATGTCACCCGTATATGGTGCAGAATATTCCTTCAAGAACCAAGCGGTTTGGTGATTCCTTTCTTTGTTGCAGCATTAAGACCTTGAACTCCTTGCCAACTCACATGTTTCCTTCTTCCTACAGTCCCGGGTCCTTTAAGCGGGGTGTGAAGAAGCATCTGATGAGGCCGTCAAGCTAGGCACGGATATTTGTGGAACTATGGCTGTGTCGCGGGCACTTCTCACACTTTTTTGGTAAACAAGAACAGTAAAAAATATTATTACTACCTCTTAGTCCCAAAGTCCCAAATATCAACGATTTTAGTGCTAGCATTTACAATTCGTACCCACCAGTATTTGAATGTCATTACGGACATATCACGTAGAAACATCTTTCAAGTAAATATCCACTTTTAAAACTGACTAATATTTTTCATCCCACGGCCGACTAGCAAGGTTATTTCCATATACAGAATACAAATACGCGTCAAAAGACCTGAGGGGAGAAGGGGGTAGAGAGGGGGTCAGGGGCAATTCCATAGATAGGTGAACGAATACCAAATAGCTTGCCTTTGTGCGCTCGGAGGAACACAAATACTCGTAAAATTCAGGGTGGTGTGTACGCTTGCCATATCATAATGTAAAGCGTTGGTGACCTAAATCCTCGCGCTCAGGAGCCATAGAGATCAATAACAAAAAAAATACACTATAAGGACCGGCAAATAATTTTGAGTGATAAAGTTCGTGCATGTGATGCACTATATGTACCAACCAAAAAAACAATAAAAGGATTGATCAAACATTGATACGAACGCGTGATTGATGATGATGATGACCTATAATTGATTGGTTGATTAGTAAACCTACGCTGATGATCCTCATTTTACCACTAAAACGCGACCTGTTAAGCTAGAGTAATTTATTCAAGAATCTTGCCGGTCATAATACCTACTGTTGCATAGCTAGGATTTATTTCACTATTATTTCTAAATACCATTTCCAATACAATTTTTAGGGAGAATTAAGTGTAAGTATGTACTTCGCACTTCATGAGTAATAATCACTCGCACTTGGTACAGCAATACCGTTAGGTTTAGTTACGTGAACTTTGAAAATAAATAAGTATTAGGTCTTGTTTTACCCAGAAGAAAAATGTAATGCAGTTAGCGATAAAACGGATGACCTTGGTGCCGAGCAATGAGCATCAAATTTAATGTATTAATTATGTAAATGTCAACCGTTCGGGACCATGAGCAATGAGCCCGATGCTTTCGCCCAATAAAACGCGATTTAAAATGTATAATATCTTTAGTTTTATCAAACGTCACTGCTGCATAATTTCAAAGTTACTAAGTTACATCTAATATATAAAATTCTCGTGTCACAGTTTTCGTTGCCAAACTCCTCCGAAATGGCTCGACCGATTCTCATGAAATTTTGTGGCCATATCGGGTAGGTCTGAGAATCGGCCAACATCTATTTTTCATACCCCGATTCGCGATAACCGACATCCACGCGGGCGGAGCCGCGGGCGACAGCTAGTCTTACTATAATTCTTAACTGCAAAAATAGCACTGTAACAACTACTATAGGAACTTACAGAAATAAACTTCAAGACCAATAACAAAGTACATGCATATCATTATACATATATACCCACGCCTCCAAATCCCCGAAGGGGGTAGGCAGAAGTGTATCAACACCCACATTTCGCCAACCATGATTTTCGGGCCCACATAATAGGCGGCGCGCCTATTGCCGCCAAGCAGGCACTTAGTTATTTCCTACTATATAAAAATAAGTCGGGTTTTCCTTCCTGACGCTATAACTCCAGAACGCACGAACCGATTTCCACGGTTTTGCATTCGTTGGAAAGGTCTCGGGCTCCGTGAGGTTTATAGCAAAGAAAATTCAGGAAAAATTTCAACAGAAAAGCGGGAAAGCGATAATCCACATCCACGCGGGCGGAGCCGCGGGCAACAGCTAGTAAGCTATATGTTTACTGTCAGATGAAAAACGGCTCTATCCCTTAGTCGCCTTTTAAGACACCCGCAGGAAGACATGGCGTGGCCCTCTTCTAATCCACCGGGAACCAACATGGCAAACTAACGTGAAGAAATGTACACTAACAAAACTTTATATTAAATATTTATTTAATTTGGCATCAATTTGGCATATTGCCTATTCACGAGTTATATTGTAACCGGTATGTAAAACGACGATGTAAAAAACGATTTGAAAAGAACTGAAAAAAAAGACCTAGGCATTCATGTGAAACCGCTATGTGCGCTAATTATAAACAAAACAGTGCACAAAAGAGAACACTAACTGTAAACAGCTTTTTGTTCGTTACCAGAAATGAGTCTAACCATTCTATAAAACGTGATCATACGAAGCTAGTAACGGCTTCGTAATTGCAGCAATTTTTACGGTGCAGCAAATAATTGTCATTTTTAGAGGACAATTACTTCCTCTACAGTATACCTACATTTTTTAATTAATAGCAAAACGGCACAATCTTTATTTCTAATACCTATTGCTATTCTACTTCTGACAATCCATCGACAATTTTTTTAAATACGCCGTTTGTCCTTCATGAATAACAATGTGGCACCAGTTGGATTGGAACCTAATAAAACTGGTTGTCCCCTAGCTTTACGTATTTGTTAATCCATATAAATAAGCTGCAGGGACAGTATTCTTTGCGGCGTTCCTTTTCAGATGTAATAACAAAGCTCATTCGTAGTGTGAGAATATTGTGTTAAGAGAGAAGAACAATCTGTTGTAAAGAAATATAAAAAATGTTCATTGAAAGTACGTTTCACCACTGTTGCGAAGTGCAAACACTCATCCAAGTTATTTATTGTGAGCTCAGAGAATAATATTTGGCCCGAGATTGTCTGTTACACAAATAAAAAATAAAAAAATTGGCTCATACAATACTAATAGGCACCTATTCTGATTAATTATTCCGACTAAAGACACAAAAAATCTTAGCTTACAACTCTTCTCTCTAATAAAAACAAACATAAAACTAATGTTATACATAAAACAGTAACGATACTTATCGCTTCTGCATAAACAAACTTGCAACGCGATCACACCGTAATGTCTCAAGTGTCGGTAAGATGACTCCTAAGTGGGCACAGGCCACAATGACTCAATAGTTGTCTTGTCACCCACTCATGTGTCACCCTCCTGCGGTCACCCCACATCGGCTGCGCGGACGCTTCAATTAATGTGACGACGCACGCGCAACAAACGTTGTTATACCTTCAAGTTTTGACGGCGCAAATGAAATATTGACTTTGGGTTGAAATAACATGAATTAATGTAAAGTGGTCGTGTCTATACATTGGAGGTATTTAAAAAACTTGGGCTTGTTATTACCGAAATTGAACATAAAATTATTTTTAGGAATCCTTGTCTATTTGTTGGCGGTGGATGTAAAAACTAGCTCACGAATTTTGATGCGGTTTTTTTTTATTTGAAAGGGCTTAGTCAGACTTGAAATCTTATGTTTGTTTGATCGCAATCGGATCAGTAGGTTCGCAGATATAACAAAAAGACGCGATTACCAACATCCGCGGGGGCAGAGCCGAGGGTAGAAGGCTAGTTATGCTATTTTATCTCAGTACACAGACGGCGGCGACACCCAATCTCGGTAATCTGTTTGCGTTTAAAGTGGTCAGACGACGCATTAATGAGTGCGCACAAAAAATCGAATAATGCAAATACGTATTTGCACGTACTTAAAACTTTGGTCGTATAAATTATTTTTCAATTCATTTGCTCATAACACGGCTCTAATCTCACCGCAATTAGGCACATAATGATACCTATTATCAAACTGTGGATTTTTGATTGTTATTAAATCACGAGTGGGATAATGACTTATTTTTTAATTTGATAGGTTGAGTTGCATTATTCTTAAAAAAAATTGATACAAAAAGATCGTGTTCAATAGAATAAATAAATTAATATACCTACCTATTGCTTGATCATTTCATGCAACTTCGTATTTAAATAGAAAATTTCATCTTGTACGTGTATAATGAACAAAACTTAAGTATATACCACCTTCACACGAAGGTGGTATGTACTTCTTCGGTCAAGCCGTCGCATTCGAGCTGGAGAAAGACTCACAATAAGGTTCGGTCAAGGCGATTAAAAAGAACACACATACACACACAAAATTGCGTGTCAGTGCTATTGACGGTTGAAAAGTTCCTTTATCTGAAGCTAAGCCGTTCAACGGCACCGATTAAACAAGTCAAATATCAACTCTGTATTATGCGGAAGTACTTTTCTTTTTTTTTTACTCAGTTTGCAAGATTTGACCTTCACACAAACTTTTCAAATTAAATATAAGCTTGAGAAAACCTCTCCGTGTGTGGTCGTGCTTTACAAATCCTTTCATAAAGTCAAATGAAATGGAAAAATGCTTTCGCCATTTTCTTCCATATTTTCTGCACTCACCATTTCATTAGAATATGGTAATGTAACACTAGACGTTCATTGCAGCGTCTGTTATGCTAACGCACCTTTATGTAGATAATATGTTATATATGTAAAAATGTTTGTATATTTGTGAGTATCAGCGAGACGATAGCTCCTGACGGTCTTCAGCGTTGTACATTGTACAGTACATACATTTACATAACTTGTGTTTTCACGATCATGACTCAAGAGCCCGTAATCTTTTGGAAAACTCTTTGCGTATTAATGTAGCTATTGCGAGCTGACTGATCATTTAGGGATGTACTGATATCAATTCTTATGCTGTTCTTATCTATCGCTAAATATGTAAAAGTATTATGGTGTTATAAAATATTTTACCGTTAGGTAATAATAAATCAATTTAGATTACTGTTGTAGTTATTGTTAGTTTATTTAATAGTATGTAGCACCATTTCACGCCTTAACTTATTAATAAACAAAAAGATTATTGCGAGTAAAAACAAACAAAATAGGGACGGACCGCGTTTTTAAGAGGCTTTAGTCACAATGGACCGGATCATAATATCCAATATATTATGATCCAGTCCATTGTTTAGTAGATAACAATTATGGTGTAGAAAAAAAAATTGTGCTTATATCTAAATTTATGTCACTAAATTTTATATATATTTAGTCATAATGATCGAAATTATAACTAAAAACTACTAAATAACCTACTAATTAGTTTGCTTTTACTATCTCATTTCTTAAGCTTTCTGAATTCGTTAAGTCTGTGACTCCATTAAAATAACCATGGCTATCAGAAACCTACCTAAGTCAAAATCTACCAAGTTAAAATTTTGAAACTTCAATCAATCAATCAATCAGCCCACCGGAGTTCACTGCTGGACACAGGCCTCTCCCAATGCGCGCCATTTCGTCCGAGCCTCCGCCTTTGCATCCACCCTTTCTCAGCCACCTTTTTCTGAAACTTATTTCTTTGTGTAAATGCCTCAAAACTTCACTGAATATTCTGAAGAAAGCTTAATTCCTTTCAATTTATTCGTCAATCTTACCTATTGTCATTTTAGGGTCAATTTTTTAAAGTTTAAACCTTTTAATCAGATCCATTTAAAACAATGATGCTTTATAAAATCTGAATTATGACTTAAAATTACTTACTTACTATCAATTTAGAGTTGAGATTAAAAACTCGACCTTTACTAAGACTATAAACTATTACCACCAAGTTTAGTTACGTCCCTAATTTTTCGCTAGCTAAAAATACCTTATTATGTTTTGCGTGGGTGTACTAAAAGTAAACCGCGTATAAGGTTCCGGGATTCATTCTTCAGATGTGATGTAAAAATATCGATATTATTTTATACAAAGAGCTGCACAAAAAGCTGCTGTATATTGAAATTTATTTTGATCTGACAGCTAAATAGACATGTGACGTAGAATTATTTACGTAACATGTACCTATATATCTTCATTTAAGCGATATTTTCACGAGATGGTTTCTGCACGGTTTCACGGAGTATTGTGGAAATAGCTTAATAGTGTGTCATGAAACACTGACAATCAGAAACCGTTCACCAGGCCTACAGTACCGAGATATTGCTTTTATTTTGCACATCCGTCATCGACATTTTAGATTTTCAACTTCTGAAAGAATTAGTTCGCAGGTGTGTATTTAAGATCCAGAATTCGAGTCATTCGTCAACTCGCTAAAAAAAACTCGCCAAATGCCGCGGGTTGACACCTTTCGATTTTACCTATTTTTGCTGTCGTGAACTCGCTGAAGTAGACCAAGTACAGTCATAATTAATTTGGTTACTTTATGCATCGTAAGGCCGACTTCTTAACCATTAAGCTACTATCGATGCTTCAATTTTGAACATCTTTTTAATAGGCGAATAGGCCTTCTGTTCTAAATGCTTATAAAAAAATTTGAACCATCACACATGCGCACTAATGAAATCTAACAACCGAGTTAATTACTCCGTGGTATGCGTACACCGTACGTAGTCTGTGTTCCGACATGGCGGCGCTCGGCAGGCAGCTGTGCGCTCAATTGTTAATAAACACCCAACTCATTAACATTAATACACATACATATTTAATATCAGCACACTAAGCGTACACTTATGTAACGTTAAGAAAAAATATTTTGATTACCTAGTTTTGTTAGGCCAGTTCGTAAAACGTTGTAGGAATGCATTAATTAACATGGTTTTTTGAAGTGAAAACTTCTTTAGCGGCGTTGGATGGGTAAAAAGTGTTAAACTCGCGTCAGGATTACTTGACCTTTGAACCGTAACCGACGACTGACGTCATACAACATTACAACAGCTACAGATTGTTTATTTTGTTAGCTGCGTTAGAAGCTTCGTGGCTTAGCGGTAAGCGCTTCGACTGTAAGTTCTTATGGTTTCAGATAGTACCGGGTTCGAACCTGGGTTTCTGACACTTTTTGTGATTACTTTTGTAATTTATTACTTTTTGTAATTATTTTTTCTTTTTGTAATTTATTACTTTTAGTGATAATTTTTTCTTTTTGTAATTCATTAATTTCTTCTGACAGAGAATTGGTGTGTTCTTTTTATCTTTTTCTCTGTACATAACGAAGAAAGAAAGAAAGAAAAAGTTTTCACTTGTGCCGGCACAACCGGAGTGCAACCCGTCTTTTCTTTTAAATTAATTCTATATCATAAATATTTTAAAGATATAAACTAGGTTGGTATTATCATATTATTTGGCCTCTCCAAAGCACTTTAGGCCTGCTGATTGAAGTATTGCACTATAAAAAATGATTTCACGTGAGTATGAGTTTAAAACATAAACTTATGTTTTAAAACTACATATTTGAGTTCGAAATCTATAGCTGTAAACCACCGGTAGCGCAATACAGTAAAAGCTCCTTATTCGCGCTTCCTTTATTCGCGTTTTCACTATTCGCGGATTAAAAAAATGCTACCCAATTCCTATATTCGCGACTAAAAATTTCTTTATTCGCGGATCTAATAAGTACATACATAATAATAAAATTATTCCAATAAGTATCCAACACAATATCCTTGTTAAATTGACATGCTTCAAAATTTCATTCAACTAAAATAGATCTTATTACAACTTTACCAAAAGTATGTTGTTAAATGATATCGCCGAGGACTTTGACACAAGCCGCCTTCGCCGCGAGCGGTGTTTTTGAGAATGTAAACAAACAGAATGAAAGCAACCTTATAAATCAATTCATAAAGTATATTTCTAAAAGTTGTTATTCCGTTTATAGTAAAAGCCTCTTTGCGTGTTTTATTGTTTCGTCTTTCACTCACATTCGTTACAAAAATTGTGATCGAGTAACACGTCTCTACTGCACTCTTCCTAGTTTATAATGTCAACTAAAAAATTGAGAAACGAGTTTCGACACGAAAAAAATCTGTGTTACCGCTTAAAGTGAAAATAGAAATGCTTGATCGTTTACGCCTTGGAGAGTCATTTGCATCCATATCACGCTCATTCAATGTCTCAACTTCAATTAAATATTTTTTTTATATATTTGTTGTTTTTTTTTGTCACCTAGGAACGTATCCCCTATAATCCCATATAAATTACCATTCCGTATTCACGGTTTCTGTATTCGCGGCATATTTATGGAACATATACCCCGCGAATAAAGAGCTTTTACTGTATTGATAACCACTTCAGTATACCACAGAAGGTATAAATGACCCAACCAAACGAAGCTGTAAAGGCTCAATGATCCTACACCATATTTCAAGGATTTCTATGGTTTGTGGACACTTCTATGGATTGTATAGCTCACCTAGTTTGAATAATGTTTACGATTTGATAAACGGACGCCCACTAAGATCCTCGAGGCGCACGCCAACCGCAATACACCTACCGATTAAGAGTGCGGCTCCATTTGTGCGTTTGCGTCGCAACGGAACAGGTCATTCTTAGACATTTGTAATGAATTAAAATTATATCAATGAGATTAATTCTAATAAAATCTTAAGAATAGCCCGGCTCCTGTCCGACGACGCAATTAAATCACAGAAATGGAGCCTCACACTAACGGACGATGCTCACGCGTTTACTCTCGAGGTTGGGGGTCAGGGGCAGTCGTTCAAAAACCAACATAAGTCAAATCAAGAGGTAGAGTAATAGAGCGAACCGCGGGCTCTAAAGAACAAGCTTTGAATGCCACTGTGTCTAACGCTGTGATTACAAAGATAATGTTTACGATTTTTCGTTCGTTTCTAGAGAATAGAGGCAGATGACTGGGTTATTGTCTCTGCCTACTCCCAGATGCAAACAGGCGTGAACATATGTACCTATGTATGTTCGTTTCAATTGTCGAACTCAATAATTGTGTTCTATATGGCGAACAATGCCGATATATTCTGCCGATGTCGACAACTCGGCCAATGTCAGACGTGCGATGGATGGCCGAACTCATCGAATGCGGAGGAATACGTGAGAGTGTGTATGTGTGTGTGTGACAGATACCAAATTTGATACGTTATCTTACAATATTCACTTATATTAGTTCAGCACATATCTTCCGTGTTTTCTGTTGCGAATGCTGTTTGACTGTGTTCGGGAGCGCTACTACACAACACACACAACAAGAAAATCTGAATTGGTCTGCTTCGAACCATTTGGTGCGGAAAGAAAAAAAAAGCAGTGCAGCACGAAAAACTATCGTAATAGTATCGTAAACGTATTGAGAGAATAGAGCATTGGTATTGGCCGGTTTCGCGCACACACAGGTTCACAGTAGGCAGCCGGCCAATCGCAATGCTCCATTCGCTCCATTCTTTCGATACGTTTACGTTACGAATTTGAATGTTATTCCTCATCCGGCGTTAATTCCGGTCGCATCCAAGGCCATACCTCAGAGTTCGGAGTCCGCTCCGCTCCCTCAATATTTTCCGTGAAGTGACTGATATCTCATCTCCACAACCCTTTGGCAATATCGTACTATGGAGTTATACCAGTGGTTGGACTTTTTAGCTCTGTACCTACCTGTAACGCTACTTCGTATTTTTTAACTTTGGGACATCATTTCTGCACGTATAACTGCGAGCGCGTTTCCGTTTCCACACATCTCGTTACATACTCATAATCAGAGTGTCAGTCCCGGTTGCTTCTAAAGCCCGAAGCGTCACACGTGCCATGCACTCCTACTCGTCCTTTCCAGGATTTGTTAAATTTTAGCTTTTACGGCAGCAAATGGCTGACCTCGAGTGAAAAGCCCGCGACAAAGCCTCTGTCATTCGGCAGGTTTACAGGTGAAGTTGGCTTGGGCTTCGGGTACACCCCTTCATCGGTCATTATCAGCTTGAAATAACATTATACTCCATACCGAGTGAGATCAGAATCCGCGGCCACACAGGAGCGAATTTAACGTCATAACTGTTACGCTATGCTTCATACTTCCTACATGTTCTACTAATTATCAGTACATCGCGCGTGACCCACACTGCCTAGTTCCTTGTGCAAGACACGATCTCGAGGATCGAGATTCTACCGGTACGAACAATAAACAAATCAATAACTAAACAAAGGAAAAAGGATAAGACGTTGACCGGCGTAGACGGCCTTGTGATCATTCGCATTATAATAAGCAAATAGGCTGCAATCACACCATTACGGTTTTGCCAATAAATGCTACGAAACTTTAATATTGAAGAGGCGTAATCGGATTTGTAATTAAAAGTGCAACCTTTTCGGTTCGGTTCAAACTTTTAAAAAAAGATTTCCAAACTGCTACTGGGACTGTTCCGACAGCAAAAATGCCTTGGTTGCAGTGACCGTTTCGAGGCACCAGACAGTGGACCTTCTTTCATATAGGATCATTGTAAAAGATACATCAAAATTGGTCATGTAGTTTATGTATGACTAAAAGAAACAAACATTTACAGTTTTATTATAGTGTAGAATTTTAAGTATTATACCTCAGATACCATCAGTTGTAACTGAAAACTGTTATTCTAATGTACTAATCCAACAAAAAGAGTGCAGTAATAAAAACTCAGGCCTTGTGTTAAAAGCGTAATGAAACTGTGACAATTTATTGTGAATCAACAACATCCTGACTACACCCACATGCCAATCATTCCTGGGCATTAATATGTTAATGCTAGGAATATTTCCAACACTGATTTTTATGAAGTGCTAGAGCTCAGCCGGGTTACCAGTGATTGAAACTCATTGAGAAATATATTTTTTGTCACCTAAGTTTATTATTTTGTCATCAAATGTTGCTACTCAAAATGGTAAATTTGTCGCCAAATATGGTAATCTGCCGCCAATACCATATTTGCATGGCATATATAAATCATACCTAAATACGATGAAAGTATTAGAATCACTTGTAGAGTGTACCTATAATTGAATGAAACTTCAGACGTGGCTGTGTGGCTCGATGATCAGAGCATTCCCCCTGTATGAGAAAGATTGCAGCTACGAATCCCACCTGAGCTAATTCAATTTGCCTATCGCAATCAAGATGTACCTATAATTTACTTTACCAATGGCTACTGTACTGTACATAACTTTACTCATTGATGAGGTATTATGATCATATGATCATATGATTATAGCATTGTTCAAGGCTTGCTTCATTCTGCCCTTTGATTTGGTTTAATACTGCTTTTTATAGGAGTTACTACCATTAACATAGAAGACAAGACTGACCCAATCACAATCCATATCGCTGTAGTAGTGTAATTTACTATTCTTAGAAATGACACAGATACTTAGAATAAATGACTAGAATATTTTTTCTCATATTACCAAAATTATAGAAAAACTTCATTGAATACAATGGGTGATTTTCTGAAATGTGATAACAATGTAACATATTCATAATTTATGAATTTTATCATTTGTAAATGATAAAATAATTTGAATACAACATTTCTATTTTTCAATCATGGTCAAGGACAGTCATTTTTACCATTTTAAATTGTACTTAAATAATATGTTTTTTTTTTTTATATGGGGCACGTCAATTTGACTTCACCTCATCTGTACATTGGAGATATTTAAAAAAAACTTGATATAAGATGTTTTTGACAGTGAAAAAATTCTAGTTATTTTCATCATCATCATCCTTGTGCGATGGATGGCCGAACTCACCGAATGCGGAGCACGACGTGTGAGTGTATGTGTGTGTGTGACAGATACCAAATTTGATACGTTATCTTACAATATTCACTTATATTAGTTCAGCACATATCTTCTGTGTTTTCTGTTGTGAATGCTGTTTGACTGTGAGCGGGAGCGCTACTACACAACACACACAACAAGAAAATCTGAATTGGACTGCTTCGAACCATTTGGTGCGGAAAGAAAACACAAGCAGGGCCCCCTAGCACGAAAAATTATCGTAATCGTATCGCAAACGTATTGAGAGTATGGAGCATTGGTATTGGCCGGTTTCGTGCACACACAGGTTCACAGTAGGCAGGCAGCCAATCGCAATGCTCCATGCGTTTTTCGTGGCCGCCTGCCTACTGTGAACCAATCGCAATGCTCCATGCGTTTTTCGTGGCCGCCTGCCTACTGTGAACCAATCGCAATGCTCCATTCGTTTTTCGTGGCCGCCTGCCTGCTGTGAACCAATCGCAATGCTCCATTCGTTTTTCGTGGCCGCCTGCCTACTGTGAACCAATCGCAATGCTCCATTCGTTTTTCGTGGCCGCCTGCCTACTGTGAACCAATCGCAATGCTCCATTCTTTCGATACGTTTACGTTACGAATTTGAATGTTATTCCTCATCCGGCGTTAATTCCGGTCGCATCCAAGGCCATACCTCAGAGTTCGGAGTCCGCTCCGCTCCCTCAATATTTTCCGTGAAGTGACTGATATCTCATCTCCACAACCCTTTGGCAATATCGTACTATGGAGTTATACCAGTGGTTGGACTTTTTAGCTCTGTACCTACCTGTAACGCTACTTCGTATTTTTTAACTTTGGGACATCATTTCTGCACGTATAACTGCGAGCGCGTTTCCGTTTCCACACATCTCGTTACATACTCATAATCAGAGTGTCAGTCCCGGTTGCTTCTAAAGCCCGAAGCGTCACACGTGCCATGCACTCCTACTCGTCCTTTCCAGGAGTTGTTAAATTTTAGCTTTTACGGCAGCAAATGGCTGACCTCGAGTGAAAAGCCCGCGACAAAGCCTCTGTCATTCGGCAGGTTTACAGGTGAAGTTGGCTTGGGCTTCGGGTACACCCCTTCATCGGTCATTATCAGCTTGAAATAACATATACTCCATACCGCGTGAGATCAGAATCCGCGGCCACACAGGAGCGAATTTAACGTCATAACTGTTACGCTATGCTTCATACTTCCTACAAGTTCTACTAATTATCAGTACATCGCGCGTGACCCACACTGCCTAGTTCCTTGTGCAAGACACGATCTCGAGGATCGAGATTCTACCGGTACGAACAATAAACAAATCAATAACTAAACAAAGGAAAAAGGATAAGACGTTGACCGGCGTAGACGGCCTTGTGATCATTCGCATTATAATAAGCAAATAGGCTGCAATCACACCATTACGGTTTTGCCAATAAATGCTACGAAACTTTAATATTGAAGTGGCGTAATCTGCCGTTGGATTTGTAATTAAAAGGTTGCAGGTTCAAAGTTTTAAGAAAAGGTTTCCAAACTGCTACTGGGACTGTTCTGACAGCAAAAAGCCTTGGTTTCAGTGACCGTTTCGAGGCACCAGACAGTGGACCTTCTTTCATATAGGATCATTGTAAAAGATACAACAAAATTGGTCATGTAGTTTATGTTATGTATGACTAAAAGAAACAAATATTTACAGTTTTATCATAGTGTAGAATTTTAGGTATTTTACACTACGTTACACCACAGATACCATCAGTTGTAACTGAAAACTGTTAGTCTAATGTACTAATCCAACAAAAAGAGTGCAGTAATAAAAACTCAATTGAATAATACCACTGGCCTTGTGTTAAAAGCGTAATGAAACTGTGACAATTTATTGTGAATCAACAACATCCTGACTACACCCACATTCCAATCATTCCTGGGCATTAATATGTTAATGCTAGGAATATTTCCTACACTGATTTTTATGAAGTGCTAGTGCTCAGCCGGGTTACCAGTGATTGAAACTCATTGAGAAATATATTTTTTGTCACCTAAGTTTATTATTTTGTCATCAAATGTTGCTACTCAAAATGGTAAATTTGTCGCCAAATATGGTAATCTGCCGCCAAATATTTTGGCGGCATATAAATCATACCTAAATACGATGATAGTATTGGAATCACTTGTAAAGTGTACCTATAATTGAATGAAACTTCAGGCGTGGCTGTGTGGCTAGATGATCAGAGCATTCCCCTGTATGAGAAAGATTGCAGCTTCGAATCCCACCTGAGCTAATTCAATTTTCCTATCGCAATCGAGATGTACCTATAATATACTTTACCAATGGCTACTGTACTGTACATGACTTTACTCATTGATGAGGTATCATGATCATATGATCATATGATTATAGCATTGTTCAAGGCTTGCTTCATTCTGCCCTTTGATTTGGTTTAATACTGCTTTTTATAGGAGTTACTACCACCATTAACATAGAAGACAAGACTGACCCAATCACAATCCACATCGCTGTAGTAGTGTAATGTACTATTCTTAGAAATGACACAGATACTTAGAATAAATGACTAGAATATTTTTTCTCATATTACCAAAATTATAGAAAAACTTCATTGAATACAATGGGTGATTTTCTGAAATGTGATAACAATGTAACATATTTATAATTTATGAATTTTATCATTTTGTAAATGATGAAATAATTTGAATAAAACATTTCTATTTTTCAATCATGGTCAAGGACAGTCATTTTTACCATTTTAAATTGTACTTAAATATATGTTTTTTTTTATATGGGGCACATCAATTTGACTTCACCTCATCTGTACATTGGAGATATTTAAAAAAAACTTGATATAAGATGTTTTTGACAGTGAAAATTCTAGTTATTTTCATCATCATCATCCTTGTGTTAATCCCGGTTGTACATTCACTAGACACCAGGGTCCGCCAGTTACATTAAACAATTAGATATTTGGTTTGCATTGAAAACAAAATGAAGAGGCTCACTACTAAGTTACTAAACACAAGTATTTAAACAAACATGACATGTGTGAGTTTAAAATAATCATGTATAAGGTATCAACAGTACAGAATTAGATAAATAACATTTAGTTAGGCAGCTCAAACACCTTACTATGCATACAACTATGTATGAAGAACTATTAGTGAGTAATTGGATACTTTACATCATTAAGTAAAAAGCAATACATTTTCAAAAGGTGTTTGGAATGTGAAACATGTATGTGTGTTTAGGTTAACCAAACTACATATCTTGGTTCTAATACATCTGACCAACTTGACTAATTAAGAGTTAGTCAGATCTACGTAAATGTAATCCTACTGTATCTATTTTTCATGGTACTGTATTATTATTGATACAGTAGAAAGGAACAGCCAGTTTTTTGTTGTGTTGTTGGTGTAAATATTATTTGTTTAGAAATCATGGTAACAATGAGCCCTGACCAAAGGTAACCTAAGTTGATATTTACATAAAAAAAGTAATAGGAATGCCAATGTTTAAATTTATGGTCCAAATAGATCCTTAAATGTCTGGTCTTATTTATTTTTAAATTAAATGATATTCTAGTAAGAATTTTTTTTTCATTTAACTTCATGCACAAAGTAAGTACAACAACAGACCTATATTCTAGTTGGAAAGGTGAACATATGCAAACATTTAAAAAAGATAAATATAAATAAAATACATCAATTGCATTTAGAAGCATATTCAGTCCATTTCAACAAGAACTAACCTCTTGTAACTATTGAAAGTTATATTATCACATCGAAACAATATATAGCTACACGAAGTAGGCACCACATCTATGTTTACCGAACTGACGATAAGCCGGCCAACTGATTACGAACGACGCCCCTAAAAACATCGTCATAAACATCATAAATAATCATAATACTATAGATGTACGCCGAACCAACACAGATGCATTACAATCGTAATCTTTGACGGAATGTGAAACATAAAACCTAACATAAACATACAATTTTTCTACATCTAGAATCATAATAATACCTGGGAATACAGTTGGAAGGCGTCCTATCTACTTCCCAGGCCGCAAAAAGTTTCATGGGAACAGGTTTCGATGCATTAGTCATCTTTTCCGATTTATTTTTCTCGGTCATCTTAGACAGCACCAAACAACAATTTCACTGCACAACACTAGTTATAATACCATCAGCATTGTTATTTAACCACTAAACACGACACTGCATACATTTTTGAAGCACAGTTCATACACGAAGCCGATGCCGACGGCAAACACAACAATACTCAGTAAATTTTATAGTACGGTAAACTGGTGATTCGCGGCGAGTAAACCGAGGGCGTTCGATACGTTTGACAGCCAGCTGCCAAGTGTTTCCACACCAAACAGAAGTTCTACATTTATTGATAAATAAAGATGCTGGTAAAAAGTAAACTAAAGTCTAAAGCCATTGTCTTGACAATGCGTGTATTTTAAAATTTATGTAATGTTTTTATGGCGTGCAACTGCTGGGGAGTTATACTCCTGCTGCCGACTCTGTAAGCACAGAGTGTTTCTGTGCTATCAGTGTAGAAGACAAAGCAGGATAAGCCTTTGGTCTTCCCACTGACAGCACAAAAACTCACCAGTAAATGTTCATCGTACATGAAAAAAAAATCTCATAACAAACGCGTAAGTACATCTCCTATGTGGATCAGAGTCATAATATTAGTTCTCCATTCTTATTGATTTCTATTGAAATCAATCAAATAATCAATTAGCCCTCTGCAGTCCACTGCTGGACTTAAGATGTAATCGGACCTACTTAGTCCAAATATAATTTTAAAAACATATAAGTATAAATAAATAATTTTAAATAATAATTTTAAATACAAACCATAATCTTTAATGTTTAACTGTAAATTCATAGAGCGCCTTTGAGATGATACAACCCATTCTTTAGAAAAGATTACTAGATAATTTTAGCGACACAAGATGATACATATTTAAGTAATTTAAAATTCCCCATTTTTTGCCACAAATTATATGCTTGCAACACCACACTTTTGCGTTGTGTCACGACTAGATGTCACTTAAATCATGCGTTCAATAATTGTAAAAGACGTAGTTTACGTTGCGTTCCATAAAGTAAGTTTGCATAATAATCTATCTTTTAGTTTTAATAAACCTAACTATTAAAACGTTAAGTTGGTTTGTGTATGCTTGAGAAACTCGAAAATTTCTGCGTAGATTAAGTTCAAATTTACTAAAAAAAAATAGGTATTAACCTATTTCAATGATGAAATATTAACGTTTTCTGTTCTCACATCTTAGCTATTTATTTGTGTCGATAGATGGCGCTACTATTGGGTTAAAAGGATTAACTTCGAATTTCATTCCCGGGCAGAGCCGAGACTCAGGCTATTACTTATCTATTATATATTAGATAAATATGACTTAATAATATCGAAATAAACAAATTAACAATAAAAGAATAGGAGAGCTTCAACGTGTAAACAAACCGGAAACCGAGATTGGCTCAGATCAAGATAGTATTGACTTAATTTATACTTTCATAATTACAATTCTAACCATTAGTTTTTTCATCAACAGCTACGAAGCTATTGTAAGCCTATTTTGCTGTTCGTTCGCAAATCAGTGTTCGATCATAAAGAAATTCTATATATGGCTTGAAAGTTGGACGGATTTCAGTAGCTCAGTTGACAGAACAACCATAGCATCGATACGGTCACGGGTTTGTGTGATATCCTGATCAATATTGCCCAATCTAAAACCCCAAAGGGATAAGCAGAGGTGTATTAACACCCACGTTTCGCCAACTATGATTTTCGGTTCCACGTAATGGGGGGCAAGCCTATTGCCGTGTTACGGGTAAGTACTTTGTCTTGGGCTGTATGTTTACTGTCGGATACAGAACAGTCCTATCCCTTATGCCTTGATCACACGCACCGAGTGGAGTGGCGAAATAGTGCTGTCGGCCGAGTGCAATATACTTGCAAAATTCTCGGCGCTATGTTCACACGCACCTCGCATGGGCCGAGTGCGCTGCCTTGCCACTCCACTCGGTGCGTGTGATCAAGGCATCTGTCGCCTTCTAGGCCACCCACAGAAAAAGCAGTTCTATTTTACTACACCGGCCCCCAACACGGCATCCACCGGAATGATATGAGGAGAATAAAAACCGTTGATAAACAAAAAACAAAAGATTTAATATATAAAATAAAACATTAAACATAGAATTAAATATAACAAGATCGTATTTCTAAAATAACTGTTACACACTTACATGTACTTGTAAGTTCTTACGATCTAAGTAACTCAAAAAATGTACTCAAAATAATACATTGATTTTCGATTCAATTACATAATAATTATGTACCTAATATATTTCGATATTATCCTAATACCCAAAAACCTTATAAAACGCTTAAAATTATGTATAATTTAAGACTAGATCTAACTTGAAGCTTAATAGAACACTTAAATACAGAAAAAGTGACTCATATAAAAATGGAAATTCCTGAAAAAATCCTATTCTGTTTTAAAATAAGCATTTATTATCTATGAACAGTGATCCACAGACTAAAAATAGACATCAAAGTTGTAATTAAAGCAGGTTGAATTAAAAATAAATGGCTCACTTAATTACTGGAAAATAAAGTGGAATGCAGCTTGTTTCATATAGTTGTATGAGATCCACATCACATGGCACTGATACATGCATTATTTGGCAACTTCGGGCGGACAGTCGGGCTGCGCTGAAGGGTGGGCAGCGCGGAACGCTGGGTGATTCTCCAGCTCACGGTCTATGCGAAGAATAATAGGGAACGGACGGAGGTCCACGTGGAATCTGAAAATGATTGCAATTAATTATATTATTTTATAAATCTATTTCTAAAAAATTAAGGTATGGGGTGGTCGTCAGACTCGAACGCACCAAAACAGCACTCAGCCATTGCCAGCCTCGAGCCATCAGCTGCCGGGGGTTATATGCCTAATGCAGGAGGCTATGATTATTGATTAACATGCTAGAGGCTACCTGTCTCTGGCATATCCCTCTGGCTCTCCAACTGACTCAAGGCCATAGAACTCCTTCGGGTGTGAGACTACAGCATCCCCATTTATCCCCAGAAAATAGGGAGGCGCATCGCACCCCCGTTTCGGCCTGCTTCTGCTAGGCTAGAGTGACAGGCGAGTAACCTGTCACCCCCAGCATGGGGTACCGATACTTAGAAAATATCTTATACTCAAAAATCAATAATGGCACTAGTAGACTCATTTAAAGAAATAAAAAAGTTAAAACGCTGATTTCCCTATTTAGAATCACGCTAATTGTTTCAGAACTTAAACACATGATAATATAAGCGTGTACGCATATAAAACCTCGTGACTATAGTGCTATCTTAGGAAGCCGCCATCTAGCGGCATGGTGCATTAAGTAAAAAAAGTAAGTGCATTAAGTGTAACTTACAATTTCTGCAAAATCTAGCATAATCATTATACACGAGAAAATTTCTAGTTTTATTCAGTCATATTCAATAATGTGTTTAGTAAATGTTTTATTTTTAGTAACTTAATTTTAAATCGTAAAAATTTGAAAAGTTTGCCAAAACAATGTCGCCATCTGGTTACAACACCTGCAAACAAAAGTTACCTGCCTGCTTATGGTAACGTCACAGATAACATAATACTAAAGTACAGATACCTCATCCCATACAAAAAAATGAGGCCATCATAACTCGGGCAATTTTACGGGCTAAATTTAAATATTAATATTCGCCACTAGATGTCAACAATATAGCCCGAGGTTCAGCTTACGTTTTACAGTAGTAGCTGCTAGATGGTGGTGTACTATATTTTCAACGATAAGAAGTGTCATACATAAATGACAATATAAATAAACATAGGTAGGCACAATATTACTACTATTTATTTAAGAAGATTGACTGTGAATGATGTTAGTATAGACCGCATCTCCAAACTCGCAATCGGGCTTTTTCCACAGCGGATCTTCGCAAGAAAAAAGGGTAATACCCTCGTTTGCCAGATAAGAGGGTTCTTGAGTGTGTTGATAACGAATTAGATGTCATTTTTGGAATCCATAATGGCCACCACGGTGTCCTAGCTAAATTGCAATATGGGTATGGTTTTATGGGTTTTCGAGTATGCTGAGTTCGAATTTGACGTCAGTTTTGGCCTCCAATATGGCCGCCGCGCTGTAGATAGAAAATTGCAATATGGGTATGGTTTAATAGGTTTTTGAGTATGCTGAGTGTGAATTTGATGTCATTTTTGGAATCTAATATGGCCGCCACGGTTTCCTAACTAAATTGCAATATGGGTATGGTCTAATGGGTTTTCGAGTATGCTGAGTTCGAATTTGACGTCAGTTTTGGCCTCCAATATGGCCGCCGCGCTGTAGGTAGAAAATTGCAATATGGGTATGGTTTAATAGGTTTTTGAGTATGCTGAGTGTGAATTTGATGTCATTTTTGGAATCCAATATGGCCGCCACGGTTTCCTAACTAAATTGCAATATGGGTATGGTCTAATGGGTTTTCGAGTATGCTGAGTTCGAATTTGACGTCAGTTTTGGCCTCCAATATGGCCGCCGCGCTGTAGGTAGAAAATTGCAATATGGGTATGGTTTAATAGGTTTTTGAGTATGCTGAGTGTGAATTTGATGTCATTTTTGGAATTCAATATGGCTGCCACGGTGTCCTAGCTAAATTGCTATATGGGTATGGTCTTATGGGTTTTCGAGTATGCTGAGTTCGAATTTGACGTCAGTTTTGGCCTCCAATATGGCCGCCGCGCTGTCGGTAGAAAATTGCAACATGGGTATGGTTTAATAGGTTTTCGAGTGTGCTGAGTGTGAATTTGATGTCATTTTTGGGATCCAATATAGCTGCCGCGGTGTCCTAGATAAATTACAATATGGGTGTGGTTTAATGAGTTATCGAGTATGCTGAGTTCGAATTTGACGTCATTTTTGGCCTCCAATATGGCCGCCGCGCTGTAGGTAGAAAATTGAAATATGGGCACAGATAACATAATACTAAAGTATAGATACCCCATTCCTTACAAAAAAATTAGACCACCATAACTTGGGCTATTTTGCGCATTATTTTTAAATATTATTTTTCACCACTAGATGTCAACGAAATATCCCGAGGTTCAGTCTACATTTCGCAGTAATAGCTTCTAGATGGTGGTGTGCTAGTTTGTCAAGAAGTATAAATAATTAATCTAATATTCTCGTGTCACAATGTTCGTTCCCATACTCCTCCGAAACGGCTCGACCGAAGTCTAAGAATTGGCTACTATTTATTTTACATACCCCAGTCCGCGATAACGGACATCCACGCTGGCGGAGCCGCGGGCAATAGCTAGTAATAATATAAATTACCAAAGAGGTAAAATAATATAGATCGCATCTTCAAACTTGCAATCGGGTACTTCACATTTCTTGTGTGCTGAGTATGAATTAGATGTTAATCAAAGTCCAATTTATACAATATTGCAATACGGGTATGGTCTAACTTGTTTTTGAGTAGGTGTGCTGAGTACGAATTTTGTGTCATTTTTGGTGGTTATGTTGAACTCGAACCGATTAAAAACGCACACCTCATGCCAGACTAGGTATATCCAGTCGAGTTCAACATAACTGTTATCACCGGCGGCTGGCGCGGCGGCACGGCGCGGTGGTCGGTGGAGATGTCGGACTCGAACTCGAACCGACTAAGCCGTCGCGGATGCACCGCGTATATGTCGAGTACGACATAAGCAATCCCGCCTTACATATGTACTTATGAACGACGTGGGACGTCGGCATACCTAGAATGGGACAAGAATATGTAAATATCGTATGTAGGTATCTATGCACCTATATACACGAATAAATATGACTAGGTTCCTACTCTCGCCATTTTGTTCCGGCACGACGAACGGCTCAAAACAAAGTGCCTCAGCCCCTTGACTTTTACATGAGCGACTGCCGTTTGACCTACTATCCTCAAGAAGCAAAATTGCACGACAGTCGCATCCATTAATCAGTGGGTGGTACGAATAGCTCAAAATGACTCAGCCCCTTTGACTTTTACATGAGCGACTGCCGTTGACCTACTATCCTCAAGAAGCAAAATGCACCAGACTCGCATCCGTTAATCAGTGGGTGGTACGAATAGCTCAAAATGACTCAGCCCCTTTGACTTTTACATGAGCGACTGCCGTTTGACCTACTATCCTCAAGAAGAAAACTTGCGTCAGAGTCGCATGCATTAATCAGTGGGTGTACGAATAGCTCAAAATGACACAGCCCCTTGACTTTTACATGAGCGACTGCCGTTTGACCTACTATCCTCAAGAAGCAAAATGGCACCAGACTCGTATCCGTTAATCAGTGGGTGGTACGAATAGTTCAAAATGACTCAGCCCCTTGACTTTTACATGAGCGACTGCCGTTTGACTTACTATCCTCAAGAAGCAAAATTGCACCAGACTCGTATCCGTTAATCAGTGGGTGGTACGAATAGCTCAAAATGACTCAGTCCCTTGACTTTTACATGAGCGACTGCCGTTGACCTACTATCCTCAAGAAGCAAAATTGCACCAGACTCGCATCCTTTAATCAGTGGGTGGTACGAATAGCTCAAAATTCCTCAGCCCCTTGACTTTTACATAAGCGACTGCGTTTGACCTACTATCCTCAAGAAGCAAAATTGCACCAGACTCGTATCCGTTAATCAGTGGGTGGTACGAATAGCTCAAAATGACTCAGCCCCTTGACTTTTACATGCGCGACTGCCGTTTGACCTACTATCCTCAAGAAGCAAAATTGCACCAGACTCGCATCCGTTAATCAGTGGGTGGTACGAATAGCTCAAAATGACTCAGCTCCTTGACTTTTACATGAGCGACTGCCGTTTGACCTACTATCCTCAAGAAGCAAAATGTGCCAGACTCGCATCCGTTAATCAGTGGGTGGTACGAATAGCTCAAAATGACTCAGCCCCTTGACTTTTACATGAGCGACTGCCGTTTGACCTACTATGCTCAAGAAGAAAATTTGCATTAGAGTCGCATGCATTAATCAGTGGGTGTACGAATAGCTCAAAATTCCTCAGTCCCTTGACTTTTACATGAGCGACTGCCGTTTGACCTACTATCCTCAAGAAGCCAATTTGCACCAGAGCCGCATCATCCGTTAATCAGTTGGTGATACGAATAGCTCAAAATGACTCAGCTCCTTGATTTTTACATGAGCGACTGCCGTTTGACCTACTATCCTCAAGAAGCAAAATTGCACTACAGTCGCATCCATTAATCAGTGGGTGGTACGAATAGCTCAAAATGACTCAGCCCCTTGACTTTTACATGAGCGACTGCCGTTTGACCTACTATCCTCAAGAAGCAAAATTGCACTACAGTCGCATCCATTAATCAGTGGGTGTACGAATAGCTCAAAATTCCTCAGCCCCTTGACTTTTACATGAGCGACTGCCATTTGACCTACTATCCTCAAGAAGCAAAATTGCACCAGACTCGTATCCGTTAATCAGTGGGTGGTACGAATAGCTCAAAATGACTCAGCCCCTTGACTTTTACATGCGCGACTGCCGTTTGACCTACTATCCTCAATAAGCAAAATTGCACCAGACTCGCATCCGTTAATCAGTGGGTGGTACGAATAGCTCAAAATGACTCAGCCCCTTGACTTTTACATTAGCGACTGCCGTTTGACCTACTATCCTCAAGAAGAAAGCTTGCGCTAGAGTCCCATCCGTTTATCAGTGGGGGTGTACGAATAACTCAAAATGACTCGGACTCCTTAAATTTTACCTGACCGACTACCGTCTGATCTACGGGTCCTACCCCTACTGTTAGGACAGTAGAAGAGCTAATGGAGCTAATGGAATCTTTCAACAAAAATTCTTTGAGGAATGGTCACCAAGTCACCAATCCTATGAGAGATTTGACATCGTTCTTCGAAGGGCTCCAACTTTCTTTAACGATTGCCATTTCGCATTTGCGATATTCGTGTAGAAGCGAGAAAGTCGTCTCATAGGAGCTCTTTATAGGTAGGTATATCATCCGCTTGCTTGGCTCGTCGCCGTGTGTCGTTGTATGTGCGGTAGGTACTACTACTACTGACTACCTTGATGTAGATACATTTTATTAAGTTCGCTTTATGTACTTAGGTATAAATGTTACCCTATTCCTGTTGAGTAATTGATCTGATATTAAATTTGATAGGTAGGTAGGTAAGTAGGAAGGCGTGTGTCTTTTCAGACGACAATATACCTGCCTGAGATGTCATACTTTCAATTAATAAAGCCGTTTAACTAAAAGGTATTACGTAGATACCTACCTACCTTCTTGTTATTTTCACGGTCACCCATCCGACCCACCGACCTGGCTAATATCGCTTATAACTTCAAATGTTAAGAACGGTCACCCAGGGTTGTGCAAAAGTAGAAAGAATACTAATTTGGATACGGATTCTCAGTCGGGCGTCGGCCACCGGGGGTCTAAGCTCCAAAACCCGGTACTTACCGATTGAAAAAGTAATTTTAAGAGTTCTAACTCCAGTGGAAACTGGAAAAATGCCTGTGGCAAAATTATATAAATTCATTATTTACACTACACCAACTCAGAAAGTACCCCAGTAGATAGGTAGTCTTTAAAAAATGAGGCAGAAAGTAGGTACCTACCGTTATTATTTCAGTAGAAATATGCGAGAAATATTCCAAATATCATTTTTTTTTCAAATCCGTACTCAGCATGTTTAAAAGCCCTTGTTATTTCTAATAGGTAAGAAGCAGGTACTACCTACCTATCTAGTACTACCTACCTAACCTAGTATTACCTACACAAGGCGCGCGCCACAGGAGCGTTATTTTTCTTAATTTGTTTAAATTGCTTTAAATATTTCAAATTGACTGCTCCCCGCTTAATGGTAAACTGGGGTGCAATCCATAAAATAGTGACCGCCATTACAAAATGCTGTCCCTAGTTTGACAGTTTTGACACCCTCAGAAGGTATTATGCAAGTGCCTTCTAATTTTCCCTTATTTTAATAACCTTATTGATAACTTAGAGCGAAAAAAAATAACAATATACATTTTGGCGCCAAAAATCCAACGTTTTGCTTTTGTTCACCCAAGTACTAATATGTGAACTAACATGAACAAATATGTACCCTAGAACACTGGGGAGAGTTTTTATAATTTTTTAATTTTAAACAAATAATATTATTATGACGTATTCTTTTCGCGTGGGGGGTTAAAAATAAATAAGCATTCTAAACGTTTTATAGGATTGTTTAATTTTCATTGACAAAGTGACAACCCTAACACTCAAGTTGGCGGCGTTGTATGTTCGGAACAAAGGGCGATACCTACGAAATTTCGTAGATTATAAAAACAGCGGTTTTCTTCAACAATTAACGTTAAAAAAATACAGAACAGAAGTAACTTTTTAATTGTTAGTTTTAATCATACTCCTAAAATAATTAAAAAAGAAACTAATCAATTGTTAATTGCAGTAAATCTCGTTCGATATGTTTTTTGTTTGAGTAACAGCCGTGAAAATATAGAGAATTGAATAACACGCCATCTATTGTGTGTAACGTAGTGCACAGTATCGGCAGTATCATTATAGTACCGATAAAAGACGGGAAGGGCGCTGCATAATTATAACAAATTGTCGAAATTAGGTTTCAAAGTTCATTATTATATGTTTATGAGGAACAAATATTAAAGTTTTATGAGAAAATAATATTTATAGGATTCAATTCTTGTTCATTTAGAATTTTATGTTAAATTGATACACATAACGCCATCTAGAATATTTTATTAGTCACTAATAAAATTTGTTCGTAGTGGGGACCCAGTGGTAACGTTAAAGTTACCAGTGTAACTATTTTTTATTCCTGATTGTGCATCTGTATAAGAATTATAAATATATCATCTGCGCCCACCAGGCCCGCGCCCGAGATACCTTCGCACAATATTTAAGATCTTGTATGCTATACCATTGTTGCAATGACTAGAAGGATTATGTATTGTATAGCTCTTTAAAATCACGAATGGGTTGGGCTGAACTATGCAGTAGAGAGCTGGTAACTCCAAAAGTAAAACTATGTCGATTAAGTAGTGAAATGTGGATGTTAGATTTCACATTCGATAATATGTCCTTTGAATTATAACAAACAATCAATTTGCCTGTCGCAGTCCACTGTTGGACTTGGGATTCTTCCAATGTCGGGAGGCTTATCCAATAAGTATTATTTTATCATCATCATCATCAGGCTATATTAGTCCACTGCTGGACATAGCCCTCCCCTAATGAGCGCCATAGCGCCCTGTCTTCAGCTTGCCGCATCCAGCATCTACCTGCAGTACTTCTTAGATCGTCATCCCACCTGGTTGAAGGGCATCCTACACTACGTTGCCGAGTCGCAGTCTCCACTCAAGAACACGTTTACCCCAACGGTTGTCGGTTCTTCGTGAGATATGGCCAGCCCACTGCCACTTCGGCTTGCTGATTCTTTGAGCTATGTCGATAACTTTGGTTCTCTGTCGGATGTATTCGTTGCGGATTCTATCCTTCAGAGAAACTCCGAGCATAGCCCTCTACACATTATTTTATGCTCGTTTAAAAAAAAAAAAAAACAAATTACCTTCTGGCATTAAATACTTGAGGTACAAGGCAGCAATCGGCAAGAGTGATCTCATCCCCAACACAGTACTTTCCGGCCGAAGCCGAGAGGAGTTTCTCCGTAGCCCGGAACCCTCGCGTGATCCAGTGCTGCGCCCACTCTTTCTTCTTTTCTTCTCCAACGTAGATTAGGACTATCAAGTTCTGAAGTGGCTGAATACCCGATGAGATGACCTAATAGTTTTTTTGTGGGTTTATGATTAGGCTTATAAAGTGTCCAGCACACAATGGCCCCTGATGAGCCAAGGCAAGGCATTGCCATTGTGTGTGCAATGGTGTATTATATAAAAAGGTAATTCTTTGTTTTTTAACTGCATGTTTAAAATTTCCATGAACTACATTTACTACATTCCTATAAACACTTTTCATAGAAAACATGGTATGTGACAACTTTTTATGACTACAGCTAAGGGACCAGATCCTAACTTCGAAGCTGCTCATTCTGAAATCCTTTCATGAAAGTGATCTTACTTTACCCTATTTCATTTCAGCATGCTACAATATGAACAGGGGTAGTTGGTTGAGTATATGTTAATAAGAGATATAGCATACTAAATTCAAATTCAAATTCATTTATTTCGTAACTAACTATGAACTTAGAGTTTACCTCACAGATTTCCCGCACTTTGGCACGTTTGAAGCAGTCTTGAGGCATCAGGGGCCTCTGTGGTCTGGTTTCCTCCAAATAATGCATTATGTTCAATGATTCTACCAGGGTGTGGCCATCTGTAAATACAGTTAATTTATTACTATGCATAAATGATTAATTAAATATATTTCAAATCCTTAGAGTTGCAGCCAGAGCATCTTTTCACAGTAACATTACAACTTTCACTGACTGACCTCATGTTGAGGTCTTGTCTGTTTGTAGATGTCTTCTGATTTAAATTTATATTAAAAGTTAATATACTTATTGCTTCAAACAATTTTATTAAACATAATGATTATGGCAATAGGCTCGCCCCCTATTACAGGGGACCGAAAGTCATGGTGAAATGTGGGTGTTAGTACACCTCTGCTGGTCGATTTACAGACACGATTATATGTTGTATGGCCGCGGCTCCGCCCGCGTGGATGTTGGTTATCGCTTAGTGTTGAGTCAATGCTATTTTTCTAATATAAAAGTAACCTAAGTTACTCCTTGATACATCAAATACCTGCCAATAAAAGTCCCGTCAAAATCGCTCCAGCCATTACAGAGATTAGCCAGAAAAAACAGACAGACAAAAATTAAAAAAAATGATATTTTGGTGATTGTACCGTATTATATTCATATGGATGTATGTAGTAAAAAAAGGATATTTCAATATTATAAAACAGACACTCAAATTTTATTTATATGCATAGACATATAGATTATATCTTACCAATACAGAGTGATGGGACTTGTTCCATAGGGTTAACTTCTCTGTACTCATTGCAATGTTGTTCCCCTCCGCCTTTTATGAGGCTGACTGCTTTAATATCGTAAGGTATCTCCTTCAAATTGAGTGCGATTCTGACGCGCCAAGAGCATGAGCTTCGCCAATAAGAATACAATACTGGCTGAAATAATAAATACATTATTTTATTTTAAAAATGAATATTCAATATTATTTTATTTGATAAAATTCATCATGCAAAGCTTATTCCCAAAGTAATTTAGTACAAATTTAATTTGCTTGATGATGCTTAACCATCACACAGATTAAGAAAAAATATATAATTAGTTCGAAAAGGTAGAACAGTCTTGTAACTTGAATATACATAATTTGTAACTCAGCGCTATGCATATAGCGCTAATTCTAGATCTAGCTTACCTTGAATCTAGTCATTATGCAATGGTTGAACATTTACTATCACCAAGCAGGTTAATGAATATGAATTAGGTCATAGTCCAATTGAACACACTTCACATACCTTTTGAGAACCTTTTAAAGAACTCTGAGGCATGCAGGTTTGGTGACGATGTTTACCTTCACCGTTAAACAAGTGTAAAGTTATTAATACGCACATGATTTCGAAAAGACAGAGGGGCATGCCGTGAATGCGAACCTGAGACCTCTGACTTGGTAGTCCAACGGTCTCCCACTAGGCTGCTGGACTTTAGTATGAAAATAAAAGAGTTAAGTAGGTATATGATGAAGAATGAACAGCACAATAGAACACACATTAGATTCCAATTAGTTGCAAATGATTAGTAATTATGGTAAGTAAAGAGAAAAAAGGAAGCATGCTGTATGAATCCCAAGTAACATTAAAATAGCCAATTCTCAATTTTTTTTTGATCTTTCACTCACAGGAACCTAATTATCTTGCGATAGTTACCTTTTCAATAATTTCATCACTCATTTTAGAAGTAAAAATGTATAATACAAATCAATAACTCAATAACTAAAACCACCAGCCAAAGTGTTAATTTCCATTGGCAGGACAAAACAAGTTATACGAGATAGTGCCCAGCTACATGAACAAGGTGAGACAAGTAAGGCTAGTTTGACCAGTATGTAAAGCAAAATAATAACAAGATAATGGTAAAACTAAAGAACTAAGAAGCCAGGTAACATTGGGAGCAATAGAAACCTCTGGTAAATAAATGTTCATTTTGGCTGAAGTAAGTAAAAAATAAACATTGATTGATAAATGATACAAGTATTGTTTTATTTATTAAATTAATTTATTCAAAGTGTTTATATACTGCGATATAATGCGAAGACCCGGTTAACTTAAATTATTAATGAAAAGAAGCTATATAAATAACATAGATTTGTTTTACCTTAGAATGTTGTGAAACTTTTAGACGGATTTTTAAGTTACACAAATTAGAAATTGAAAGGGGATAGATCTTTATTTTTTATTTTGCTTTACGAACATAATCGCGGGCAACAGCTAGTAAGTAAACACAGAACCATATTAACCATACCTTAGCCATGGTGGAAGTATTTCCGTTGTATTTGGAGTAGTAATTAATTTTGGCGGTGTATATTGTACTTCTTCTCAAAATATTAACACTAATTTAGATGTATGTTATTAATAGCAATTATTAACACTACAAATATACAATACAACAACTACAACAAGTAATTTATGACAAACTCATTCATGTATATATATTTATGTTTATCTTTTGATCTATAAGTGAAAATTCTGTAAAGGTACAATCCTGTAAAATCAGATACTGAATTTCTCAGAACAATCTGACAGAAGTGACAGACTCGAGGAGTGTTCTGAATTCCGGACCAGAACATTTTATTGCTAGAGTAAAAAGTAGTGCGATTAGACCACGGAGGACAGAATATGACTATCATTTCCTTCTCCATGGATTAGACCCTCATAAGGGGCTAACATGGATGGGCTAAGTACGGCCCGCGAATCCGGCCGGCCGACGCGACGGTCCTTCGAATAGTATTATTTGACGGTCACAGTAGCTACTTGAGAGCCACCTCTAGACCTCGCACTACTCGAGAATGCGTATGAGATGCCGAGGTGGGAGCTAATGACCGCCCTAGGAGTGAGAGTTCTCTCACTCACCGCCTTGCTCACGGCGATGCATGGTGCGTATGCTGGGGCTGCCACCGCTTCCTTCTGCAAGCAAATAATGCTCATGAAGGCGGTGCAAGAACGTAGGAGACTTGTCAAGCGCACAAACCGGCACGAACGGAGGCTACTCTGGCGTCGGAGGTCACAGAATGACCTGCGGGTGACGAAAAGCAGGGAGTCGTGGCCCTATGGGGGCTGGATGGTGACTCGTTGGTCCCCACACCTGAATAGGATCAGGGTCACCTCTTCCACCGGTTCATATCCTTCTGGGCCTTCTCTGCAATTTCTTGAACTTTCTGGCCCTCCATCCGGGGTTTATTAATAAATATTAGAGGATCGAAGAGGAGCAGTGGACTAATATAGCCTGATGATGATGATGATGATGAAGAGGAGGAGGTAGGACACGACGGTTTTTCCGTCCAATTGAGCAGTCCGACTGGGGAAGTACTTCCCTACAGAATAACCTTATGTTGTGTTCCCGGCGCGGTGTGTAGGGTAGCTAAAGCTCACTGGAGAGTTTATGTGCTGTCAGTGGCAATAGGAAGGCCAAAGGTATGTCCTGCTCTGTTTTCTGCACTGACAAAACTTAACAAAACTTACTTGAGTGTTTTTTTTCTAAGGGCAGTACATTATACTAAAACTCAGGTCATTCTAGGTCACAGAACAGAAAAGGTAGTTTTAGGTTTTGGCGGGTTCACTTTAATGGACGCATCACATAACGAAATAACGTCTTGGTCAACGCACACAATTGTAGGAAAGTGGCATATTACAGTAATAGGGACTTTTCGTGTTAGATCTAAATCTCCCTAGCTAGTTTTTAGTAATGTCCCCACAACTTTAATGAGGCAGCAATCATCATTCATTATCACCATCAACAAATTAATTCATTCATTATCATCATCATCAACAAAGACAACAAATGAAGATCCATAACATGGCTAAAAGTTCTGTAACCACGCCACAAATATTCCTGAAAAAAACTTATCAGGTCGCCTAGTCTCGACTTCTCGAGCCTGTCATGTCATGTGTCATCTGTAAAAATACGACTTTGAAATACGACACAATACAATACAAATACTTACAATCCTATCTTGTATGTAATTAATATTGCAGAGACTAATCGAATTAACATTGACGATGGGCAAAAGTAATAAGAAGGGTCCTAAGGGCAACGTATTTAAAGTAGCTGGAGCTAAAAGCCTCAAGAAATCCAAAGCCAAGGCAGTCAATTTAGGACTAAAAAATGTAAGGTTACAATTTTATTTTATTTACATTATTATTCTTTGTACTATTATAATCTTGCAGTGTTCTATTGTGTGTATTAATAGTATGCAAAATCGCATAAATATAATCTACTAATACTAAGTTATAAATTTGGAATAATCAGGAAGTGACCCTAATGAAAACTTACGCTCACGCCTATTTTCCTCCTGGCTATTTCGTAAAAAATTGTTGGTCAACCTGGTTTTATTCAGTTTAGTTTATAATAAGAGATAAGATGCCTCTTATTATTTACGACTTGAATTGTATAGAATTCTGAATCATGACTTATAATCTCTATTAGACAGGCACTAAAGCACGGTCATGGAGCAGTAAGAATTTCGTACCTTGCCCTCTAGACCTACTGACAGTGATCATCAACCTTTTAGTATCCAGTGCAAGTTAATAATTGGGTATTTGACTGACCAGTCAAATTAGTTACTTTTTTCTAAACGTCAAAACGGTAATTTATAAGGAAAATTGTATGAAAACTATATTTGTGACGTCATAATATTTAATAGTCAAATCATATACTATTAAACGTTGGATGGATGATTAAAAATAAATAAGAACGAAAAAATAAGAACCGACGCAACTGTTTTCACTCTTTTACCATTATTAATTTAATAAGTCCAGCTAAATAATTTATTTTAACTACAGGAAAGTACCCAATTATAAACATAATTGTCCTTGCATCAGTCCGAGACCTTCACCTGGGAGTCTGAGGTCTGTTTAAGTATGGTTTGGTATTACGGGCTGGTATCTGCAACTCCACGACAAAGAACGGTTTTTGTGTTTCGTTTAAGCTGATGTGACTTGGTTTTTCCGGCTATATTGGGAGCAACTACCGTCTGAGCTCACCGACTCGTTCAGGTAGCCCATATTAGGCCTAGTCCTAGACTATTGGCAGGAGGGATGGACTTTTAATGTCTTCCGAAGCATGAAAGCGCTCAGAACTACCTAATCCCCACATAGAATGTTTATTGTTGTTGAATAGTGTTTTATCATTTCAAATTGAAGTACCTGTATATTTTTGGAACTTTTTTTTATTTGGAACAACGCCATCTTTCGGGATTGTGTGATTGGACTTGTGGGATGTTGTTGTTGTTAAATAAAATGACATTCTCTAAAATGAATGCCAGCTAGATCGATTTATTGTCCCCCTGTATACTAAATTACATGAAAATCGTTGGAGCCGTTTCCGAGATTCCAATTATCTATATATGAAGCTGCCAACTAGCTTAATCAGCCGTTCAATTGACTGCCTAGGCAGTTAACTAAATGCCGCCATTCAATTAACGGCCTGAATGGTGTTCAGCCATTTAATGAAGCGGCTAGGCAAATAGCTAGGACCGATGACGTTTAACTACTTGCCTAGCTATTTAATTAAACAGTTGAAAAATGATTTTTTTCTGTGTGGTTATAAAAAAAATAACCACGAAGGCTTAATGTGGGAGCGCAGGGGAGCGTAGCTTCTAACCTAACCAAGTCGGATTGTGCAGCTATCTCAATAAACCTATCACTAATTTTCTGTGAATACACCTCTGTCTACGCCCTCGGGGATTTACAGGTCTAAGTATATGTATGTATGTAATTTTCTATTTTATTTCGAGGTAGTACCCCATCCTACGATTGGCCTAAGCATTAGCCAGCCAGGTAGTTTAAATGATGTAATAAACGAGACAGCTGAATATCATTCCGTTAATTGAATGGCGCCGTATAGTTAACTGTCTGGGCAGTTGATTGGACGGCTGATTAAGCGAGTTGGCGGCGACATATATATATTCTCGTTTAAAGATATAAGATAACAAGAATAACTTCAAGCAAATCAAATCAAATTTACTTATTTGCATGAATATGTTACAATTCAGGAATACTACATATTCTGCCACATACGGCATGCTTATTATTATTGATAATGATGTATTATACAAGTATTAAATGTTAGTGTGACATGCAATCATTGATATTACTTAAAATTTCAAAAAATATCGGGAAAAGTACATGCTAAAATAGCAACATAGTAAAAAAGATCCTGAAAAACATTTCCTTTCTTTCCTTTCCTTTCTTTCTTTCTTCGTTAAATACAGAGAAAAAGATAACATACCATACCATACCTATAATATAGCGCCAATCATAGAACCTATCACTAATATTCTGCTGATTTTCTGTCAGAAGAAATAAATAACATTTGTGCATGTTGTTACTTGTTGACAAGCCTTTTTTTTTTTTTACGTGCGGGAAATCCCCACGGAGCCGGAGGGGTAGGTTATGTCGGACTCGAACCGACTAAACCGCACGCCGTCTGTGGGTCGTAGTGCTAGGCCGAAGGTGAGGTTGTCTTGCGACATATCCCTCGCACCCCGGCTGACCCAGGGCCATCCCTTTCGGTCTGGCCCTCCTCGGGAGGTGGGGACCACGCCGTCCCCGACTCAACCCCGGTGTGGGGAGGCGCGCAACGTCCTACGATGCGCGCCGCCGCCGTGGCCTGCTTCTGCTAGGGTGACGGGCGGCTCCACCCGTCACCCCCAGGCCCGCGCTCATGGGGGGCGGAGGTCGGTTAGCGCCCTCCGACGCCCGAGCTGCCTTCGGGCGCGTGCAGCGATGTCCGCGAGTCATTCTCGCTCATCGCGCCGCGCCCGTCCCGCTGTCTCCTTCGCGAGCATGACCTGCTCGCAGAAAGAGGCGCTGGCCGCCCACGCATCCGCGCAGCGGACCATCGCCGCGAGCAGGGTGGAGAGCGTGAGCACTCTCACCCCCAGGGCCTGCACAAGCTCCCGCCTCGGCGCCTCAAACGCCGGACACTCGGTGAGCGTGTGCAGCCCCGAGTCCACGCTCGCGTCACAGTGATGGCACTCGGGCGTTGGCTCAATACCCATCAGATGCAGATACCGCCCGAAGCTACCGTGCCCGGTGATAACCTGCGTCTGACGGTACGAGAGGCTACCGTGTGGCCTCTCTAGCCACTCCCCCATGTTGACAAGCCTAGCATCCTTATTAGCAGGAAGATTTATTAATGAATCAACAAGTACGTAGGTATAAGTTAAAAATAAAAATATCAATTAAAATAATGTATTACTTTAAACTACCTACTTGAATTAAACTAATAAATGAAGATGTGAGTGGATGAAGGAGGTAACTAACAATTTCTAAATATCGAGATAATCGGCTTCAAAGTTTGAAGATTTCATTTGCAATTATTATGTTTTCTTATAATTTATGTCGTAATATTATGGGGTCAAATTATAGTAATTGCCCATATTTATTATCGGAGATGCATAAACATACAAATAAGTGGATGGAAATTTATTTATTTGAAAAACTGTGCATATACATTCTTCATCCATTGACAATGTAATAGAAATTACGAATATTAAGATTGGAAGAAGGGAGTATGTAACATTAAATAATATAAAAAATGCATATATTGCGAAATTTTATCAACTTAATCTTGGGCAACGAGGTTATGTTATCAATATTGATATTATGGTTTCCAGATTTTTATATGTTTTTTAACATTAACTTACGTTTTCTCAGAAATAAACAAGTAACGGTTGGTACTTTATTTTCTTTCAACTTTAATGTCTACTGCTAAACCTTTTTAACATATTATCACCATCTCAGAGTTGAATACCGGTCACACTTCAAACTTTTTACACTTTAGAACAGTCAAGACAGTCATTCATCATCATCTTTGCATTAGTCCCGGTCGCATCCGGGGTTTCACCCCGGAGTCCGTGATCCGCTTTCCGGCCATTACTTTTCAACTTTACACGGTCTTGGGCACCTATGCTGTGAGACTATTGGCATGCATATCATCCTCCATGACGTAAAGTTAGCACTTTTTGGGTCTATTCTCTTACCGGGGCTCGGTGCAGGTGGTATGGCTAAACGTAGCCAAGCCAACATGACAAGGCCGCCCCGGATGCGTGACTTCCTCACGCTTTGCTTAGGTGTACTCAATCCATCCACCGCAGCATATTCATCTCCGTAACACGCAGCTCCTGCTGGTGTTGCCCTAGAAAAGGCCATGCTTCGCAGCCGTGTAAGCGGACAGGTTCTTGGGGTCACAAATGCCACTTGTTACCTCACGCCGCTTAACTCATACAGCAGCAATGCATGCGTTGACGCCAAGTCATCACCTGTGCGGTCGGGTGTAGGATCGGTGGAGTACGCCATATACTCGGTCGTTGCCACATTTTACTTCAGGCGGGGAGCGAGCGCCACCTTTCATCACAAATCTCATCAAACTACCCCTATCCAATCCACCAGTGCGATACTAATTAAAAATCATTAATAAAAAGATACCATGGATTTGTTAACATTCTTACGTGGTCTGTCCTATATTTGTTATTTAAAAAATACCTAACAAGTAACTCAGTTATGTTAAATTCAACTCAGTTATTTTAAATCAAACCATTGTTGTTAAGTAATTACCTTTTGTTTACTACGGTAACATCAAATGTAAAAAAACCTCGTCACATTAAATTCATATTAAATCAAACTAAACCATTGTTGTTACTCCTACGGTAATGCAACAATGATTTGTCGCACCACCGTAGTGTCGACCTACCATGATGTCGAACTAGTGTCGCACTAGAGTAATGTCGACCTACAGTGTGTCGCACTAGCGTGCATTCGAACTAAGGTGAGTCGCAGTACAGTTTTGTCACACAAACGTTAATCGCACTTCCATTTGTCGAACTCACGTAGTACACTCAGCTAAAGAAGTTATAACTTCAAAAAAAAAAACTACGTATTAGTGGCAATGATCACTAAAATACGAAACCAAGTATTCTATAGTATTCCAAGTATTCTTTTTCTGAATAGTATGTCTTTTTAACTAGGATGCACGTAATTTTTTTTTATCAATTGAAGTGACTTTCATTTCGCAAAGCCAGTGGAAGCTTATTGTATAATTTAGGACCCATGTAGAAGACAATCTTATGAAGAAAAGCAGTTTTAGAGGGTCCAATGCATAATTTTCCTATGTGACGCTTTCTTGTGCAATGCTTAAACAAATGTAGATTACATTTTACAAAAACATCTGTTTCTTAAATATATATATGTTACAGTCAACTAGCGTAATCAGCCATCCAATTAACCGCCTAGGCCCTTTACTGAATGGTGCCGTTTAATTAGCAGCCCTGAATGGTGTTCAGCCATTTGATTAAACGGCTAGGCAAATAGCATGAATCGATGGCGTTTAATTACTTGCCTAGCCATTTAATGAAACAGCTAGAAAAATGACTTATTTCTGTATGGTAGTTAAAAAAATAACCACGAAGGCTAATGCCGGAGCTTCGGTCCGCTTCCGCATTAGACCTTCAGACTAACCTAACCTATACAAGTTGGATTGCTTAACTTTCTTAACAAACCTATCACTAATTTTCTTTGAATATACTTCTGCCTACCCCCTCGGAGATTTACATGTTTAAGTATATGTGTGTATATATGTAATTTTTTATCTTATTTCGGCGTAGTGCTCCATCTTATGATTGGCTTAAGCATTAGCCAGCCAGGTTATTAAATGTTGCAATAAATGTTACGGCAGAATATCATTCAGGCCGTTAATTGAATGGCGCCGTTTAGTTATCAGCCTAGGCAGTTAATTAAACGGCTGATTAAGTTAGTTGGCGACGACGTATACATGGTGAAGTTAGAAGATTTAATTTTTTAATTTTTTTTTAAATTGCACGAATCTATTTGCTTTAGGCAGGAAATAGCTCTAACGCACCGTTTTTGTGCCCTAAACACACAGTCTATATTAGTGGAGTTACCCCAGAATATAATATACGGTATCATATTCTGGGGTAACTCCACTAATATAGACTGTCGAAGGTGGACGATACGTATCCATGGTACGATATTAACGCTGTGGCAATATTGACTCTAAAACTGATAAGATTTCTAAGAGCAAACGAATTACTGTTTGATTGTTTACTTACATGATTCGTGTTTCCATGACATTTTATTGTCAACGTAAATACTTAAAAACTTTGTACATTGCAGATCTTCTATAACTTCCTCTTTATTATAGTTTATATTCAAGTAGGGGCGATGGTCTCTGCCTTAATGGGGATGCCGACTGCGCTTTTATCCCTACACAGGGCGCCTCGTAATGGCCAATGTTAGCTGTCATCTACGTAGATTTCGTTGTTTTTCTCTTCAAATCTGATAGCTATGAGTTTGTTATTGTCACAGAACAGATGGTTATTGTTGTTTGGTGAAATGCTGCTGCCATCTACAATTAGTTTTGCGTCGGCATCCCCATTGAATAGCTTTTCTCTTGCCAATTTTTAAAAAGAGTCGTCGAAATGTCCTGAGTATGATCCTGGGGTACTATGATATGTGAGGATAGTAGTATATGAGGATAGTAGTATATGAGGATAGTAGTATATGAGGATAGTAGTATATGAGGATAGTAGTATATGAGGATAGTAAGAAAATATCTTTAGTAATACTCAAAAACCTAAAGATGGCACTAGTACACTCATTTTATAAAATAGAAAAGGTTAAAACACTTATTTCCCTATTTAGAATCACGTAAATTATTTCAGAACTTAAACGATTATATTGTAAGCATGTGAGCATATAAAACTCGTTGGTAATGAAGTAAATAAAGATTTCATATCATCATAGTGCCGCAATGCAGCAAGCCGCCATTTAGCGGTATGGTGCATTAAGTCTATAACTTATACAATTACTGCAGAATCTGGCAGAATCAATATTGATCAGAATATTTATAGTTTTATTCAGTCATATTCAATAATGTGTTTAGTGTATGTTTTATATTTGACAAATTAATTTTAAATAGTAAAAATTAAAAAAAAAATGCCAAAACAATGTCGCCATCTAGTTACAACTACCGCGAATAAAAGTTGCCTGCCTGCGTTTGGAAGTTACAATTGAAACCATTTTTTTTAATCCTGATTTTGTCCGTATCTGCATAAGAATTATATTATATTACCTATAAATATGATCCACCAAAAATCTAAGCACAAAAACAGACCTTATCTCCGCAGGTAAAAGGTTTACGATTCCTTCAGACAGCGACCACACCCCCTGTGCAAAATATTTACGCGACAGCGACTGAGATAGGTAGCGTGCGGTCCACGTACGAATTTCTTTCTATTCCGCGACTGTTGTTAAGGTTATTTGTAATAAAAAAAATGTATGTAAGTTGAATAAAAGCATTACATTGAAATAATATAATTAATTCCATAAATTTCGTCATCATTCATTGATTGATCTTTGATACTTGATTAGTCCCAGTCATATCCGAAGCCTTCACCTTGGGAATGCTAGGGTGCACTTTTTTCGTATGTATCTACCGTAGCAGCTGAACTACTGAAATCAATTAAGTGTACAAGATTTGTGAGTTAGAAAGATATCAATTATTACGTTTGTCTATAGTACCTTGGCAAACAAACAGTTATATTCTTCCCCTAATGATTTGTGTAGTCAATATACTGATGACGATATTTTATAATGGTATAAGTGCTGCTATAAAAGAATTAGTAGGTATATTACTCTGTTAGTAGTTGGGATAAAGTTTAATTTACTTAGTTTTTCTTTATTTTAGGCTGAAATCAGAACAACAGCACATCTACCTTCAAAATATCACCGTGAACCTGGTATCCGACGTCCGTATATTGATTACACGAAGGCACAACTAGAGGCATGTCTAGCTGCAGTCCGGGCCAAAAAAATGACTCAACGGAATGCTTCCTACTATTATAAAATACCATGTAGCACCATAAAATATAAATTAGCTAATAAATCAAACAAAAATCCAGGCCGACAACCAACTTTCACAGAGCAGGAAGAAGAATTATTTGTTGAACACATATCCACATTATCTAAATATGGCTTTCCATTCACAAATTTATCCATTAGAATGGTTATAAGAGATTATCTTAATTCAAGAAAAAGAACTGTTCATCTATTTCGAAACAACATACCTGGTAAAGACTGGTTGAAGACATTCTTAGAGAGACATAACACTTTGTATAGACTGCATATAAATACCAAAGCACATGTTTCCGAAGCTACTATTACAGATTTTATTGAACATATTAGCAGAGAAACAGAAAATATTCACCCAGCAAATATCTATAGCTATGATGAAATTAGTTTTAGTGATGATGCTCTCAAAAATCCGATTGTGTGGAGGCGAAATTCTAAATATCCTGAGATTAATAGTAATGCAGTTGAAGCAGGTTTCACAGTTATGTTCTGTGGTAATGCAGAGGGTGAAGCAATTCCACCTTTTATTATCTCAAAATCAGAAAAACACTGCTCCTCTTGGGCCGATAATGGGCCTGATGGTGCATACTACAACAGTACAAAATATGGATGGATTGATGTGGTAGCATTTGAAAAGTGGTTCTTTAGGCATTTGCTGCCCATCTTCAAGAAAAGAAAAGGCTCGAAAGTTTTAATTGGAGACAATCTTTGTTCACACATTAGTATAAAAGTGTTGTCAGAATGTAAGAAAAATGATATCAGGTTTATATGCTTACCGCCTAATGCAATACATGTCCTTCACCCCCTGGAAATTGCTTTCTATCAACCTTTACAACAAATTTGGAGAGAAGTATTACTTACATGGAAAATAGTCAAAGTTGAGAGCAATACGGCCACCACACTCAAAGCAGATTTTCCATGTTTATTGAAATCGGCTTTAGATTTATTAACAGACTTAGAACAAAACTTGATCCAGGGTTTCGAAGAGACTGGAATATCTCCTTTAGACATCCAGGAATCCTTGACCAGATTGAATAAAATACGAATTTTGAATGCGAAAAAGAGAAAACTGGAAAAGCGAGAATATTACTCTGAGCAAATTGCCTCTGATCTAGCGGATGAAGGGTCGTACAGTTGGCAATTTGAAGCTCAAAAGTCGAAAAATAGCCTTTATTTGGAATATGACGACGATGAAACAACTGATAGGGACATGGAAGTTAGCGCTGAACCTTCGAATGACGTCTGTCTTGTAGTTGTGGATAGTGACGACATCGTACTGATACAATTCCAACAGAGTAACTCCGCAAAGAACCCTCTCAAAGTAACAATGGGCGATCACGTGATAGTTAGTCGAGGGTCTTGCAACTACCCCGGCAAGGTTCTTTGTACGGGCGAAGTAGGAGCTTTCGTGCATTGCATGAAGAGAAAAAGCTTCTTATGGAGCTGGCCTTCGATTACGGATACGAGATTCTTCGAGTGGGAAAAAGTTCTTTGTAAAATTAATGCTCCTAAAGAAGTTAAGAAAGGATACTTTTCTATTCCAGAACTTGTGTAGATGTAAATATACATACTTTCTCTCACAGGGTTAGGCCTTCCATCTTTGTTAAACCAACTTGATGTGTTTTATGCTCATTCATTTCTATATGCGCAATTGCGCAAGCGACTTAAGCATACTTTTTCAAATCTTGTCGCAACATGTTCTATCGGATGAGAGTAGTCTCGTATACCTTATAATTCTACCTATCTTTTGGATATAAATGTGTTATTTATCATTAGCAAGTAAAAGACTGATATAAATGGTAAAATTTGTCTCTGATCATATCATGTGTTTTATTGACATAAGTGCGTACAAACCTTATTGCCAAGATATTTTACCATCAAAATTGTGACTCAAATTTAGTAAATTATTCATTTGGTTTTGTTATATCCAAAGCTGGCACTTTAGAGCACGGATTCCGTTAATTCCGCTTTCGCGGGAGTGATAATCGTTCGACAGATTCATCGTAGAAAAAAATCTAAAGTGACTGAAAAACTCGTATGTTGTATACCTGTTTAGGTCACCAGTAACTTAACAGAATATGAATTATATTCTCAGTAGGAAAGAGCCGAAACTTCATAAATGAATACGACGTAAATTAGCAGTGGGCTGCTTTACTTACGACTTGTGGAAATACAAACATCTCCTCTTTATTCTCTGTGGTACCTTAGCGATGAGCCTTTAGGGTGGCAAGAATTTGTAGGCCATCCACAGTAAGCACTGCCTGTCGGGACTATTGGGACTATGTCACCGCCGACAGTTAACTAAACCCAGTTGGGCAAACTCGTCTGGAATGGACTACTTTTATCCTTGGAATAAGTTCCCTTGGGTTGCAGGCTAGGGATCAAAATTCCACGCGGGCAAAGCCGTGGTTAGTATTCAAATAATATCTATTTGTATTTTGTATATTTTACAGATTAAGCAGAAAGTACAAGATATAGACAAGGAATTCGTGGAAATAAGTAAAAAGCCTAAACCAAAACCAAACCAACCGAAGGTTATACCTTGTCCTGCGAAGAAGAAACAGAAAAATACTAAACCAGTTACTAAGGAGGAAGTGGCTGAAGTAGCAGAAGCCGTTGTCGAAATGGACTTGTGAATGTTAACATAGATTTACCAGTAAGCTGTTGTACAGTTATATCCTAGTGTTAAGATTTGTGCTGCATCTTTCTTAAGAATGACCTTCGAGCTGTGGTTATACGCTGTATAGTTTATCTACCTCTGTAAGTATAGCGATGAAGTAATAATACATTTTAAATCATTTTAAACGTTATTTTTTAAGCCTTGACGCAAAACAGGGTTGGTATACCTTTAAAGAAAAGTGTATAAATGACTGACTTTGAATGTCCATCCCTTTGTACTCCAGAGTCATTCAGGTATGTAGTAAGTTGACTTACTCCAAAGGTGAGTCAGTCAATCAGTTTGACTTCGGGCTGTTCCAAGGAGCGTCAACTTCAGTAAGCTAGTGTTAGCTTGACTTCCTCGAGAAGACGAGGTCTGCGAAGTGCAGAATACTTACCTATTACTTAGCTGCATCTGCTTCTCAGATGTCATGATGAACACTAATCAATTAGTTTAAAGATTTATTTTTCCGAAATATTTGTAAGAGGAGAATCATGGTTAAAATCAAATATAATACAAATTGTTAATCTGTCTTTTATTGTTAAAATTTAACAAAATATAACATCGATAAAAACTTAAACTATTAACATTTAGGGTTTAGTTTTTGGGTTAACAGCGGTAAACGATTTCCCACAGTAGTACAGGTATGCAAGTACAGTACAAGTATACGGAAGGAAATAAATACTTTCATAGTTTGCATAATTTTATTACGCAAAAGAAAGCTGAATGTTTGTTCTTACCACATTGTTGCTATCACATCATTCGTGTCTCGACATAAACATTTTGTTCTGTCGTGGCTATCTTAGAATGAAAATGCGTACGAATGATATTTAGCAGATAACAAAACAGAACAGGTTCTTAAAACTATAACAAATAAATTAAGATTGTTTATTCTTCATCCGTAAGATCCGGTTCCGCTTTTTCGTCCTCACTGACGTCAGCGGGATCGGCGTCCGCTACGGGCGCTTCAGGTACCTCAGCTTCGGGGGATTCTGGCTCCTCTACAATGGGCTCGGGTTCATCTGCTACGGGTTCACTGAAATCAATTAAAACACAATCAAACAACATTATTATTGTTATTTCACGGTAAGGACACCGGAGGCCAGACAGATGATCCCTAGACTTCTGCGCGCCATTTCATACATTTCGCCAACCCTTCCCTTGCGGAGAGTCTGGTTAATCCAGCTTTCGAAAGTTTTAACATTGCAAATTGATTTATTTCTAGACGGTCGATTTGTTCTTCTGGTTTAAGAGTCTGAAGCACTTGAAAAGTAATACGAGTATCGATTCATCGACCACAAAATTTAACAAGTATTTTGTCATCATAACTTCAGGTTTAGAGTTCGCATATACGTACCTAGCTTCAGTTTCAGGAACATCAGCAGCTGAACCACTGTGTGATAGCTCTTCCAGGCGAGCAGCGGCAAGCTCTGACTCTTGTCTCGCGATCTCAGCTAATTCAGCAGCCTGGAATCATGGTGTTTTTAAACATAATTATGTCTTGCACAAATGCGTGTATACTCCAATTCCAAGAATAAACGCGCAACTATTAATTTGTGACTTTAGCAAAATTAGACAGATACCTGTCGTGCAAGTTCAGCTTCACGTTCTTCTTCGGCTTGTTTCTCTAATTCCTCTAACCTTGCAAGTTCCTCTTGTCTTCTCTGTTCTGCTTGCCTTTCCTCCTCTAGCCTGGCTTCTTCTTCCGCTAACCTCGCCTCTTCAGCCAAGCGAGCTTCTTCTGCGAGTTTGGCTTCTTGTGCTCGTTTCGCTTCTTCAGATAAACGTGCTTCTTCAGCTAAGCGTGCTTCTTCAGCGAGCTTAGCCTCTTCAGCTAACCTCTGTTCCTCAGCTTTGCGAGCTTCCTCAGCAAGCCTGGCCTCTTCAGCCCGATTGGCCTCTTCGGCTTTCCTTGCGTCTTCGTCAGCCTTGCGTTTAGCTTCCTCGGCTTTACGTGCCTCTTCTTCTGCCTTCTTCTTCTCCGCTGTTTCACGGTCAGCCTGAAAAATAGATATACCGATATTTTCATATGAAATTGAGCTCTTTCAAAAATTATTAACAAAATAATTATAATAGCCAATACATACTTGAGCCTTGCGCTCAGCTTCACGTTTAGCTTCTTCCTTTAGAGCTCTGTAACAATAATTATGCTAGTTTTACTCAAATTTCAAATGACTGAATTTCTTTATATTTATGTGCTATTGAAAAAGCATACTTTTCCTCGGCAGCGCGAGCTTCTTCCTGCCGCTTCTTCTTGATTTCTGCTAAATCAGCAGTAGATGTCAAAACGGGTTCAGCAGTGGCTGCGCGGAACCTGGCTGCACGCTCGGCCTTCGCTGCCTTCAGTTCAAGTGCTGGGTCTTCCATCATTATCGGCGCCTGGAACTTGCGGCTCGGCCTCCATGGGAGCAGTTTGACTGCACCGAGGCCAATGTTACGCGGGTTCCATTGACGTTGACCATCGGTGAAATGATCAGCTCTCATTATATTGGCAATTTCTGATCATTTCACGGCATGATAATGAATGTCAATGGTCACCATAAACGAGATTATGACGGACAATAAGCGACGCAGCACATTGCTCGTGATCATGATGCTGCTTATTCGAAGCTGTTAGACCCCAGCAGCAAGCTCGATGGCAAGCCTTAATGGCATGAATTTGCTATGATATCGTATATTTCTTATCAGTGCTGCTTCATGCTATAATGCGAGTGGTAGTGCAGGTGTCTTGTGTGTCCTCTACATCGTTTTATAGGTTCAACCAAATCTACACGTGTTCCAACAACTGTGTGACGGAGTTCTACCTACTTGTTTGTATGTGGATCGTGTCATCATGCCGTGGATTTTCCTAAAATTCTTACAGGGAGTATTCTTTATAAATAAATTTTAACTTACTTATTTATGTGTGTTAATTGAATAGTTAAACAATTTTAGTCAAGAAGCGAAGCATTATCAGAAGCTCGGGTTTAGAAGCATGACATCGGGAGTACGAACGTGCAACGATTAAAACAACTACGATTCCTGTAAAAATTCTTTATTGTTAAGTAAAATCAGTCGAGTTAAGTGAAAACGGGACGTCTCGGTCACCGACAAAATTTCGGCGCAGAACACCGCGCTATCACAACGATGACTAAGAGGTAATAGAAATATGTGTTACGGTCGTCGCAACTCACAAACATAGTAACAAAAATATATTCTCTAATATGGATAAAAAAATAGTGATCTGGGTTAGTTCTAGCGTGTTATACCGAGATCAGAGAGCGCGAAGGGCGAGCGCGGCGCGGGCGAGCGCCCGGGAGCGCTCGCCCGCGCCGCGCCGCGGGAGCTACGCGCACTGCGCCGCCGTCGGCTGTTCCGGCGCGCCGCCCGCTGCAAGAGACACCACACGCAGGGTTAGACACGGACTTTATACTTCGGTTTAATGCTCATTTAGTGCCCCTTTTCACTTTTAGACCGGTTTAAAGACTTTATTTAAAAGAATTAAGCGAGGGGTTGTAAGCGGGCGCTAGCTTTGCGACAGTGACGTGGTACCTGCGGCCTTCTCGACGGCCAGGCCAGCGGCGGCGAGCCTGTTCTTGGCATAGAAAGAGAGCAGATTCACGTCGTCCCTGATGCTAAGTTCCTTGTAGAGAGGCCTGCGGTTGGAGAAGGCCTTTTTACCGGAGTAGTGCACGCACGCGAGGTTTCCTCGTCCTGGTGAGAACACCTCACTGTTACCACGGGGGCACACTGGAATTTTAACTGTTAGTCGGTTGGCAAACTGAAGGACGGCACAGATAGTGGAGAGTGCAAATCAGTAGTTTTTAATTCGTTTAGTTAGGTAACAGTTGGGGATATTTGACTTTTATAAATCGTACCTGAAGTAAATCGTGGAACCGCAATGGTTTCATTCTTACCGGTGAACCTTTTGGCGGGCTCGTTATAGAACGAGATGTTATGGATGTTATCGTAGACGTTGCGAAGAGGAAGCAACAGTTTAGCCACATAAGCGTCATTTGTGAACCGGTACGGTGTCGGCTCCCCGTAGGAATATCTGCAGATAATTATGATGGCCCAGCATTATTATTATGACAACAAAAATAGCTAACCGCTGTGTATGAAAGCAGCCATGATGTAAGATCCCAATACAAATAAATAACCGATAGTTTACTCGGTCGAAAGATAGCAAACACTGGCTGACATTTAACGACGCTATAATTAAAACAACGCGGTAGTCATGTGCGCCTCACAGAAACTTATATTTAAGACCGTGGCAAATGAAATGAGCAGAAGCAACTTCACTTTGAAATCTACACCCGCCCAGCAGTCTTCCAAAAACTGGAACAATCTGAGCTTTTATTGGCAGGTGAGAGGTAATTAACTAACTGATTATACTTTGGCAGTACGTCGAGCTACGTCGAGTAATTGACAATGTGTGAAAAACCAGGTTGCCAAACGACATGCTTGTTTCTGGCTGGTGCACAGTCAATGTCACTGCCAGGGCGGTCGTTTGATAGATGCATCAATGAGTCGTTTATTTTTGTACTGTGACACCAGGCCAAGAAAAACTTGACCTAGAGTCGGAACTAATACGAAATCATCACAATGTCGTTGAGACGTTCTTGAACGCAAGGATGAAGGCAGAACTGTTTTGGCTTGGTATCTATTTTGATTCCATGAGTAGATAAATTTGATAGGAACTGGACAGGCTCAGAAGCTTTTCATTAGAATACGCAGGAGAATCGATTCCTACATGTGTAAATACTTACGAGTAAATAGTTTCAAGGGGTGCTACGGTCTTAGCGCGGGGGACCGTCGAGCGTGCGCGCGTTAGCAGAGCAGCTGTATCTGCACGGATGCGGCTGGTCTCATCTTCGAAGGCCTGGAAATATTCGCAACAGTTTTAAGTATCTTAACTTTGAAACGACCAGAGATTAAGATGGTGAATTAACACAGCTTTGGTGGTTGACACACATGATTAAAGCTTACTTAGGGAAGTTCGTTTTTGTTAAAAGTTAAAAGTTCACCGGAAATCCTCCACCCGTCAAAATATCAGTTAAATGTTTTGTGCGTAGGATTTCCAATGTTGCTACGGATCTTTGGCACATTTTACCTGTTCGAGGATTTCATGATCGGCAATGACCATATGTATTCCTCTTTCTGATAGTTATAAATCGACACGAAAAAAGTATTTTGCTGGAATAAATTGGATATCAAACAATAAACTCCGATTGCTATAGTGCAGATGAAGATCCTAACATCCTATCCTGTACAGTGGACTGGATCATCCTAAACCTCCACATTGGAGCTCTTTCGTCGTTAGTCATTGTTCTTTTACATAATGTGTAGATCTGCTCAATTACCTTGGTGGACTCCGAGCGGAAGAAGTCATCCACAGCTGAGATGGCATTATCGGGGCGGCGGCGGTACGCGATGCGGTCCAATTCACGGAGGACCACTGATGGTCGCACGCGTACTCGCACCACGTGGTGGGGCACCTCGGGGTACGTGGCGAGTCGAGTGACAGTGCGAGACGTCGGTCTGTATATCAGCTCAGCCTGAAATATTTTACACAACACTCAAGGTCGACTGTACTGAAGCTGTAACATCTTTTAACGACAGCTATAACACATTATGTTGCGTGATTTATGTCTGCGCTTACGAGATTGCACGATAATAGCACATGAAATGTCGTAGTTAAAATTGCATTGGCTTAAGATTGCATTTTTATAGAGATTCTAACATTTTTGCGGCCAGTAGGAAATGAAATAAAAATTACCGTACAAATTACAAATAGGTACATTTGTGCTTGTGCCAATACAATTCATCGAAAATTAACCTTCTGCCGTACGTGGTAGACTTCGCGCTTAATAATAGTAATAATAGTTGCAATAAAAACGCACCTAGATTGCATATTTCCAAGTAAAGTCACGTATCTGCCGCCCGTAAAAATGTTAAAATTTTATGAAAATCTCGTAAACCAGCCATACTACACTAATAAGCAACCTGCGCATCTCACCGACTAATAGCAATGTAAAAGCTAATATCTAAATAACAAACGATGGTGCACAGCATTTGCTTTTAATTTAATAGTACCTAAAGCTAAGGACGTGTTAGACAAATGACTTGGCACTCGAATGTAGTGGGAATTGAGAATACTATTTACTACACGCTGTGGATTAGGAAGATGCGAATAACATGACATGGGATGTATTTCACTCACGACAATCAAGAAATAGGTATGCGTGCAAAAGTAGAATTCAAAGAGAGCATGCAAGAATTTGAACAAGTTATTTTTAATAACTGATTTAACAAATAATTTCGATCTGAAAAGCGGATGGCAAATATTTATAGACTTTATTTACATTTATATGAATGGCCCTTGCATACGTTTGCGTGTTATAATGTACCCTTCAGAAAAAAAACTGCATAACTTTGACGCGGGCTATCTTTCCATGATTATGCTCAAAACATGAAATTCGACGCAGTTGTATTTGTTTATAATGCCGTAAGTCATAGGGTTATTTCCGTTGAGGACCTTACTGTACGTCTCAATGGCAGAGTGAATCATCCGCCAACTCGGTGGTAAAATTAGACGGCTTTGCTGCGCACACGCTGTGATGTAGTGATTGCAACTTTATTATATTAAATTTCTTCGTGTTGATTTTAAAGAAACCCCAATACATCATATATTATGCTAGATCTTGTCTTGTACTAATCGAGTTCTCAATGCGCAGTAAAATGTATAAGAATAGTTATACTTTTAACATGCCCAAATCTATTTTGGGATATGATTTGTTTATATTCAGATGTGTTGGTGATGACGATTCGATCTAAAAGCCGAAAGTACCAGTTCAATTTTCGTTTTGAAATTTGCGTGGGTAGATATAGCATATGGGTTAGTAGAAATTTTTTCATAATTCCTATTTGTGTTTTCCCACGCTAACTTTAATGTGTGAACAGTTACCAAAATTCTTGCCAAGTTTCTATCAACAGGAAACATCCATCAGTCTTTAAAGTAGGTATAGATGCTATCAAATTACAGTTACAACTAAACTAAAAACTTGTATACTACATCTAACTTTGTCGTTGCCTTACCAGTCATCCCGGTTTAATTTAACAATAGCGACCGATATTCTTAGCAATCCACGGATTCCTCCGTACGGGTGCTGCAAGCCGGGTCGATCGCGTTGCTGAGTTGGGAACTCGGTATAGTGCCTGGGACTTGCGACCCAGGTGTAGGATTATTTAAAAAAAAAATAGAAAAAGAAAATAGAAAAAATATATTTATTTAGTAATACCACAGGCCTATGTCCGGTAGTGAACTACCTACTTTCGAATTATTGATTGATTGTACCTAGTTGTACCTTGTCCTCTTATTTCGATTGATTTGCTAACGCGGGTTTTCACGATGCAGATTAACGTGAAAATCCGCGTAATTATTAGGAAAGTTCTTCAATTGAATTTGAGTCAATCAATGGGGACGCCGACTGCGCTTTTATCCCTACACAGGGCGCCTCGTAATGGCCAATGTTAGCTGTCATCTACGTAGATTTTATTGTTTGTCTCTTCAAATCTGACAGCTATGAGTTTATTATTGTCACAGAACAGATGGTTATTGTTGTGTGGTCATATGCTGCTGCCATCTACAATTAGTTTTGCGTCGGCATCCCCATTGCAATCAATCATCTAATCTCGTCAGTATTAAGATTAAAACTCGTTTCCAAGCATAATAATTGCCTTGTTTGTAAAAAAGCGTGAATGGTTTGGCTTTGAGAATAGATACCTAAATATACGTAATGTTCGGCTTCTTATAACAACATAGGCGTTAACGTTATTTTTGGCAAATAACCAACTTTAGCTTTTGTTTTCACACTCTTCTGAAGGAATGTTATCCCGCCATTGGAAAAATAAAGTATATATTACGTTGAAGCTTAGACATGTCAAAATATTCTCAGTGTTTGAGTGAAGAACTTTGTTGTTTTTATTAAACTAGCTTTCAGGTTAATTGAACAAACACAAGTTAAATATATGATTGCTTTGTTAATGTTTCTTGAGGCCAATTATCATAAATATAACTGAAAGTAGCTGTAGAGGCCAGGATCAGAAGTATATGCAGAGTGACTACTGCATTGTCTTTTCACACTGCGGTAGAACCATAGTTTTTTAAAGTTCAAATAGTTATTTTAGGGTGTATGAAGAAGGGTTTGCGTGTGACGAAAGCGACTAACTGCCTTTGGAGGATAGGGAGAGACACAATATTTTTGTTTATTTTAAAATCAACTGTCGGCTTCTTCTGATAAACTGTATCCAGACCATGTCGGTTTTCTCTTTTAAGATTCAAACTTCGTAATTGGGTATTTTGCTGGAGTTAAAAAATAAAATATTTAACTGAACTTATTAAATTAAGAATAGTAAAATAGTAATAACAGTTGCATCGGTTCTTAAAGTGTCGTGTTTATTTATTTTTAATTATCCACCACACCTTAACAGTAAATGATTTGACTATTAAATATTATGACGCCACAAATAAATTTTTCATAAAAATTACCTTTTATCTTACCGTTTTGACGTTTAGTTAGAAGTAACTAATTTGACTGACCAGTCAAATACGCAATTCCAGAAGCTACCGTTTAGTGTGTTCTGTAAACACTGTAAACTGTAAATAATTCCTCATTACGTTTCCCAATCCACCTTCATGCTACTCGAAACTTGTTTCTATCTATAACTTATTTGCAATTCAAATATCGCTTCTCGTTTCTATCTAGGACTCATTATCAGGATTAAGCTCTAGCGTTAGGTACTAATTACTCCTGTTTTCCTATTTCAAAATATTGAACAACTTGTTTTTGCGCTTGATTTTATTGCGTCGAAGAATGTTTTAGCTATTATAGTTTTGATTACAGCAAGTTGGGATTTTGGCGGTATGCCATTATCAGTTCCGTTACGTTGAGAACTGTAGGTAATTAGTAGTACCTACTATGGTACTGTGTTAGTACCTAGGGAGAGTATCGGATATGCACTATGGTACTATGATAAGTAGGTACTGTAAAGTGGGGTTACTTTGCACACTTGAATTACTTAGTGCTAATTTAAAATTGGATTTTATAATAATAAAAAGTAATATAAATCGTCACTTTCTTCAGAAATATTTCCATGTCTGTCTTGCTATTCCTATCATTCATATATTTCTTACGTTGCCGCATTGCCCTGCTGTTTTTATCCCAAAGCTATCACGCTATCCTACTGTACGCTAACATTGGTCTAAAGCATTTTCAAGTCCATGCCAGAGCTCAGTTAGTATATACTATGGCCAGGGTCTCCAGTTTACAGTTGACGCTTGCTTGCTCCTGAAGGCCTTGGTGAAGCCCCATAGGTACTTTCCATCTGATCTAACATACCTACATTATTTAAAGCAATTGAGACGTTTGAGACACATGTTTTGGCACTACTCAACGCAAATTTCTATGAAAATTATTTATTTGATCAATGAGGGAATAGTTTTAGCTGAATATAAATAACGCCCAAGGGCAGACTTTCAGTTCGTTGATCCCACTTCATACCAAAACTCACACAGCTCACTATTACACTGGATCGATCGATCATGCGAAAATGGTTTCAATTTAATATCTGAATCAACAAGTTGGCTCCAAACAGTATATCTATAAGCATACCTTTATTATAGAATTAGACCAGGAGCTAACCATACTAGATAGACATAAACAATCTAGTAGTTTGTGTTGTGCTGTGATAGACGACTCCACAATATTTGCAATTATTTTTTGGGTAACTGTATACGCTCCTACAACAGGTTCCCTAATGAAACTAAAGATACCTTTCAGAAAAGTTACAGGGGCCAGACCGAGAGGAATGGCCCTGGGTCAGCCGGGGTGCGAGGGATATGTCGCGAGACAACCTCACCTTCGGCCTAGCACATCGACCCACAGACGGCGTGCGGTTTAGTCGGTTCGAGTCCGACATAACCTCCCCCTTCGGCTCCGAAGGGGGGGTATCCGTGGGGATTGCCCGCACGTAAAAAAAAAAGAAAAAACACTTGCACTTCGTTACTATTACAAAATTGAAGAATATTTAGATGTCAAACAAGCTTGGAAGTGAGTCGTTTACCCTACTATGCTACTCAAACAGAAATACCGAATTTGACTGTCTTGTCTTGCCTCAGAAGGGACTTTGCCTCGCTGTGTGTGTTCTACCGCCTATACAATGGTTTGTGCTCAGATGAATTGTTTGACATGATGCCCACCGCTGCATTCTATCATCGCACCACTCGCCATAGGCAGGGAATTCATCCTCACACACTGCGACCGGAAATGGTACGCACCGTGCATTTTGAAAGGAACTTCATCCCACGCACGCTCAGGTTGTGGAATGAACTTCCTGCCGTGGTTTTCCCAAGCGACTACAATATGGGGTTCTTCAAGAAGGGTATTAGAAGGTATCTACAGGGTCGGTAGCACGATTGTGATGCCCCTGGTGTTGCAAACGTCCATAGGCCACGGTAACCACTTCCCATCAGGTGGGCCGTGTGCTTGTCTACCACCTAAGTGGCATAAAAAAAAAGTGGTAATCGTGGTTGCTAAAAGGCGCCAGTGACGTTATCGATCGATGGTGTAGAAAATACAATTTGATACGTATGGTTTTCTGTACATACAGTATTAGCACAGAATAGTTAATAGTTCTAGCGTACAGAATGGAAGATCACCCCTTCCCACTGATTTCATATCCTCTCCCCGCACGTCAAAATCATGGGCGCTATCATGGGCACCTATAACAAAGGTTGTCACCGGTAAAAGGTGTAAGAACGGCACTTCGGGAAGAAGAATGAAAAGTTCGGCTACGTTCGGTTTTTAAGGCGTCCTCTCCTTCACACATGCCTATAGTAAAATTTAACCCTTAAATGCATCTTGACTTTTTGTATAAATAACTAATGAACTACACATATTGAGAACATTTGGACTTTTTCCAGAGTATTTATTATTTAAACCTGACCGTTTTCGCCTTATGGTATCTTCAAAAGGTACATTGATGTTTTTGAAATATTTATAATCTAGAGGTGTTTAAGACTACAAATGTTCACAAACATTGCGAAACAGGTCAGGTTCTATAATAAATACTGTAGAAAAAGTATAAGTGTTCTCAATATGTGTTACAACAAGTTCCACTAAGTGCCATCAATCACTTAGTGGACAGTATATAAAAAACTAATGACCTGGATGCCAGGTTCGCCCAGGAATAATTTCGTGAAGTAATATAGTCCGGGTTCTTTAGAAAATAAATTTAGAACTAGCGTGTTATGTGACAATATGGTGGACTGATATTGATTATATGTGTATTATTTATAAACTGCATTTTAGTGGCATTAAATAAGTAAATACTAAAATATCCGAGAACTATGATTTTAGTTATTTATGTAAGTAAGTATTTACTTACATTGGATAGTTGTAAACCGGAAATAAATTTTACTCGGATGGTGCGCCTACATTGAAAATTAACACAGTCTATGAAAAAAGGATAAAATACCCAGTTCTTCATTATTATTTTTTTAACAGTACGAAGATTATAACTTAAAAGCATACGATGCAGATCTAGATTAGTATACATTCTAGGGTTAAAAAATGGGCGGTACCTGGCAATGACGGAATCCATGATGAACGATATTGATTGTGATACATACTAATCGAAAAAAAAATATGATTCCTTAATTTTATGAAGTATAGAGTGGTTAAAATCATTTGCGTTTGTGAAGAATATAAAAAGTTATCCTTCCGTGAACTTCCGTTTAGTGAAAATTATAATTGATAATTAAATAAATTAACACTATTAAATTAAAGTGTGCTTAACTGCCATTTTTCTATCTTCCTACTCGTCGTCGACAATTCTTAATAAGTATTAGGATAATTATTAAAAAATCTGTGTCATTTAGTCGAGGTTCAGAAAACTTGGTACGTTATAAAAACACCATTTATAAGAAATGTGTTACCTCACCCTTGGCTATGGAGCATAAATTACTAAGGGATGAATACTAGTAGTTCTGTAAAGGGTTCCAGATCATTTCTTTGGCATCTGGAGGTCAAATCTGGTATCCTTATTTCTTTTATACGATACGTAACTTTATTTTATAGATCCCTGGATATTTCACCAAAAATATTGACAATCCGTTCTTAAAAAGCCACAGCAAACGTCTCCCCTTTCCCTCATGTTTTTTTTTATAACGATGTACATAAGCCTTTCTTTTTCTACGACTACCTGTAAGGAATTATGTACTTGATATTTCAGCCAAAAATCATCAATATACGTTCATAAAAAAGGCGACAGAAAAGGCACACCTTTTCTCCTCCGATTAAAAAAGCTCTCGGCAAAAAATATATTTTAAATCAAAGAACATGTATGCCAAGTTTGGTGACAAACGGTTAAGAAATGTACCCTTGAGACCGAACGGAACGGAGACTATCTATAATTAATGAAAAATTAAACGCGGGTGAAACCGTGAGCAAACGGCTAGTTTTTAATAAACACAATCGGAATTAATTACCTACTCTATAAACATATCAAAGTCGTGTTGTAGTATTGTTTTGTTATTTGTGCCGATTCTGTTGCTTGACAGGACCAAAATGTTTCGCCATATTCTTTTCTTCCGAAGCGAAGAAAAAGATGGAAATACGTTTTAATGTCAAAATTGTTTATATGAGTTTTTGTAACAACATAATTGTCGCCTCCGTCGGATGTGACGTAATTCATGACACCAAGGGATAGAGCGAGAAAAATCAGGCTATCTCACTCAAAAATCAGCTCAAATTTCAAATAATGCCATCCATGACATTTCTAATTTTCCCACACATCAACACTACCGTGCATGTACATGAGCTACGTTTGTAGTAATTACAACGCGATTGTTTCATACATTTTTCCGAGAGTATGGTATTAGGTAAGTGGTTTACTAGGTCCTACTAACACTTTTGAGGCCTAAAGCCAACCCCGCCTTTTACGGTGCACCTGGTAAATGATGGACGAGGACTTAGCGTCCCCAGGGTTGGTAGGTCAGATGGCAGTCGCTTCCAGAGAAACCGCCTGCCCAATCAAACACAATAAGCGGATCCGCACCTCGAAAGTACAAACGATGATGAATGAAGCAGTATTTATTCAGGTAGGTAGTAAATATGTGTTGGCGCTTATCAATATACTTTTTCGTTTACTGCGAGTGGGTCTTATGAGTAAGTACTTATTTGGAAGCTGCCAAAATTCTTGCCAAAACCATCGCGAAATTCCCATGATTAGAAGTTTTGGCTGTCCGATTCACACAAATACCATTTAGTGCTGAGGAATTACCATGACGTGTTAAAGTATTTGACAGGTGAGTTACAATCCACTCCGTCTCCGTCCGCCTGCCCGGAACGCGATGGCATTGCTCTGGACTGCACGATTTACTTTTCGATTCCCAGATTGCACGTTTCTTGAGAGTCCTTTGAGGATAGCGCGAGGTGCTATGGCGGTGGACGAGTTCAAATTCTCCAAGCGTAGATTATTGCGCCAAGGCCTTGTCTCGCGATTTAGGTCCAAGCGTTCAAGATACGTATCCCAAAGTATCCTCAGTCACAGAATAGTTAATATTTGATGTGATACTTACTGTGCTGTGCGTCAGTTGGTAGATACGTTTTATCCCGTTCAGACATAGGCCGCAGACAAGCAAACGGCCTTACCAACGGAAAGTGGCTATCGAGGCCCATGCATGTAACGCTTATAATACACAAACGACATGTATATGACAGATTACGCGAATGTGTAATGGGTATAGTTACATAGTACAACAAAATAGTTTAAATATGACATTTAAATATTAGGTACTTAGGTACGATTATTTATAAGCCTCGCAAGGTTTCGGTTGTTTTTCAGCGTAGGTAAGCTAAAGCTGAATTGCTCAAGACTTTTTAATTTGACGGGTTCAGCAACAATTTTGCTCACGACTTCTACTAATATCACCGTTGCAACACAGCTTGTGATATCATACACCTATTTTTGAAATTTTCATAAGAATTCAGTCAAACTTACGAACTCTTTCGATTCTTTAACATACTGTTGAGAGTAGGCAGTAGTCTCAGCACCACGATATCTCTGAGTAGCACGTAGTATCCGCAGCATGATGCCGCTCAGGACTGAACCGGGAAACTCATCAAAATCGAGTCACTTTAGAAACTGTCGTGTGTTAAGATTAAATTCCTACTGAACGCTATAAATTTCAGTGGGTGTCAAACCCTTCGGTTTCAATGCGTTGGTAGCGATGACTTGCACAATAAATAATAATGCTGAACTATTTCGGTTTACGATATCTTGAACGCTTGAATTTAGGCCGAGGTGAATGAAACGTTTAATCGACATAGGGCTACAGACTGTTCATATAACACAGGAAAGTTACCATTCTGATATAGCGGTTCAGCCTAGTGCATGTATCTACCTACTGCAAGGTGTGTGACAAATTAGATCTAGGTAAGACTTTACCTGCTTTCCTTTGTAAAATTCCCACTTTTCGCCAGTGGCGATCCGGTTTCGCATAGGCATAAATTCATAAAAACGTCCTAAATCCGATTGCAACGCAACTTTACGATGGGGCCATCTCAAAAACGTAGATGTATTTCAAATCCATCACAATAAGATCACAATAAATTAATTTGAATTTGAAAAAAAGAACCCAGGCTCTGGCGGGGTGCGAGAGAAAAACCTTTTCGAGTAACCTTTCACCCAGGTAACTAGACCGACTCAACGTCTCGCGTGCGGTTTTATCCGTTCGAATCGGACATAACCACCCCCAGTGGCCGACTGGAGTTGGTATCAATCCGGGGGTAGATATAGGTACCACACGAACAAAAAGTACGAGAATGAGGGCCTTTTAACATTTTCAGGGCCGAAGCCCGTCTTGCAGCTCTGGGGCTCTCAGAACCTCTGGTGTAAGCTTTCCTTCCGGAGTTGGGGGTGAGACTATGCCCATCAAAATTTGATTGATGATTCAGAGCTCCGAGACGAAAATTTCAGATGCAACCGGAATGTTCTTAAGATGATGATAACTGTGATCCGACTATAACGTTTCTTTCATTTGCCCTACGAGACTACGAGCCCATACGAGTATCACATTTTATACGAAGGTATGCCGTAAGACGCGACTTCAGATAACTTGGTTGGCACAAACAATATCAATCAGCCGGCTAGTTGCTTCAAAAATACGAACCTTCTAATTCGATTTTTATTTTAATCCCCTTATTTTCAGATATTTTTAAATCATTAACTGTTTCTTTTTAATAAGTAGATAACTACTTGTTTTTGTATAAGTAAGATAGAAAATGAATTTGTGTGCTGGTGTGCTTAATAAATAACATGTTATATGTAACTAAATGATAAACATATGCTTATTTACATTTTAGCAGCTGCTTCGGATGCGATATCCAAATTATTTACATCTTGCTTCATTAGCAATGAATGCAGAATGTTTATTTAGCATTACGTTCGTGAATATTATGGTGCACAGGATGCCTGATGGTGTCCAGCGGTGTATTCCAGCAGCAAAGGATGCACTACTTACTTAGAGCTTTTTTTCAGATGCTCCGACTTACCTGTGAGAGCTTGGGTATGTACGTTATGTACGGCACGTTATAGTAGGGCAGTAAGGTTGACAGGTAGTAGTTGGGCCAAAACTGCTGTCACGGACAATGGAAGAGGCACCAGTTAAACTTATTCGCCTTATATTGTTCACCCTAGGGTCCATAGGTCGGGCCGCCCTAAGTTTTGTTTACAGATTTTAATGAACTACAGGGAAAATTTTCGACTAGAGTGCATACTACGAAGATAATATGTGGTTGGATATAAATATGTCCATGTTGTTTGCTCTTGTTCCAAATGTTCGTCCACACACGGTCTTAGTGGCGTGCACTCAGCACAATGTAAACACACTAGCTACTGGTTACGTGTGTAAACCATGTTTTTTATTGATTGAAAACAGTGCTGTATCTACTAGAACAAAATTTTAAATTATATCCATGATGTCATGTTCCATTACTATATCGTATAGGTATCTATAGCTTTAACTATTTTAGTATTTTGTTGTTGTTGGAAGGAACAAGCGTTACTTCTTGTTTTATAAAACTGTTGATGATTTAGAGTCAAAATTTTAGAGATTTATTACAAAAGCTTTTAAGAAAGTATCTTATTCTAATTTAGGTATCTAATTAATATTATTTAAAGAAAAATATAGAGGAGTTTCAGAGAAAACCAACATACAACAAGGTAACACGAACATATAGGTACCAGATAGGTAGTTAGTAAGACAGTGGTAAACAGAGTCGAGCTCATCATCGACTTGCTCCCAAGGTTGTTGTGTAAACACGACACAAAGAAAATAAGGTCTATTAGAAAACGCAAGCTTTATTAAAAATTCAGTCTGAATCACATTAAAATTTAGGAAATAAATAATTTATAAAAACATTAAAAAGCACTCAGATCGTTGGCCACTTGTGAACAAATAAAGTGGAGCGATCTCTTAGTTACTGCGAATACTGATTAGGGTACTGGGAAGCGGAAGGAAGTGAGGAGTGGGCCGGGGCGGGAGCCGGGGCGCTACACGCGGTACGAATAGTGGCGGTAGGTGCTGCCGTAGGGCAGGCGGCCCGAGGCCGTCGACGAGTACGAGTAGCCGCCGGGGCCGCCCAGGTTGCTGGAGCGCTCGCTGCTGTAGGAGTAGCCGCCGGGCCCGCTGCCGGTGCGCCGCTCCACCGTGCTGCTGTACGAGCTGCGCTGCGGCAGCGCGTCTCCGGTGGAGCGCTCCGACGTGCTCTTGTACGAGTACGAGTACTGCTCCTCGGCGCGCCGCGGCACCGTGGTGTCGCGGTCCACCACCACGTAGTGGCGCGGCGTCTGCAAAAACCCTACCCTGTAGCCACTACCGCCGATCTAACGCACCCCTCGCACCGACCCGACCACCTAGCGTCTAGCGAAAGCGACACACGACAATGAACGACTACGTCTCCGTCAGTAGCTGGCGTAGTTGCTGTAATAGACGTGCCGGTGAGCGGTGCGCTCAGGCCGGCCGTGCGACTGGGCGAGCACCAGGTCCATGTGGTCGCGCGGCGTGCCCAGCGGGTCCGCCTGGTAGGTTCGCTCGCGCTGCCCCACCATCGCGAGGACGCGCTCGCGCGTCTGGTCGCGCGGAGACACGTAGGGCGCGAGCGGTCTTAACTTGTATTCCGCCAGGGGCGCGATGTTCTGGGTCACCACCGGGTCGAGGATCGAGGGCCGTGCGCCGGGCCGGGTTCGTCTGCCGAACGCTGTCACCGGATCCGGCACGAGACTCGGGCGCGGCACGAACGGCACCTTCTCCCAGTCGCCGGCGGACCGCCGCTGCAAGCGGAGAAGTCGCCGTTAGTCGGGCGGGCGCGACTCCAGCCGCGGCTATATTTGGCGCGCCGGGTAGCTCCGCTATCCGACTCCGTTTCTCGATACGAAATGACCCACTTGTGGAACATTACCAAGAATACTATGCTACTCTAACGAGCCCTAAGTCCCGGCTAAGAGTTGCGGAGTAGTCGAACTTATCGTAAGCAATGATGTTTACAAGCAGACTGACTTTAACAGGAACAAGTTATGGCCTAGGACGGTAGCGAGAGATCATTGTATCACAGGATTGAGTATAGGACTAGATCACTGGACGCTACGATTCGGCGTCGAAGGCCGTGTTATGGGGACGCGAGACACGAGGGTCGAGCTGGTGCGAGGGGCGTCCGGCTCCCGGGAGAGAGTGGAGCGAGGTGCGGTACGCTCAGTAGAAGGTGTTAGAGGGCGGCGGCGGGACTCACCGTGACCGTGCTGTAGCTGGTGCTGGGCCGGTAGGGGCGGCGGGTCGTGTAGAAGTCACTCTCGTACACCATGGCTGCTGATTTTATGTTCGTTCGACTGTAACTCGCGACGGTTGGTCCTCGACTGAAGAGCGCGCGCGAACTGCGGCGCGACGCTGTCGACCTTATTTTTAGATCACTGTCATTGCAATTTTCGCGTCATTCCCGAACCCCAGTCGGATATAACACTAATGTATAGGTTATGTTATAGATATGTGAGCAAGATGTTGCTTTTGTGTTGTCATAATTATTATGTAGGGTAAGGATAACCTGAAAACAGAGGAATGCTAAGGACAGAGGTAGAGGTTAATCAAATTTAAATGTGGAGTAGGTAGGTAGGTCCCGTATAATCAACCAAATACAACACACGATACGAAATCGTACGTAACTCTATCTTGTACTTAAATCTACCTAAATCTACTTCACAGGACGCGAGTAGGCTGCAGACGACCTAGGTAGGTAATATTAGGTAGGTGGGTATGTTTTGCTTGCGTGCCATCTTCCGTTTGATGTTTCTTCACGTAGGATGTTTTGAATCATAATGTTATTTCACGTTCCGGGGGCGAAAGTTCTTAATCATGCTTCTAAAATAAATGGTACCTACTTTTTATTTTCAATAAACTTGCACTTTTGATTTATGATGCTCATAATTTTAGCTAAGATGCAATAATGTTGCACGAACTGTGTGGTTGTGTGTTAGTTCGATACCGATAGAACAATACTCATCGAATGGCTATGAGAGCAAAGAGATCTAACGCAGCGCTTTGAGCGGGAATCGAACCTGTGAACTCCAATGATGTAGTCGGAGTTCACAGGTCTAAGGTTCTAAGGTCGCAGTTTCGATTCGTGCAAACATTTTCTTTTATACCGCTTAGGTGGCCGGTCAAATCCACGGTCCACCTAAATGGAAAGTGGTTAGCGCGTGGCCTAAGGACGTGTGTAACACCAGGGGAGTCATACTCGTGCTGCCTACCCTGTAAGAACAAAGAGTATCTGTGCCGTCACTGAAAAAACAAAGCAGGACATGTCTGGTCTTCCCAGTAACAATATCTAGTGAGCTCTGGCTACCCTAGTCACCGCCGGGAACACAACACGAGGTTATTATAGCCGCGCGCGGTTTTCTGTATTGTGGAAGTACTTCCCCAGTTGGACTGCTAATTTGGGACAGAAATACCGTCATGTTCTACCTCCATTAAAATTAATGTGTTTGTAACCGTATTTATAGGTAGTTATATTTGAATTGATCAGGATTTTTATTGAGTGATGTAAGATGTAAAGGCACAGAATAATGTAAAGGTGGCCGATAACTGGGAATATAATAAACAAAAAGAGTTTATAGAACGTTCCTTTTTTTCTCACTTATATGCGATCGATAAGTATGTTCATAAAATGAAGTAGCAATCATGAGATGAGAGAGACTACTGAAAGCCATGCGTGTTCCGCGCGGAAGCTCCATGGCGTGGGGGTTGTGCATTTGACTGTTGTGCGTGTTCGATTCCCGCTCAGTGCAAATATATGCATGCACATATTTTTAACGCAAGCTAATTAAGCTATGCTTACTTTGGGTCTAGAAAGCGCATCGTATAATTTCATGGAACACTTATTTATTTATTATTCCTTAAAATGGCTATTCTTCACTTTTCGCCTCCTCCACATCTGTAGATCGCACGAGCGACACTTCGAGTGTTGCAAGCTTTCGGAAGTCCCACCATAGAGCTTTTAAGAGAGTCCCACGGTGAGCCGTGTGCACGTATGACTTAGGTATATGACCATAGAATATAAAAGCTTAAGGCAGTACCTACCTCGCAGCTGGGTGTAAGGGGCTCTATGAAGATCTTCGGGACCCAAATCCACCTCACTAGGTGATTAACGGACGAGAAATTGTCGCAAGGTATTCTTTCTTAGTGGAGCGTCAGGGTCAAACGGCAATCGCTCCCATAAAGTCAAGATAATGCATGCAAGTGGATTAATGGTGGTGATGATGATTCGAAGACACCTCTGAGAGACCAGCCCCTCTAGACAAGTGGCAATTCGTTGGCCGGCGTTTGATACAATAGAATGACAAATGTATTGCATTTGACGTATCTGACAGTCGTCAACGCATATCATATAGGTAGGTACTTCAAATCCCATATATTCGTCATTCTATTCTACCTGCCCCCTAGAATCCAACCATACGTCGATCGTCTACCTGAACTTCGTGGGGGGCGGACACACGGAAATCAATTTACTGGCGTGGCTAACTTGGCTCTGGTACACTTGACATTGGCGTTTCGCCATTAATAATTTTATAATATCTACATTTTACTTGATATTGGCAAATTGTGGCGATTTGCTGCAGAGAGCATTTTGAAGAAGTTGAAATTCTATTCTACCTAACGCCGCCGGCTAACGAAATACGTACCACTTGCCTAGTGGGGCTGTGCTTTTAATAACAACGTATCGAACTTGCTGTTAGTAAAACGTCCTATTGGGTTAGTACGAATGAAATCAATCATCTTAGTAGGTAGGTGTAGGTTAGGTAACCTGCTACTACAATGTTTGCAAGGACTTTTTGTTAATTTGGATACGTATAAGCGACTTTGTTGCTTGTGAACATTGTTGTAAATTTATTTCCATTTGGAACTTTAGTTAGCGAATAATTATCAATAAAATTGCGAACTCACAGGGTATGAGTAGGCAAACCATAATAATAGCATCGTAAGGTCAATACCGAACCGACGTGTTGCGTTGAATATACAGAGCAACAGCTCTAATGATTTGGTGTTATGCTAACATTAAATAGTGCGCTATAACTACATATTCTCATTTACGAGTAGAGTAGGTATAAATACAAATAGTAGCTTCAAGGTTTCAAAAAGTTCAGCCAAATCCACAGATAGACTGGGAAAGCAAATCCCAGACTCCGCAATGAAAGCATCGAATGCGACTGGGATTAATGTAAAGATGAAAAGTGCGTCGTGAAGTCGATCTTCTGAACAACGATATTGAATTTGCTTTACCTACATAAATCACTGTACCGGTGCGTAGCGTGGCGGTATAGTGCATTGGACTGCTAAGCACGGGGCGGGAGTTCGATTCCCACTCAGTGCAAATATTTGTATGCATCAATAGGTCTGGTTTATGTATTCCCATGCCGCGTAGAGAACGTTAAGCCGTAGCACAGAATAAATGCGGTAGGTAGGTGCCGGTTGTCATACGAATATCTATCTCATTCTGGTCTAACTAGTGTCGGTATCTACCTTAGTGGTTAAAAGAGTCGGCCTTACGAACGAGAGGTCCCGGGTTCGAATCCTGGCCATTACTCTACCGACGTGGACCCATTCCTAGCACAAGCAATTTTGCTTAGTTGGAGGGGTTAGAGGGAATATTAGTAAATTCGGTTGCTAATATCCTTAGAAAAAAAACAGCAATACTTACAGTCGCTTCACGGAAAATATAGAAATTCAGTCGCGGCGGTTTGTAAATATACATAATTAAACATGGAAATATGCATATGTAGATACTTAACTAGTTATACACGCCTGTTCCACATATCCCTAAGTGCAATTACTAGAAGAGCAGTTACAAATTTTTTATTTTAATCCCGCGTTCAAGTCCATAAAATCAGAGCCACTAATGATAAATGGGAAAGAAATCCCATATGTCGCCAGTGGTGACAAACGGAATAAGATATTCCCTATCATGACCACTGGCGCGGTTCCAACTGATGATAAATGGGAAATAAATTCCATATAACGCATAAGCCTTAAAAACCGTGCCGTCGAAGTAACTTATTCGGCACCGTCACTTCAATAAGATATACTTTACCGCCTTATGTACTGGAGACCAATAGCGGTTACAAAGTGTCAAATCCATGACATCAGAGCCACCTGCTGCGTAGCCTTTATAAGCCTTAAAAACCATATTGATTCTGTGCCGTCATTTCAATACTTCACCGGAGAAATCATTCTGCAAGCCCCGGCTGACTGCTGTCCCGACGGGTAGGTACTCGTTGGGCATTCTATTCACTTTTTATATGTACTTACCTACCAATTTTAGATTTTCTTAGGTTCTATCAAGACTTGCAGAAAATCGTCTATTTTACTTTATACACTCATATCATTAACGTTACATACTTGCGCTTATGCAAGAGTGTAACATAGTTGAGAGTAATATCTCGCAAAGAGTAAGGAAAATAGTCATTTGCAAACCTAGGGGCTACTATAAAACGTGCAGCTGCATCTTTGGGACCGCACGACATAAACGAATGACGGCATTCATTTGATAACATTTTAGAAATATAATAATATCCGCTGTCCCACTGGAATAGCGGGACAATCATCCCAACTCATATCATGGGACTGAGTTATTTAATGGTACTAGTAGGATAAACTCGAAGTTATTCGGATGGCAAGTCCCCAGCGGACCCGCTGCGCAATTGACTCCAGATATTGAATGCGTAAACAAGCAGCAGGATAGTCTACCTGCTTCGTACTATTAATTATGATCGCTTTTTCTTCTAGACAAGGATTGGTGAAGCTTAGTACCATAAAACAGGCTGAATACAAATAAAATGGTCATTACATTTTATATAAAAAATTCCAACTAGATACTCGTGATTCTGTATGTTTTTATTTTATATAGGACACGTCAATGTGACTTCACCTCGCCTGATGGTAAGCTAAAAGCTGTCTCAAGAAAGAGGGTCACCATTACATACACGTACCATGTTAACAATGGTGGCACTCAGCTGGACGGCCTCATCTGATGCTTTTTCACGCCCCGCTTAAAGGACCAGAGACTGTAGGCAGAAGAAACACGTGTGAGGAGTTCCAATCTTAATGGTGCGACAAGGAAAATGTCACCAAATATTACATTAAAATAAAGAAACTGACGATTTTGCTCATATTTACCGCTTGATTTCTATATTCATTTTACTGTAGAGAAATGCCCTTGTATGTTTTTTCACAATGACTACGTGACGTTCTAAGATTATATTTCTATAATTAGACGAAGTCTTATCTCATATCATGTGTCACACTGTTTTTGTTCGTATTGTATACGAGAACATAGGATTGACAAAATTCCCAATAGTGTGCATCTTCCTTCGGTACTTTTCACGTGTAGATATTAAACTCGACAAAAGGGTTCGCACAGAGATCGACGCCGCTAATAATACAACAATAATCAAAAGTATTTGTAAACTTAAACTATTTATTTTTATCCTTTTACAAAATTTTACCTTTTTAATTATGAATTTACAATATTTTTTTTAATCATCACGTCATCCGAACGTTTGCTGTACTCGATCACAATAGGACCTCGCAGTCGACTCATATAAAAATTTGGACCCAGAAACAAACATAATACAGTTGTTGTAATATATCTAGACGACAAATCAAACACCCTTGTCCCAGACCCACAGCTTTATTGACTCACCAGTGTTTCCATACAATAAATCATAACAATTCAGGTCAAACAAAACAACATGTGCCCAACTTAATATAAATAGGTCAAAACTGTCTGGCGCGTCGTGTGAGGAGTCTCGGGAACATCGTCAGTCTGCCATCAATAAATATCAACGTATGTACACGAGCCCACTCGCGACAATACTCCCCCTATATATTTATAACTTTTCATTAAAAATTTATAATTTATTTCGTTAAGTCCTATCTATGTAGGTCGACTAACACCGTAGCGCCACCTAGCCGCGCGGTCGGCTACGTGGCGCCGGTCAACACTCGGAATTTAGTGGCGCCGCGACGGGCGGCGGGCGGCGGCGGGCCGAGCCGGACCGGGCCGGGCCAGGGCCGGACCGGGCCGGGCCAGGGCCGGACCGGACCGGAGCCGGACCGGGGCCGGCCGCCGCCCGCCTCGCCCCGTCTCGCCTCTGTACACGCGCGCGGGGGTACGGCGTACCTCCAGCCGCGATAACCGCGACGACAACATCGTCGAAATGAAATCAGAATATATTAGTGAGGTTTCTGCACATCACAGGCGTACACACCCGGACGGGTGTCGGGTAGACTCGAAGAAACATAATTTGAACGGAGAAAACGAGCCACTCGGGTTGGCTTGACGACGGAGTGGAGGTTAGGCGATGGCTGGCGGTGTGGTGGAGTGGAGCGGGGCTACTGCGAGGGGTACTGCGCCGACGGCATGGGCGACGCGTACATGAGCGGCGCCGGCCCGCCGCCCCAGCCCGCGCCGCCCGACCCCACGCCCCCCACGCCGCCGCCGCCCGGCATGCTCATGCGGTAGCCCGCTGCAACACACATCACATCATTAGAATACACACTGCCTAATCCTGAAAAACATAACGTTAGGTTGTGGTCACTAATGTTAAGAAGAAATTGAAGAATGTCGCATGCGCCAGGCATAGGCTTAGCAAATAGGATTGTAATTATCTCCGGTATTTTCCATTCTGAATTAAGTTCATTTTGTGGAAATGAAAGGGATAGATTGTTGTAAAGTGTATTCAAATTTCACTCGAGAAAGTTTATTTGTTCCTTTATTTGTTCCTCTCTTGACTATCTATTGAACAGTTTAACAATTCACATTTTGGTTTTCATAGATCTAAGGTCCTGGATAGGATGGTCAAATCTGTAGGAGAATAAACCGGGCCCCGTCAGGATGGAACGTCATTATTTTTGATATTTTTTTTATAAACATGATACCAAACAAAGCTTATTTATTGAGACTATTAGGTCAAATCGTTTCTAAGTTGTGAATTACTTTATAATAACCATAACTATGTTATTTAATTATTTCTACAATTAGTGACTTCAGAATAGATATCAAACGATTGTAAACTACAAATTTGGCTTTTAACAAGACAAAACACTAAACGCAAAAATTCTTGAAATAACAAGGTTGGGTTTTAAACAATACTACGAAAGCATGTTAAACGTAGTAACAATTTGGCAATCTACCAACCATACTGTTAGCAGGTACATAATGGTACGCTGCCTTTCTTTACAAGGCTAACAAAAGAAGCACCGGGTGGTAGAGTCCCAAAATAAAATATAATGTTAACAAAATTGATGATCATTATGCCAACTATGATGTTTGAATAACTGGGGACTCGGGGACCTAGCCTGTTATCTGACGGTGGGACTGAATGTCTTCCAGTGATTGAAATTGTGCATTTTATTAACAATTTCTTTTGTTTATTTATAATAACAGGTACAAACATGAAATACAACATTTTGGCAACCCTTATAATTGGAACCCAGCTCGCGGGAGAAACGAGGTCTTGGCGCGCGTGGATTGGTTCGATTTTAGTCTGTGATTGATGGATCCTCAAAATACATCCCGAAAACGGGTATTACGCATAAAGAACATATTTTGTGGCATCACTGGTTATGCTTATGAAGTTTCGCTATTTCTCTTTTATAATTTTATAACCTTTTATATTCCGTGGCGATAACCTATGCAACAATGAATTAAAAGAGATTTATCGCTATCGAATAAACAGTCCAGCAGCGCATAAAATATGAACAAACAAACATAGATCCATACTAATATTATAAATGCGAAAGTAACTCTGTCTGTGTCTGTCTGTATGTTACGCTTTCACGCCTAAACCACTGAACCGATTTTAATGAAATTTGGTGTATTGATGGATTAGACCTTGAGAAAGGACATAGGCTATGTTTGGTCGCGATAACTGACATCCACGCGGGCGGAGCCGCGGGCAAAAGCTAGTTTTTATATAATTAGAAGATTCATTATGCAACGTATACAGGCGGAGAAATAGGTTCGTAATAGCGCGTCACGACAGAATGCCACAAGCGTCGTTAAAGTTGATAACAATAGAATTGTGGTGCAGATAACAACGCTGATAAAGGAAGTGGTTAGACAACAGCAACCACCATTTTATATTTAGTTCGATTTGGATTTCAATCACGGACTTTCTTTTTAGTATTAATTTATTAATTTTTTGGGAGACCGCGAGAAGGCAAACGAAGGGTAGGACGCCCCCTAGCCAGATGGAACGATGACCTGAAAAAGGTGGCTGGGACGGACTGGATGCGGAAGGCGGAGGATCGTACGAAATAGCGCACATTGGGGGAGGCCTATGTCCAGCAGTGGACTGCAGTGGGCTAATTGATTGATTGATTGAATTTTTGAAGGTTACCGTTACCGTTACTATCCTACTAATATTATAAACGCGGAAGTTTGTAAGTATGAATGGATGGATGTTTGTTACTCTTTCACGTAAAAACTACGAAATGGATTTTAATGAAACCTTACAATAATACAGCTTATACATCAGAATAACACATAGGCTACAATTTATAACGACAACCGACATCCACGCGGGCGGAGCCGCGGGCAAAAGTTAGTACAGAATAATTTACTGTTTAAGATTGACGTATGGAGATCCCACTATGATTTCGGGGTCCAAGCCAACTTGACCTACAAGACGGTACACCATCTGATTAACTAACTGTAAACAGTGGTCCTCTACTCCCATCCTTGAGAAAATCTTGGTAAAAATGGAAGTAGCTAAAATGATTTATTCTGTAAATGGTTCAAAAGTATACTGTAATTAAACGAGCATACCTGCTGCTGCAGCCTGCGGGTTGCTGTAGGTGGCCGCGTACTGCTGGTAATACCCTGGCGCCATATACCCTTGTAACGCCGGATAACCCTGGAAGAGAACACATACACATTAATATTACACTACCACTACTTTTATTAAACTTAACATCAAAATCAGCCAACGCGAAAAGAAGTACAACAATACGTTTATATCACGATTGTATTAAGGAATAAGTCAAGTCAGTAAGTTTACGGCGGATATCTCAGCAAGATGCCGTGTTTTTATATTTTCCTGATAAAATTAATAATAATCAACATAAAAATCTTCATATTTAACCGGATTTCCGATTATCCGGATGAGTAATTTAGTCCGGTTAACCGAGTCTCCACTATGTAATCAATACACAAAACGTCAATATGTTGCCTGTCTAAACGCCACATACATGTACTGTGCAAGTGACGTCACTGTACATGTAAGCACACATACAAGAGACATTTGCTACTGTTTTATGAAAACGTTAGTTCTAGTGACGCGACGCGAATGAATAGTTAACCTTTCACCGTGAAACACGTCCGTAATATTGAAGAATGGCACGCCGCGGGTACAATGGGGTGACGTCACGCGTCTCTCGTTGACAAACAATTCGGAAATATAAAAATATCCTGCTTACAACCAAATATGGGGATGATAATAAATTGCGACTCGTATTTCGGAATTTAATTTTTTTTGCCAAATTGGAATCGTCGCGACACAGATTTTCGTTCCTTGGCGGTAAATAAATATTTTAGCCAATTTAGCGTCACCCGCGGATACAGAAATTCGTTCATTCGGGATAAATGGTTCCGAAATTTAATTTTTAGCCAAATTGGAATCAATCGCGGATCCAGAATAGAAATTATATTTTGTCCTTATATTGATTTAAACTTGTACATTCGTTTAGGAGTTTGGCAGTAGACTGTAGACACATATTGCTGAACGAGCCGCCCATAACATAAGGACACGGTTCCGGCAGCCCATTCAGTTAAGACACAGAATGTAATATGGTTCACATACCCGTTCGGCCGTCCTTACGTATGCAGAAAAAAGGGAACAGCCATGTTACATAAGTTATATACTCTGAATCTACTATTACTGTTTTAGAATCAATCATACAATTCTAATTATATCATCTCGTACATAAATAAAGACGCAATGTACCGACTTTCTCTCTCAGTCACGTATTCAATACCTTATCAATATGTTACTGTTGCACAATGTACATAATTTGATATATTATATTAAACATATATGTATATGAAATAGATTTTCCTATAACGATTTTTCCTTTAAACCCTAGGTACAATAAGTTAACACATTAGCGGTAGGTATTTATTATACACAATTTGTTTATAGATATATAGATGCCGTTAGAAAACGTGTTACCTTTTCCGGAACAACCAGTACCAGTTATATTTAGGGACTTTTTATTTATCTCTTTTACATTTGCGAATCCATTAATCATATTAAGAGTAAGAGGAACACAATACATTCTCAACCAGAGGTTTTTATGGTGGTCTTTATAGATGTTTACTTAATTTAATACATAAACAATCTTGAAAAGTGCGTGCTCTAGAACTGCAATTCCAAGCTTGTCGTTTATAATAGACTTTTTGACAAAAAAAATAATTAGTACCACTTACTCGAACGCTATCAAGCAGACAGTGTGTTTATCTATCTACCCTCTCGATCTGTGCCCAATATGTTATAACAATACTGCCTACACACCTTGTCGCTAATAAGGGATAGGGTTGTTCAGCCTCAATGAACATACAGCCCACTTTAAAGTGCCCATTCAACTGTAATAAGCACCCCATATTATGTGAGATTAAAAAACAGTTGGTTTAGACTATATACAAACTATAGACGCAGTAAATGGCACTAAGACGCGCCGTAAAAAAGATCTACATCCCATAACATGCATACATCGACAGTCTAAAGAATATTGACATTAGCTAACTCGTACATAACGCGTATTTCATGCCGTTTTTTATGATGCATTTTGTCATAAACACTGTGTCTGTACCAGTATGGTCAAAGATTGCCGTTTTTTATGATGCATTTTGTCATAAACACTGTGTCTGTACCAGTATGGTCAAAGATAGTTGGTGAGGCTGGAGTAGGACTTGGCTGTGTGTACGAAACTAGTAGTGAATCAACTAATTACAAGCACTCAGGTGCAACGCTGTTGCGTGTTGATTTGGATTGGCGTGCGTCTAACAAAACCAACTGAATGCGATACTTTCAATGGATACATTGCCATTTTTCATGCGTATAAATCGAGATCGCTAAACTATGAACATACCGTGATATGCATAACAGATTAAATCAAGAAGGCCTAGTCGTGAGTGGTACGTCGGGACACAATCTTGGACCTAAGCCGCGAGACAAACAAGACCCTGGCGCGCGCAGATTGTTTTATAAAAATCTATGCTTGGTGAATTTGAGCTCGTTCACCGCCGAAGCTCCCCGTGGGTCGTGCTGTCTTCAGAAGATACCCAAGAATCATGTACTGCGCGTATAGAGCACATTTTCGATCCAAGATAGAGGTACACAATTGGCAGGGACAGATCTAGCTTACGAATGATTGGGTCACTAGTTGACAGTTTATTACATAAATACATATGCTTACGCCTATTTCACTCCGGAGCACAGTGCAGCCAGCCACTTGCTACTATCCTTACATACTTCTCGAGCTTCCTCTGTCATTACTGTATTCCTCTACTGTCACCTTTCATAAAAGCCCACCGATTTGGAGTGTTACTGACCAGATATTTTTAGATTTAGAATAAAGGACTTGCACTCTTTGTAGGGGAAAATATTCTAGCAACACAAATTAAATTCTAGTTATACAAACTAAATGTTGTCTGAACAGTTTAAAATTCCCGTCTACATAAGTCTCAGAGCAACGTAAGAGTCAACTTCGGCATTGTTAAGAATTGTTAATTGGCAACATAATGAAGAATTTTTTTTGCATACTCTACTCAAAGGTCTTGTTTAAATTTGTCAAGTTATGCGAAACCAATTGGTCTCCCTTGGCATTAGAAATCATAATTAAAACCTTTTTACAACAAAAAAAGGTCCTTACAGAACAGACAAAAGGCGTTTACAGTTTTATCTTATGTTAAGATTTAACACAATGCACCGAGCCATTGTGTACAGTGTCTTTTTATGTTCATATTTGCGTGTTTCTATGCACGACTATTTCATATTTATAAAATAAAAATAATAATTATGTTATTATTGAAGTACAGCCAAATCCGCAGTTACACTGGAAAAAGAGCATCCCAGGGCCAAATTCGAAGGTGACAAAGCTTCGGATGTAGCTAGGATTAAGAATGAAGGAGGAGAATGCATTGTTTATCTGCATTCTAGAATCCATAAGCAAACTAAACTCCTAACTGCCTCCTTCCATTTTGTAATATATCTTATTTTTAATCCCAATTTCGGTGAAAGCGACCTTATAAACGTAAGATCACGTAGAAAGCCGCCATATGGATCATATTATAATAAAACAGAAAGTAATGGCTAGACGATGTCAATATGATAAATTATGCAAATAAGTAGCTTATAACGGTCACTTTTGCATGCATTTTTAATATTTTTGGTGTTTATTTGTGATGCTTACTTCCAGCGATAAAAATAGTCAATAAAATGTCATAAATGTCACGAGAGGTTATTGAAATTTCTAAAAAATAATTCTTAATGGTGCCCCAGATGGCAAACAAAACATATTTGTCATATTCTGTATAGACCGTATGGCGTGCTATTGTCTTACCTACCCCGAGGCTTGAGTAAATGAAGGGTATGATGTGTATTTCGCAAACTTATTTTACTAGGCTGGAATAGGTCATTTATCCGAAGCAACAAATTTGGAGCTAAGGCTTAAGTTATTTGCTATCTACCAGGCACACTTTCAGATATCATGTTATTGGAAAACCCTAGAGAAATACCCGACCCGGGAATCGGGAACTACTCGGCAAACGCCACCTGATTAGTTAAGTAATTGTATTATAATGAATTTACTAGATTGTTAGAACTTGTTGTGTTAACAGTGATCAAGGTATGATGGAGTTACTGATTCAAAACCCCAAAATGAATCTTTATAAAGATTTTTTATGCCGCTTAGGTGATAGGCGAGCTACCTGCCGACCTGATGGGATGTGCTTACCGTAGCCGATAGACGTGTGCAACACCAGTCACACACGCGCTGCCAACCTTGTAGAAATATGCTAACTTATTCCATGGGACCAATATGGTTATAATACAATAGATACTCAACTATTATGGTGACAAAAAACATGACAGTGGCAATAAATTCTTATAACTTTCTCGTTTTACATAGTAGATAATAATCAGAATTATTGTGATAATAATTGCTTGTTTACAGAACTGTTTATAAGCTGTATCAATTTTTTTATGGTTATGTGTTCGCTATTTCATTGTTCACTATTGTTTGTATATGTCGCCGCCAACTAACTTAATCAGCCGTTTAGTTAACTGCCTAGGCAGTTAACTAAACGGCACCATTCAATTAACGGCCTGAATGATATTCAGCCGTCTCGCTTATTGCATCATTTAATAACCTGGCTGGCTAATTAATGATAATCGTAAAATGGGGTACTACCTCGAAATAAGATAGAAAATTACATACAAACATACAACACCTGTAAATCCCCGTGGGGGTAGACGGTCCTCGTGGTTATTTTTTTTTATAACCATGTAGAAATAAGTCATTTTTCTAACTGTTTAATTAAATGGCTAGGCAAGTAGTTAAACGTCATCGATCCAAACGATTTGCATAGCCGTTTAATTAAATGGCTGAACACCATTCAGGCCGTTAATTGAATGTTGCCGTCTAGTTAAATGCCTAGGCAGTTAAATGAACGGCTGATTAAGCTAGTTGGCGGCGACATATACATTACAGCATTGTAAATAGTGTGACACTACAGCAAGTCCCCTTATTTTCTCCCCTTATTCTTATTGGCTTGCTGTGCTCAACAAATACTTTGGTATCGCGAAAGGCCACAAGCAATGCGCCACTTTTGTCATATAAATGTTATTAGAAAGAGGAATATGAAGATTGGGAGTGGATATGCATTAAATTCATTAACTCGCCATCTAGTATTTCAATTGAGTAATTGAAATGTCACCCCTTTCCTATTGACTGATTCATTTGATATTTAGTATATACATTTTGTTTTGGATGACATTACAAATTAAAATTGTTTTACTTGTACATTAAAAATCTCGAATAGTAGGTATTACAGCTAGTTTAAATTTAAGAAACATACAAATATCAGCTAATTATATCATATTTTTAAAAACTTTTGTTTGATTAAAGGTCAAGGTCAAGTACTGCAAGCTGAGTTTACAACTATTTCCACTTTATTTAGGTCTGAAAAGGTGAATATTCAAGACGCGACTGTAGTCAGTGACCGGTTCCTTATAGAAAGAAAGAAAGAAAGAAAGAAAGAAAGAAAGAAAGAAAGAAAGTAAGAAAGAAAGAAAGAAAGAAAAAGAAAGAAAGACAGAGAAAGAAAGAAAGACAAAGAAAGAAAGACAGAGAAAGAAAGATAGACAAGGGAAGAAGGAAAAATATTTATTAATGACATCACAGGGCAGAACTGATAAAATGACCAACTGAGCTACATGAACACAATACATGTTAGATATTCAAAATTGTATAAACATTCGGTTAGGGTCGACGCTACTTTCTCTTATCGTACGGAGTTAAATCTCTCAATTTTGATCTAGTGGTGATGATACGATGGAAGTGAGTGGCAATTTATTTCCAACCAGCATCCAGAGTTAGCTCCATATGAAGGAGCTTATCAAGGTTTAACAACACAGACAACGAAACTTCGTGTACCAGTTTTAAAATATTGTATTTAAAAGATACTTTTACTTAAATAGTAAAAGTATCTTTTAAAGTCAGTTTATTCAGCAATATCTGTGGCTTTTGTTGAGAAATTTTCTATAAATGCTTATATGCTTTAAGTTCAAAAAGTTTTATCAACAGTATGTCAACACATAAAATGCAAACAAACTAGAAAACTTCAGGGCCGTTTTTTGCTGGTTGTCAACCAAATTCCTCTTTTTTTGTACAGTGACTATGGAAGAGTTTTATTAATTACTAGCTTTATGTCCTTTTTCAAGGTCTAATCTACCCCTATACCAAATTACATCAAAATCGGTTCAGTGGTTTATGCGCGAAGGCGTAACACACAGACAGACAGACAGACAGAGTTACTTTCGCATTTATAATATTAATATGGATCAATAAAAAAAATATACAGTAATTTTTACTACCCTCAGTTTTTCTCGATTCTATCATAGAATTTCGACCAAACACCAGTTATACAATTAACCGTAATTTGGTAGTTATCTTTATGTCCAGCTCACGATGTCACCAAAGAATAAATATCAACTATGGTTTTTTCTTGCTGCCCTGTCGAAAATGTTTAAATAAAAAATTAAAACACTAACTGTGCCTACCATTTTCCGCAGCACGGCATTGTCTGGAGTTTCTTCACCAATGCAATGTTATTTTGGTTAAAAGGACTCGAGACAAGTTTTCATTACTGTGCTACAGGTGTCAGTTTAAATGCCCATTTAAAAAACACAGCTATTTTGGCATTCACATAATATAATACATTATATATAAAATTGTGAATTATTTGCGAAATGTATTTACCTGAGCATACCAGTAGCCCATTCCTTGTTGGTACGGGTAAGGGTACTGCGTCTGCGCTCCCATCGACGGCGGCGCTGATGTCGCGTTATTCGTACTCTGAAATTATAAAACATTTTATGTTAAATTATCTACAGTTGCTTAAAATTGTAGACTATACTATGCGAAATACACGAATTTAAACTTTCTTTTGCATCAAATTATTTTTTTTTGTATTCTATATGATTGCAACTGATATGTAAAGGTTCCGGGTGGAGTAAAATGTAAAGAGAAAAAGCAGCTATCCCTCAGGAAACAGATGTAAAAGTGAATTTTACACAATTAATTTAGCAGTCAATAAATAAGCGCCGCGTGTTTCCCGGCAGAGTAGAATTTGGGCCACCCCTTCTCTTCCCATGTGGTGTCGTACAAGGCGACTAAGGGATAGGGCTGATTAACTGTACATCAGACAGATGTGTACAGCCCAGACTCAGCCTCAGATGCATGCCTCGAGTCAACAATAGTGCCCGGAATACGGCAATAGGCTCACCCCCTATTGTTTGTTTTACTTATTGAATAACTTCTGACCCAAATGCATAATTTGCAACTACTATATTATGTATTCTATAATACAAGTCTTTGACCACAATGAGTGTAAAACAAAATGGTGCAAAATTACCAATATTCAGATCAAATTAGTATGGAAAAAATAAATGCTCAAGATGTGACTTCAACTCGCAGCCAGTCCGTTAAGGACGAATATAAGCTACACAAAAAAAATTAAGTATACTAAAAAAAAATTGTATACCAGAGGTGAATTTTTATCTAACCTCTCTTATGTGAAAGGAGGCTTGTGCCCATCAGGCAGATTAAACACAAGGCGAATGAAAATAATATCTAATCTTGTGGTAATCAGGTGGTTTTAATGATTACCAATATGGAAGTTGATTAATGATCAACCAAAAATGGTAACTATGGAAACCAATGAACATGACCGCATTAATTGATCAATAGTTTTATGGCATAAGGTGCTACTTCAACATACTAGGCATGATAAACATTGGACAAACTTCTGATGAGATCAGTATAAATTATTTAAAAACAAGTTTGTACAGATTTGGTATAGGGTAACCTAGAAAAACCTTAGAATAACCCATCATTAGAAAAAAAAACTGGTACTGAGTTGAAATATGCAACTATTTACATACATACATATAATACGCCATTATCCCCCGAATAATGGCGTATTATAGTATAATGGCGCAGAGGTGACTTAACTAACATCCACATTTCACCAATCATTGCATTCATTTGGTCCCATTTAATAGGGGGTGAGCCTATTGCCATATTCCGGGCACTACTGTTGACTCGAACCATGCATCTGATGCCTTAAGAAATAAAAGTCTTGAAAACTAAAATTAGGCTTGCAATAACAATAAAACCTTAACTATGAACTACATGTTTGTACACTATTTTATGACATGAAATAAACAAAGAAATTTTTCTAAGTTCAGAAATAAATTATATAATGGTTTCGAATGGTTTGTTAAATCTCAGGGAATTATTTTAAATTTAGAACCCAGAAATAGATGAAAATGGGAGCAAAATTTCTGGGACTCCTTTCTATTGACCTTTAAAAAAAGATACACTCCTATTTGGTGTATTCTACTGATTGCTGATTTCGAACAATCATTTCCTAGCAATAATAAGTTGTAATAATTTAGTAACAAACATAATTGCAAACATCAAGTTTTTGAATAAAATTACTCATTAACAGCCCTTCTACTAACGTACCTTTGAACTTTAAAGAAGCAATCAAAATATGTTGTGGCAAATCACTCAAAAGAAAGCTTTGTTGCACTTAAAACAAGTATAAATTTGCCACAGCACTGATATTTTGTTAGCAGGATTTATTGTCAATTAATTGGTTTCATACGTAAAAACTATACAAAGGAAAAACAACCAAATTACTACACTACTAAAGATGATTTTGTAGGTTTTAATTTATTGAAATGAGTATGACATTGCAAGTTTATAGGTTATTTTTTTTAACTTAGATTATAAATAAAGTTTTTGATTCTACAAACTTAAATTGGGCAATAAGTTTGTAAACAATATAAGAAGAAGGTCATTGAACATAATGCTACCAGTTGCATAAAATTACTTGAAGTACCTAGCAGCAGAAACATTCAACAGGTTGCACACATTATGTACCACACAGAATTTTGTAGCAATTTCGATATCTCTTGCATCTTTCGAGACAATATTTTTAATAATAGTCATCTCAATCTGCACCATGGAGAATGGGAAACAATGGTACTACTGTTCTTGCAAAACTTAACAAAAGACAACAATATTTTATTAGCTTTTGTCTGAAGGTCAACATAAATTCAAATGAAACAATACTGAGCAAAAGTAGTTTGTAACTAATCTTATCTAAGATATTTGAGAGCATTAGAAAATCTAAATATTTACTCAACACCCTAAACTTAAACAAATAGACCATGTAGGTTTTGTTATGGTCACTCCCAGTGAACTGTGATTCCTGGAATGAATATGATATTGACACAACTATATAATTTTAGAAGCGCGGTGAAGAAATTTTGCCAAGAAAATGAAACTTGTGAGATTCAAATCTGGCTTTATCAATATTCATAAGTGCCTCATTAGATTACAGTATGTTACCAATGTAAATGATATTTTCTAAAGTTTATGCGAATATCACTCATTGAATACATGAAATACTTGTACTTGTACAATTTTAAAGTGTACAAGTACAACATCAATTACAAGCTTCTCATCGGAGGATTTGGTGCTATAGCGCATATTGAAAGAGATTTATGTGGATGGCAATTGGCTAATTGTTTGCGTGATGCTTCCTACAGAAAACTGTTACAAATCTATTATAAAGAAACAATTAAATTAACTATTTTACTCACCCATGTGACTTGTTAGTTACATTATCAGTTGCATGACAACACAAACAAAACAAGTTTGATCCATATAGGATTGAAGTCATGCTCAGCCACCTGTTTTAGAAACCTGTAAAACAATTTCAATTACCTTGTAATTGAATACAAACCTGATTGTCACCACCTCCATTCTCCTTCCCCCAGAAACATTTGACTATATGACCGCTAATTTCTGTGGTATGTGTGGCTTCAATTGCATGTGCTGCCGCTTCTTTAGTCGTAAACCTAATGAAAGCATAGCCTTTGTCCCTGAACACTCTGATGTCCTGTATCTGGCCAAATTGTGAGAATGTGTTCTGCATTAAATCTTCAGTAATTACATTGCTAGTGAAGCCACCACAGTATACTGTCGTGTTCGTCGGCGAGCTCTGGTTGTAAACTTCGTCAAATGTAGGCTGCTTGGCTCTCTTGCTGCTCGGTGCGCCTTCATTTGGCTTTGACGGCGGCTTGCGTGTCGACCAATTCGTGCGTATGGATCGAGAGCCTAACCACTGCCCATTCATTGCTTGAATGGCAGCTTCAGCGTCAGCCTTCTTAACAAAAGAAACGAAAGCGTACCCTTTAGATTTGAGCGTTTGTGGGTCGCGAACTATCCGACAATTCGAAATTTCACCAAATGGCGCAAACGCTTCCCGTAATATGTGCGTTTCTATCTCTGGCGATAAATCACCGACGAATATGTGATGATGGTTGCTGGTATCAGTCTTCGGCTGATTGCCAGGACTCGTAGCCCAGTTAACCTTCATTTCCTTGTCGAGGACCACTCGCTTGTTCATGGCGGCCAGGGCTGTAGCTGCCGCGGTGTGACTTGTAAACTCAAGGAAGGCATAAGGATCATTACCAGGTTCGCGGATTATCTTACAGCCTTTTACTTCGCCTATTTGTCCGAACAACGTACATATGAATACTTCTGTAACACTCGCGTCCAAATTACCGACGTAGAGAGTTTTGGGATGGCTTTCGTCGCCCATATTAGCTTATATCGTAATCTAGCGATTACTTAATTACGACTATGAACACTAACAACGAAAATAAGCGTTAATCGACGTGTTATTTCATCACATAAAACATTGGATGACGGATAAAAGAAGGAAAAATGTCGCAAACAGCGCTTACAACTTCTCGAAAGACGTTGCTGTTGACTCGTGAAACGTTCACTTTTCGGAAACAAACGCATCTATAGACGAATATCCGGTAGAACTGTTTGAAAAGTTGGCGGGAAAAAAATACGAAGTACAAATAAAATCATTATTCTTAATTTTATTATTTATTATTTCATAATTATACAATTTGCATTATGAAAATGAACAAATTTGTACAGTTATTTAAATAATAACTTTATTAGATACGAAAGTCTCTAAGTCATAAACAACATAAACTAATGTTCATAGATTTTATGCAAAACTTTTCCGGAAACGAGTGTCAATCGAAAGTCTATGACTCATCGTGAGGTGCTCTTTCGATTACAAATGATTGAAATGAGTTCTGTTCTCCTATTGGCTTAAAAGCAATAATTGTCAAAAGCAACCAATGGACGATTGTTCAGTGTTTTTGAATGGTTAATTGTTCCTTGAGCATAGACAAAAAAAATCAACAGAAAATAATTAAAACCATGAAGTCATTAATTTACATTCAATTTGTAATAAGTTAAAAAATTTAATTGTAACAAGTAAGTACTTATTTACTTACTAAAATATATTAACGAATTGGGTATAATTTATTTTGTGTTAACCATGTACTTATTGTCAATATACAATGCAGTTACCTATTAACTAATGTTTAGGTTTTACTAAAACTTAAAATCTAGAGACGCTAATTATTAAATCGTGCCATTTTAAGCTTAAAAATTCGAACACATGTTGATGAGAGCCCATAAACAACCCAATTAAACCTCAGGCTTAAACTTAATTAAGTACTTAACTTAAAACTAAATGTTATGTTCGTGTAAACCTTTAATAAAGATCAACTATTCAAAATATTTTTCTTACTTACTTACTTTAAGTTTTTAAGAAAATAAACTAGAAATGTTTTTATTTTATGAAGTTTACTCAATAGGTAATTAAGGCATTGTCATACTGGTACAATCATAATTTTGTACAAGAGATAATAAATAAATACTTAACAATACTGTTTTGGTGTAAATTTTCCACTATTAACTAGTAATATTAGTATAATTAAAACATCATATCATATGTAATGTAATAGGTATAGGTCTCATGTTTACGTACTATCTTAGTGTAAACTCATTGGCGTACCTAGGGATTTTTCCTACGGTGGGCCACGGCCCTAGCCATTAATCGGTATGCCACGGCGAGGTAGTCACTGACTATCAGCGCATGCGCAACTTTGTAGGTAACATATATGGAGATCTAAAATAATATTAAACTATTATTTTCCTTGTATCCTGACTGATTAAAATTATGTACTTTGAGTCGCTACTAAATAATTAAAATTCCTCAACATTTCACACAACGCTATCTAGACCCATGGTAAGCATAGCTTAACTAGCTTGTGTTATGGATTCTAGAATGCGGATAAACATACTTAGATACGTTTATTTTTTGTAAATACATACATTTTATATATAGAAACACCCAAACCAATGCAAATATACATATTCATGCATACCAATATTTGAACGTAGTGGCCGCTTTCACTACCGGACATAGTCTATGTTTGGTGTCGATAACCGACATCCGCGCGGGCGGAGCCGCGGGTAAAAGCTAGTTAGATATAAATCACCATCCACATTCATCTTTACTCCACACCCTTTACACTTACACATTCCACATTGTGACCGCTGCAACACAAGCTATGTGTCACGGTTGTGACGGAGATAAAAATGCAAGAACTCGAGTGCTGGTGCGGCCACATCTTGTGGCAAACACCAGGCTAAGTGGCTAACAAATACCTGGCAATGATGCCTCCGCTGGGTCGAGATGGCTTGAGATTTTGGAGGACGACATGCGTGTAAATGGTCTCTCTATGGCGGACGCCCAAGATCGTTTGAAATGGAGAAGGAAGAGCCGGAAGGCGGATCCTGAGGATCGAGATCAACCTGGCCTCAGATGCAATCAGGAAATGATGTTGATGATCGAATTCTAACTTTATGAAAAAAAATAATTTACAGAGTAGATTTTTTTTATTGGCAACATAACAATAAATGTCCCTTTATTTTTTGACAGTTCAGTTGAGTGAGAGACAGGTTGAGTTGTCGGATATGTAAAGTTTATAGTGATATTTAAAAATCATAGTTAATGTTTTTGTAAATGGAATAAGTTACGGCGTTTGCCGCTTAACAGTATCGATTATAACTACTGCTCTATAAAATTCTATATCCGAAAGTTCTTATCTTGCGAGGTTAGAACCGCTTGTCAAGTACACGTATGCAGCTATGTTCCTCTATTCAGTTATTGTGGTATATAACTTATGAGTGAATTAAATTGAAATGACTTGAGGTGTAACCTAGAAAGTACAGGAGATACAATGTTGCCGCTTACGCAAAAGGACACTCGGAATTACCGCGGACCCTTGGGTGGAATACGCGAGCAATTTCAAAATTGGTTAAGACTAATTTATTCTGATAAGAATTCAAGGAATTTGTTCATGTTCCTTATACTCAACTTGTCCTTTGCCTTCGTTGAATTATTCTATGGTGTATGGACAAATAGCTTAGGTAAGTGTAATAAAACAAAACTACTTTATCCATTTCTAGTTGACTTTTTAATTTCTAGAAGTGAATGTTATCTGTTTAGGCACTCTAACTAAATATTTTTTGTTTCTAGGTCTGATTTCGGATTCATTCCATATGTTTTTTGATTGCACGGGTCTGGTGGCTGGTCTAGCAGCATCCCTAATATCTAAATGGCGGGCAAATGAACGCTACACATATGGTTATGCTAGAGCTGAAGTTTTAGCTGGATTTGTCAATGGATTGTTTCTGCTTTTCATTGCATTTTTCATCATGAGCGAAGCTGTAGAAAGAGCCATAGAACCACCAGAGGTAAATACATTAAATTGATTACTAATTAATATACTATTACTAATTAGAATATTGTTTAAGAGAGTTTACTCAACTAGAAAGTCTACTCAACTCAGTCAAAAGCTTGTAAATGACACAAAACTACTATAAATTCTAAGTCCTAAGAAACGCTGTGTTTTAGTATAATAATTTTTTTTACGATTGAAATATTAATAGATACTCCCTTCATTCAAAACATAACTTGCGTTATGTTATAAGATTACTTAACTCTTTATAATGTAAATAACACATTCACATGCACTAATATAGAGAGAATACTATATATTTGGGCAAAATTATGTTGATTGTACAATATATTCGAAACAATCTAAATCATATTATGCCCTGACTCAGGAATACTCTTATTATTGACTCTCTTGGAGACTCCAGTGAGTCACCTGCAGGGCTAAACTTAAAAAAAACATATATTCTGCAGACAATAAGCGATGTATTTGGCGGTAGAACTACCATATTTGGCAGTATTTTGATACCAACATGGGATGACAAAAAATATATACTTCTGACAAAAAATATATTTTCCATAATGCAATACATTTTATCATATATCCTTAGCAGTATAAAAATCAAATAAAAAATAAATTCATTCTAAATTCATTTCTCAATCATTTTAATGATATGATGACACATCATTCATACAAAGTAGATTTAAAATCATAAAATATCCAGTAATTACATACAATTTTTCTTTAAGTTTTGATGCAATTGTTCGGTGCTATACAATATAGGACCTTATACGTATAATGATAAGATTTTGTATAGTATTCTGTAAACATGCTGTAACATTATCAGCAGATCAAATTGTCTTAACGGTTCATTGGCCAGTGTTAAACAATTAGGCTTCAGTTACAGTTTAATATGCAGTTTTCAGCACATTACTACCTTTGTCACTAACTAATTATGTGATAAAATAAAAGACTTTCTACAATTAAAAGTCCTTTAAGTGACAGCATTGCACAATCTGAAGGTGTGCAATGCTATCTATCAGTACAGTACATCTAGAATTGAGGCAAAAAATGGTGACAGGGTCCAAATCTTGAGGTTGTACAGGTAGGAAGCTCATCTAAAAGCATCTATGCTAATATAAGCTATGCTTTCTCACCAAGTATGTGTACTCAAAAATGGCTAGATGGAAAAAGCACTGCTCTGCCTTTTTTTATGTGCACAAAATCCCTGCTAATACAATGTGGATATTTGCATGGGTCTGGTTGTGCCTTGGAGAGTATGTTAGGCTGTCTATAGCAGTCGTTATGGGTAGTTGGAGCCCTCAAAAACTCAACAACTGGTCTAACTGCAATGCTTCAATATTGCCTTTAGGTTATGGAGGTCAGATGGCAGTCGCTTTGGGAAAATATCAAAGTCAAGCTAAATCCACAGTTAGACTGGTAAAACTGGCCCCAGGCCCCAGACTTCTAGTTGAAAGCAACTGGGATTAACGCTAGCAGGAAAAAGTTCTGGATGAAAATTAGAACAGATAAAAGATATTGATTTTGCTCCAGTATAGGTTTTATACAAGTGCAAAGTTTGAATATATTTTTAACCTTGTCAAATTCTCTTAAGATATTGCATACGTTATGTTGACTGTTATCTTAAATTTACTGCAGCTAACATAAGAAAATGTGACAATAATTCATTTACAAAAAACATTTTAATACATTGTAAGCACAAAGTACTTACTTTCACTCATTGTCACCTGACACTTGATTTTCAACACGAATCTTATTGTAATAATGTCGAAATTCTATTACTCAAATCTGTTCGATCGCAAGCACGTATTTTAAAAGTATTTCCAATTATTATTGTACCATATTGCAGCATGTTTATCATAGGCTCGATACATTTCAATTGCTTGCACGCGTTTTAAAAATACGAACGTAGAAAAGTACAAAGTATGAATATATTTTTTAGGGTTTTATACCCAAAGGGTAAACATAAAACACCTATTACTAAGAGGTAATGCCTACTAAAAAAGCAGCGGCTGGCAGTGGCTTTTTATTACGAAGCATTTTGATTTTGCCTGCGGGAGAAAAAGGTCATATAGTCATTTGAAGGTGAAGGATGGGCAGCGCGGTGCCGCGAGGCTGTGTGTGACCGCGCGAGTCATTCTATGAACAAATTCTGACAGTTCTTTTAGTAGGGATTGACCCTACTTCACTGTCTGTCTGTCACCAGGTTGTATCTCCAGTACCCTGATAGCTAAGCAGCTGAAATTTTGATTTGACAGATGATTCATTTCTATTGCCGCTATAGTAAAAAATACTAAAAACAGAATGGCACAGAACCTTTAGTGCGTGAGTCTGACTCGTACTTGGCTGGTTTTTATTATTTATAAGACCCTACTTTTTATTTTCATAGGGGTAGGTTTCCATTTTCCCTTGAGACGATCCAAGCCAACCTCACCTGCAAACCGTTACCAATAAACGAACAAGGCTCTGGCGAAGGCATTCCCCTCGAGTTGATCTTTAAAAGGACTTCCTTTTGACGCTGACGTAAAAGTAAAAATAATTTCTTAAATACGTTTAATGGGAATCCCCGACAACATGCGTAGGTATATTATGAAACTGCGTACTCATAAGGCGACGAATCGAATGACATGCAGGCACGACTCGTGTGAACGATATTATTTTGTTCTTGCTAAGCGAGCCATTTTGGGAGAAGTCTGGCCAAATCGCACGTTTCCTGATGTCTTAAAATATGGCTCGGGATAGGTGGAAAATATGCTTGTTTGATGACTTCAATTGTACAGCGGTTAGATTAGGTACGGCTATTGTGTTAGAATTCGAGTCCCTGGTTAGGCGTCGGTGTTTTTATTTTTTCTAATGGGTAACTCAGTATTATTACGGACGGAAATATAGAGGCCTGTAATAACTATTTATCAGTGGATTTGGATTAAAATAATGTTTAATCACACTTGTACCATAGCGCCCGCATATTATAATAATAATAATAATAATAATTTTAAAATTTATTTCGAATAACATGCCATTTGCCCGTATGTGTTTTCTTTAGTCACAACTCACAATGCCGGTATGCATGTGCATGAGATTTGATTTCTGATTTCTGTAGATACGGTATACTGAATATGTGGTAAATACGCTATGAAAAGATTTATAGTATACTAGCAGACCCGGCGAACTTCGTACCGCAAATATTTTATCGCCCGCGTAGCGTCAGATCCCGTTCCCGCTGCACCCTCTACTATATTAAACATGTATTATGCATATATACCTTCCTCCAGGGCCGTCTTAAGGCTATATAGCGCCAGGGTGCGAAGCTTAGACTGCGCCCCCTCCCCCCGGTCAACAAAAAAAAACGCAATAAATTTTTGATGTTTCATTTATTTTTCTCTAAGAGCTGTAATCCATACTTTTAATATTATAAATGCGAAAGTAACTCTGTCTGTCTGTCTGTATGTTACGCTTTCACGCCTAAACCACTGAACCGATCTTGATGAAATTTGGACAGAGGTGTATTAGAGCTCGAGAACGGACATAGGCTACCTTTTGTTGCGAGAAAGGGGTTTATGGGGGGGAAATAGGGGATGAAAGTTTGACATTTTTGTAGATTTCCTAATGAAATTTGGTACAGAGGTGGATTAGAGCTTGGTAACGGACATAGGCTACCTTTCATAGCGAAAAGGGGGGTAGAAGAGGGGAGTAGGGCCATGAGATGAAAGTTAGTCATTTTTGAAGATATCCTGATGAAATTTAATACAGAGATAGATTAAAGCTTGGAAACGAACATAGGCTACCTTTAATCGCGAAAAAGGGGGTTTAAGGGGAGAGGGGGGATAGGGGATGAAAGTTCGTCAGTTTTGAAGATATCCTGATGAAATTTGGTAAAAGGATGAATTGGAGTTTGAGAACGGACATATGCTACCGTTTATCGCGAAAATGGTCCCCCCTTTTCACGATAAAAGGGGGGAGTAGGGCCATGAATGTCTTCTATTGTGAAATTTGGTACAGAGATAATTTATTTGTTTGGGAACGAACATAGGCTACCTTTGATCACGAAAAAGGGGTAGAGGGGGGGGATAGGGCCAGGGGATGTTAGTTTGTCAATTTCGAAGATATCCTGATAAAATTGATATAATATAGAGCTCGGCCTGCGCCCCCTCGGGCTACGCGCCCGGGTGCGGCCGCACCCTTGAACCCCCGGTTAAGACGGCCCTGCCTTCCTCTTGAATCACGCTATTTATTAAAAAAAACCGCATCAAAATCCGTTGCGTAGTTTTAAAGATTTAAGCATACAAAGGGATACAGGGACAGAGAAAGCGACTTTGTTTTATACTATGTAGTGATTACCACAGTCTGTCCTGTCCATCTGCACATGGTACCTACAAACTTGCCGCAGCTTTTCACGCTGTACCTATTTTATTACTTTTCAAACCCGCAACCTCTGTACTTTAATATGTACATTTTCTTTTGTAAATAAATACTTACATAATATACTTAAGAGAAAACACTCTGACTATGTAATGTAAATATACATATTCATGCATAAACATATTTGCACAGGGCAGGAATCGACCTATAAGTCCTAAAACTGTGCTATATTTAGATTATCTCTACAAGAAGTCAGTACAATGTGGTACATATACCAGACATACCTGTTAAATGAGCGTAGTGTGGGTACTGTTACCGGCCCGAATCCTACAAAATGCCGCAAATGATAAGATGACCTATTTCAATAACTTCTCTTGTAGATAGTTACTCCTTCAGCCTTCAACTAACATCCTAATAATCAATATATTTTGCGATAGATCAACTTTTTGGATACCAACAATTTTGGCGGCAAATCTGCCATTTTGAGGCCCGTATTCTGGAATGCCACTCAGCGGAATCTCACTTTATTTAAGACTAGCTGTTGCCCGCGGCTCCGCCCGCGTGTATGTCGGTTATCGCTTAGTGTTTATCCGACGCTATTGAGCTTTAAATTCGCCTCTCTACTCAACTTTGTCCCCGACTATGTACTCACCTCTGCTCTCGCCTCTAGTCCCCCCCCCCCTTCTACTCCCCTTTTCGCGATAAAAGGTAGTCCATATCCGTTCCCAAGCTCTAAACTATCTCTGTACCAAATTTCATCCGGAAATCTTAAAAAATGACAAACTTTCATCCCAAGGCCCTAGTCCCCCCCTTCTACCCCCCTTTTCGCGATAAAAGGTAGCCCATATCCGTTTTCAAGCTCTAAACTATCTCTGTACCAAATTTCATCAGGAAATCTTCAAAAATGACAAACTTTTATCCCATGGCCGTTATACCCACCTTCTTCCCCCCTTTTCGCGATAAAAGGTAGCTTATGTCCGTTCCCAAGCTCTAAACTATCTCTGTACCAAATTTCATCAAGAAATCTTCAAATATGACAAACTTTCATACCAAGGCCTTAGTCCGCCCCCCTTCTACCCCCTTTTCGCGATAAAAGGTAGCCTATAGTCCTTTCCAGGCTCTAAACTATCTCTGTACCAAATTTCATCAGGAAATCTTCAAAAATGACAAACTTTCATCCCAAGGCCCTAGTCCCCCCCCCTTTCTACCCCCCTTTTCGCGATAAAAGGTAGCCTATGTCTGTTCCCAAGCTCTAATCTACCTCTGTACCAAATTTCATAAAGATATCTTCAGAAATGTCAAACTTTCATAAAAACTTTCATCCCCTATTTCCCCCCCTTAAACCCCCTTTCTCGTGATAAAAGGTAAAGGTTCTCAAGCTCTAATATACCTCTGTACCAAATTTCATCAAGATCGGTTCAGTGGTTTAGGCGTGAAAGCGTAACATACAGACAGACAGACAGACAGAGTTACTTTCGCATTTATAATATTAGTATGGATATGGATTGTATACACATATTGACAAATTTGACAGGTTGTTTGGCAGCTAGCAATTTGGCAAATTGTATAGACAACTTAGTGATGGATAATGGAAAATTTTCGGAATGAAAAGAAAAGAAAAAATGAAAAATTTCCAAAATTTTTTCAATTTTTCAAATATTTTTCAAATATTGGAAAAAATGGGGAGTCGACCAAGATCAGAAAATAAAACAAGATAACAAATTTTTATTTGTTACTTTTTATCAAAATACTAAAATTTCTCATATTTAGGATTCCGTACCCTATTACTAAGACTGTTATTTATTATTTTTCTTAAAGACTTTTATGATTTCTTGCATAAGATTATACCGTTCATCACCGGTATACCGGTGAAGTTCATGCGAGATAAATTTACAAATCATTAAGTTTGAAATTCTAATGTTCTCATTTTCTTCCGCTTTGTACTCTGGTTCTGTCATCACTGCCGCATCACAAAACTGATTTTCTGAATTTGGGATTTGTTTTTGGGATTCTTTAACTGTATAATCTGGACTAGACCAACGTTGAGCGTACTGACTGTACTCATCTGGTTCTGATATGTACGTATCACTTCTAGGTAAGCTGCAATTTGGAGTATTGTCTTTTCCGGCGACTTCTGAAAGCTTTTTTTTTTTCTTGGAATGTAATCAGCATTTTCAGTGAATAAATTTTCTGATTCATTACGCATATTGTCAAAATTACAGTTCATTTCAGTATCTGATTCACTATCTGAAGCTAGTATAATCTTTTCTGAAAAACAAATAAACATACCTACATAAACTCACACGAAGGCAAAGCCACTGAGTCTAAAATATATTATAATGCTACGTGTACGAGTAGTTATATGAACGTGCAATATTAAGTAGATAGATACCTACTAGTTTGTTGGTATTTCTGTTTAATAGTAAAATATTAGTTTTAGGTGCTTACCTTTGGACATCGCTGTCTACTAACAATGGCAGTTTTGTGGGTCAGATCAGTCAAAAACACTCATAAAAGGAGGGAGGTTATGTCGGACTCGAACCGACTAAACCGCACGCCGTCTCTGGGTCGTAGTGCTAGGCCGAAGGTGAGGTTGTCATGCGACATATCCCTCGCACCCCGGCTGACCCAGGGCCATCCCTCTCGGTCTGGCCTTCCTCGGGAAGGGGGGGACCACGCGGTCCCCGACTCAAACCCGGTGTGGGGAGGCGCGCATCGTCCTACGATGCGCGCCGCCGCCGTGGCCTGCTTCTGCTAGGGTGACGGGCGGCTCCACCCGTCACCCTCAGGCCCGCGCTCATGGGGGGCGGAGGTCAGTTTGCGCCCTCCGACGCCCGAGCTGCCTTCGAGCGCGTGCAGCGATGTCAGCGAGCCTTTCTCGCTCATCGCGCTGCGCTCGCTCTGCTGTCTCCTTCGCGAGCATGACCTGCTCGCAGAAGGAGGCGCTGGCCGCCCACGCATCCGCGCAGCGGCCCATCGCCGCGAGCAGGGTGGAGAGCGTGAGCACTCTCACCCCCAGGGCCGCCACAAGCTCCCGCCTCGGCGTCTCAAACGCCGGGCACTCGGTGAGCGTGTGCAGCCCCGAGTCCACGCTCGCGTCGCAGTGATGGCACTCGGGCGTTGGCTCTATACCCATCAGATGCAGATACCGCCCGAAGCTACCGTGCCCGGTGATAATCTGCGTCTGACGGTACGAGAGGCTACCGTGTGGCCTCTCTAGCCACTCCCCCATGATGGGCCTTACCGCCGCAATCACGGCGTGCCCTGCGCGTGGTTGCCCAAGTCGTCGCTCCCACTCGGCCACCATGACCTGGTGGAGCCGGGATTTCTCGGCCCGAATATCCTCGGGCTCGGGATAGAATCCCCGCTCCCGCGCCTCCTTTCGGAACTGATATAGTGCCGAAAGGGCCCTCGCTTCCAGGATCCACGGTGGCGATCCGGCCAGGAGACTCGCCGCTTCGAAGGATATCGTGCAGTATCCCCTGATGGCCCTGGAGGCCATCGTGCTCTGCGCCGTACGGAGCAGAGGCAGGAATCTGGCCTCCAGGGTGTCCGCCCACACGGGGCACCCGTATAGGGCCATGGACCGCACGACACCCGCGTAGATTCTCCTGCAGGAGGCCTCTGGGCCCTTCAAGTAAGGCAACAACCGGCCCAAGGCATTCGCCGTGAGCACCAACTTGGGGCGCAGACTTCGGAAATGCTGTCCGAAGTCCCATCGACCGTCAAGCACGAGCCCCAGGTATTTCAACCGGGGCTTGATGTCGATGGGAGTGCCTCCCACTGTAAGGCTGGCTCCCGGGCCTGGCCTGCGCCGAGGGCCATGAAAGAACATGGCCTCGGACTTGTGCACCTCGAGTGTGTACCTCGAGACCCAGCCGCCGGATCCTGTCGACGACCTGAGCAACCGCGGTCGTGGCCCTCAGGGTCGCTTCGCGGTGCGTAGCCCCGCTCACCGTCACCAGCGTGTCGTCCGCATAACACGGGACGGTGGCACCGTACGCGAAGCACCCAGTCGTAACCGATGTTCCACAGGAGCGGCCCCAGGACCGAACCCTGTGGAACACCGCACGACAATGTGTAAAATAAACCATTGACCATGAATCTGTATTAAAATATAACTTTGATCATTTGTTTTTTTTTTTAAACAACGTGTAAAGCCATTAAATCATTTGAATTTCAACTTATTATGAACTATATTTTATAAACTATTTCATTTAAACTAATAATTTCGATAAAAAGATATATTTCCATTATTTTTCCAATTTTTCAGAAAAATAAATTGAAAAATTTCCGGTATTTGAAATTTTTCGGACAATTACCCATCTCTAAGACAACTATACAGTTTTTCTTCAACTGTGACTTGGTAGTTCAGTGGTTAGAGCCTTCCCCCTGCGAGAATGGTCGCAGGTTTAAGTCTTGCCTAAGTCGTTTCTATTTTTCCTATCCTAATCGATATAAAAAATATATTTTCCTAAGAAAATATTCTAAGATGTAGATAAGTATACTATTCGGTCTGTTCCACTTAGTTAAACTGTGAAAGGTACAACACCTCAATGAGAAAAACATGCGCACATAATAAAACTTGGTGCCTACCTACACAGGTTAGTAACTCTTGTGTTTGTTTGTACCTTTGCGTATTGCTCCTGTTCATGCCTTACATGTAGTTCAAGGTCAACTGATTTGTAAATGTAGGTTATAAAGCCATCGACTTCGGAAAGGATTCGTCGACCGTAGTTCTTAAAAGGTCATAATTTCTATAGATATTTCTTTCAAGAATTGGATTCGTGCTTCGTGCTCTGAAATGTGTAATGAAGGGATTCCTAATTGAAATGGATGACTGTGTAATACGGCTGGATCGGGCAACATAATGTTGCCGTGGAAGATTTTGGTGCCCATTCCAGCCAGTTGGTAGGTTAGGTTAGGTTATCCGTGGTTCACCTGGGTGTATCACGGTTCAGGAGAGGGCGGGTACACGGCCGCCCTCCCACCCCTCGGCGATGAGCAGCGGGTGACAGGCGCGGGGGCGCTCTCGCCCGCATTGAACTACTCATCTCCCCGCCATACAAGGATGACTGAGCACTCACGGTCATCCTCGAGCCCCTCCCCGTACTCGGGAGGGGCGTGCAGGACCCGCCGCGATCAGGCGGGCAATCGCCGGAGGGGGACTAGACGTAAAGGCTCTGCCGGTTTCCCAGACCCCCTCCAAGAAAGGCGATGCGGGAGTGCCGCGCGCTGGGTCATTTAGTGGGTATACTGGGAATCTTTTCCCGGGGAGTTCCACATATCCCTCCCGCCCCCTGACGGGAGGGAAAGCGTAACGCATTTTTCCCAGCGAGAAAAATAAGGTGTTTCACGGTTAACTCTTTGCAAATGTGGTTCACCTTAGGTGTTCGACAAATGTTTTCGTACCGTAGTTCTGCGGCTAACTTTTTGTACCCAACATCTCCGACCTTATTTATTTAGTTATTTGGTGATATGCAATGCTACCCATATGTATGTTTCTATGTATCTTAATATATCGTATACTGCGATTATTCTTCAAAAAGTATCTAAGCTACATATAATTATAAATTTAATTCAAATAAGTTCCGTAAAGTGTGAAATAATATGACTGAATACCATTTAGGTAGAAAATAATCTTATGTAGGATTTGCAATAGTTGCTTGGCAATATAAGCATTATTTTTATACGGCTTCCGTATTTTTTCATATCTGACAAAAAACCATAGTTGTACTAAAGCTATGGTTTTAATACTATTCTCACTGAATACAGAGCATTAAAGCAGTGTCGCATTACATATGACTTCTAAGAGTACCGCAGGCTTATCTCCTTTTTCCTACCCTCGCTTCCACCTTCCTTCTCCTAGCTATGCTAATTTGAAACACATTTTTCGAACTAAATGTGTTTCTATCATTTTGGTGCCTTCGCCTTGTAGAAATAAAAAGGTTGATACATTTAAAACAATAGTTTTGCAATTTCATAAGCCTCGAAGCACAAGACTTGCAGAAAACAATGTTGAATTCCTTATTCTGTTCTACATAAAGAAGGTTAATTATATTTGAAATATTCAAACGAGAAATTCTTGTATTATATAAAATTGGAATCTCGGAAACGGCTCCAACGATTTTCATGAAATTTAGTATACAGGGGGTTTCGGGAGCGATAAATCGATCTAGCTAGGATTCATTTTTAGAAAGTCCTAAAAAAAAAATACCGGGCAAAGCTATTGGAATCTCAGAAACGCCTCCAACGATTTTCATGAAATTTAGTATACAGGGGGTTTCAGGGGCGATAAATCGATCTAGCTAGGATTCATTTTTAGAAAATGACCAAAAAAAATACCGAGCATAGCATCCAGGTACTAATATACCTACTATAAAAGAAGAATGTGCTGAAGTTAATTGGAATGTACTAAATGTAGTACATTCCAGTAACGTAGCACTTTAGCCAAGTAATTACTTTCGTCGCTGACTGTACGTGACTCACAAAGTTCACTGCCACGAAAGTACTACATCAGCGCTAATTATATCTATATCGCACGTGCAACTATTTTCGATGTATAACATGATGTAGATAAGCCCTTTTATCAAACATGCACGTGTCAGTCTTTGCTACAAATATTGTGACATTACCTATAGACGTGAACGTCATTCTCTGCTCTCACAAGATCTGTTGAATCACCATATTATTTGCCTATGAAATTTTCTGCGAGGTTCCGATGAAGCTCAAAAGCGGCATGCCAATGTTCTTTAGATATATAATATGGCTCTTATAGCCGGTCACTCAATAATTAACCTACTTCAATGCAAGCACGGTGACTCAGCCAAAGCCGCAGAGACTGGTAAAGCGGTGCGCAGACTCCAAGTTGAAAGCTTCGGATGCGACTGGGTTTAACGCTAGAATGACGAAGAAGAATGCAAGTACGGTGACAATAAGACATGCAGTGAGTGCGAACGAAAATTAAGAGAACTGTCATTGAATGCAGTACAATTTTGATATCGCTATAGAATAGCGTAAATAAAGCTCCCCACTCTCTATGGTGACGCTGCCTGCACGGTAGAAAACCTAGCACCTTTTGGTTCCTGGGGATTTCCTCACGCGGGCCGTTGCCACTTACCTACAAATACAATACAAGTAATACAAAATAATGTTATGCGATTCGTTGTAGCAAAGGCTGTAGGCATAGATTTATAATAACGCGTATGCGTTATGATTTTATGACCGTAGCTGTCTACGGGCCGTAGGTACATTTACATTCACTGAAGAAATGTTCGTTACACAGAAACTTTGTCAACGTCTCAGATGTTTTAACTTTTGATTGACCTTGGCACAATGGCAACTGCTACTGTTTGTGTATTCGTAGATAGTGGTGCTAATTAGTAGGTACATTCAGTTTTAAATATTATCAACTTATATTATTACTCTATGGTGGCAAACAACTGCCAATAAATATTCATCGTTAGAAGTATCACTCACGCGGCACGCCTTAGCGAGGTTATCCTTTTCTTAAGTTTATTCGCTAATAATAATGATAAATCAATTTAAAAGATTCTACGAAACTTCAGCAAGCGATCTGTAAATTTATCCTTTTCTATTACATCCAATTCAATAAAGTACCTACGACTGTTTGTAGAGGTAATTTAATAAATCCTTCTCTTGACACCATGACCTTAATTAGTTGCGATTTTCTATGAGATGAATAAACGTCATTGTCTCCATTGTTTTTTAAGAACTATCTAAGTACTTCAATAATTTAACATAATTACTTTATTTTACTTATTGTTATTTTCCAGGTAAAACACGAACGTCTCCTTGTTGTCTCCATACTCGGCTTTCTAGTCAACATGGTGGGCATTTACGCGTTTCACCACGGCCATGGTCATGGGCACGGCGGCCATGGGCACTCGCACGGTGGAGGCCATGGGCACTCCCACAACCACCATGGCCATTCTCACGAAGACGTCGGCGAAGCACCCACCGGCGCTGGCTCAGCTATCATGAGAGGCGTCTTCCTCCACGTGCTAGCTGACACGCTAGGATCCGTAGGCGTAATCATATCAGCTATACTTATGAGGATGTTCGGCTGGATGAGGGCCGACCCTATATGTTCTTTGGCTATAGCCATCCTTATAGCCGCTAGTGTAATACCCTTAATTCGTGACTCGGCTGGTGTGCTCATGCAACGGACTCCCACATCACTAGAGCGCGCGTTACCTAATCTTTTCACCCGTGTGGTAGGCTTAGCAGGCGTGCACGCTGTTCACGAACCACACTTCTGGACGTTGTGTAGTGATGTCCACGTAGGTGCACTTAAAATAGAAGTTGCGAAGGAAGTGGATCCCAGGTACATCACGGAACAGACGTCGAGGATATTCAGAGAGGCGGGCGTCAAACACTTAACGGTACAACTTGACTACTATCCTCTCTGATGCTGTCACAATGGTCTCCCACAAAGTGGACCCATGTCTTGTATATAAGGAGTAATTAAGTTAAATGAATGTAATGTACAATTATGTTTTCGGGGAATGATTGTAAGTTACAATATTTTTGAATGATTTATTGGTTGTTACGACGTTGAAATTCCTATTTACTTTTCGCATTTCTATTAAGTTAAATAGTTAGCATTGCCGTTCTAATGAAAGAAAAGTATTGGGTTAGTTTAATACAAATTTATCGTTGTATTTATTTTTTGTTTTTTTTTTTTATAATATTTTTTTTTTATCTTTGTATCTCTTTATTTGTTTAACATTCCAATTATTATATTAAACAAGGAATTTCTCCACTCGATTAGTTGCTAGAGTATTTGAAAATCGATTTAGTCTGCTATTTTTATATATCCGAAAGTAAGAGACATGTACATTAGCAAATTCATAGTTCATAAACCATTGAGCATTGCTTTAGTGGCATTCAATTATTGTATATAAAATTTGCTTCATCTATTAGGTTTTTATTGTATTTATACATAAAGCGGCCGAATCTTAGTGGTTTAAGATCCCGGTTACAGATTACGATCCCGGCTCGAATCCTGGCCATTACATTACCTTCGTGAACACCCTCCTAGTACAAGCAATTTAGCTTAGTTGGAGGGGTTAAAGGGGATATTAGTGATTTCGGTCGCTAATATTCTTTATTACAAATAAAAATAAATAAAAAATTATTGTGCTTGTTATGTTGCATCAGATTCAGCAGTCCACTATCCCAGAACCCTCCCAGTATTCAATTACATTTAATAGCCCGTTTAGATTAAGGAAGTATGTAAAATATCTTTTTTAAATTATATCAAATTATAAGTTCAAAGTTATTGTATTTCTGAAAAATATCAGCCTGTCTTGGGGCGCGGATTCCGGAACTAACTAATATTTTTTATACTGAAATGTGGCCGCCCCTAAATGAAATTATTTAAAAAATTTATTATATTAATATTATTGCTTTAAAAAGTGTGCAATTTTGTTGAGGATATGATAATTAAGTGGTTATTGTGGAGATTGTTAATATATAAATCAAAACGACTACTTACTTTGTCTTTTCATACGATTTCGACTTAGAAAAACTATTTCCGAGATAGCGAAGAATCGACTATGGCAATAATGTGCAACTTAGCGTTGCCTACGAAATTATACTTAAAATCTGTTTATCTACTCTGATACTATAATACAAAGATTATAAAATTGAAATCAAAACTCTTATGACACACATTACGCACAGGCCAAAAAAAAAAGTTTTATTACGATACAGGTCTTGTATGGACACCTATATCATAAAATAACTTTTTAATCATAACGATACACCTATACAAACTCAATCTGGACTAAACCTCTACTTTAAAAAAAGAATCCGCCGATTCGGGAAAAAAAAAGAAACACGCATGTGCAATCGACGTAGGCGCCTTGGCGCGAACATTTTTTTTTTGTTCTATACATTTAAATTAAACAAAGTTTGGTTTGGTTTGTAAAATAAATTAGTTTATGTATTATAGTATGAGAGTAGATAAAGTAGTGTATGACACTGTACATAACTTGGTCTTATAACACTCGTGTGATAATATAAAAAAACTCGCCTACGGCTCGTTTTTTTAAAACACACTCGTGTTATAAGAACCCTTATTATGCAACAGTATCATAAACTACTATTATCGTGTCACCATGACTAAAAGTCAGCCGTAAGTTTTCTTACAATGTTTAGTACTGTATGTCGTCTAACCGATTTAACCTCGTTTTAAACAATCTCAATTCGGCCATATTGTCACGTAGGTGTTAATACACCTCTGCATAACCCATCCGGGACTTACAGGTGTATGTATGTATATTTTAATATACTTGCATAGATACGCCATTCTCCCTGTAAATTTGCCCTAGCAAACCTCACCATATTTTACAGTTATTAAGCAAGTAAGCAAGCTCGCTAGTTTTGGTTGCTTTTCTCGATCTTACTGGCTATGTAGCCCACCATCGGATCAACCCTCCTTATCCTCTATTTCTCTCCATTTTCGAAGGCATTTCTGCCCTCATTGCGCTCAACAGCCTGTTTTGTTTACTAACCCTTGCCTACGGGCCCTTCTCTTGATTTATCAATGCAGCTATTGAAGCTGAGATTAAAGTCTTATGCTCCATAAAGCACTAATCAAAAAAGCAATGCAGTGGGCTATAAGGCACATAATACTTACAACTCTGACTTTTCTCCATCGCTATGGCTTACCATCTTAGCTCTAAAACTACATAAAATTAACAAAAGTAATAGAAAATTTGCCCTTGAAGATAACATTTATTTATTTCTATGTAAAGTTTGTAGATTTGTTAGTTTCCAGCAATTGCTGAGGACGGTTGTCCGTTAGTTTGTCCACAAGATGTGAGGTTAGCGGAATTATTTATATTAGAAATACAACTACAGTGCAAATATGTATGCGTAGTATAATTTTTATTGTTCTTGCAATGCGTGGACATTATGTAATAAAGTAACACAAGCCGAGAAATCAATTTATACGAGATTAAACTAAGTTACCGATGCGTTTGCCTTTTATTTGAAATTAGCTGTTGCCAGCGGCTTCGCTTGCATGGAATTCAATTCCAGGGATAAATAGAATGTGTTATTCCAGATTGTAATTTATCCCTGAACCAAAGGCAGATCCGTTCAGCTGTTATATAACTATAACAGTTAGACAGATATATTTAATTTGATAGATTTTTCTGATTTTGTCAATCAGCGGTTGTCCCGCAGCCACTGACCTCGGACTGGCTATTAAATAGAAAATGACAGCCTTTTTCTGAGCCCATTTGAAGCGCCACCGTGAATGTACAGATAACTAATTATAATACACATATATAAAAATGGCGCAATTCATTGAACGGCCTGAATGATATTCAGCTGTAATATTTATTAGAGCATTTAACAACATGGCTGGCTAATGCTTAGGCCTTTCGTAAGGTGAGGCACCACCCCGAAATAAGACAGAAAATTACATACCTACATACATATATCCTCACCTGTAAATCCCCGAGGTAAGGGGGAGGGGATTTGCCGTAGTTTTTTGGACCACCTTACGATGGCTAGACTCTAATACAGATTCCTGTTTCTTCTTAACCCATATATGCATTTTGGGTCGTTTTCGTGCCTCTGGTACTAACTCAATTAAAATACGACTAGCTCGTGAGCACTTGTTCTATTATGTGTTTTAGCGCCATATATTGCGAGTATAAAGAACTAAGTTAACATACGAAACAGCACAATTATTACTTTGGCGCGACGTGACGACTTAGGAGTGGACTCCTAATTCATAAAGCAAGTATAGACAAGACTACTGTTCGAAAAAAATTCCAGTTGTGCACACAGAAATGTAAGTATTTCGAGTGTTTATTGTTTTTTTATAGTCGAAATTGTTTTATAGTAAGTTGAATGTGTGTATACGAGCATATTAATTACAGATTAGAGATAATATTTCATTTTCTTATCGAAATCGATTGAAATATTTTCGTGAGTCGCAAACGACCCCTTGCCCTTATACCATGCTTGAAGTTTTTGAAATTTTATTTTTCAGGTCTCGGCAAGTGCTCAATGTAAATGAAATAATTGAAGTCCTGGAGAACTTAGATACTGATGAAGATGTCCAGGGCATCGATGTTTACATTGATCCCCCTGGCAACGGCGTAGACTCAGATGGTGACTCCGGAGAAGAAGACTGTTCTGATATAAACAAGCTGAATCGAAACCAATTACTTACTTCGGCGGAAATGGTCATGCTTCTACGTGATGGCAATGTTGACAATACAACCATCAATAGGTCAGTCCTACTACTTCTTCCTCAATTAGGGCACATGCTCCTACAACATCTGAACCCAGATGACGAACCCAGTTACGGAGTCGGCCTGACGAAGATTTTTCCTCAGCTGAAACATCTGCTTGAGCCGATGATGAGTTGCCTATACAACCAATGCGTCGTGGAAAGTAGTGTAACAGTAAACCCCATTCAAAAAGCTCGCCAATATTCAGTGGCCACTAAACAGAAAATTGATCCATTGACCAACCAAATCTTTTTCATCAGTACAATCAATTTATGGGGGGTATAGACAGACTGAATGCCAATTTCGGAGTTTATCGAATTGCTATCAAAGGGAAAAAGTGGTACATCCCCATTTTGATGTGGTTAATTAACATCGCAGTCAATAACGCTATATTACTCGCAAGATCATACGGGGCAAATGTTGATACACTGAACTTCCGTCGATCTATTGCTAGGACGCTGCTTCAGAAATATGGTACCTCCAAATCGTCCAGGACCATGGCGTCAAGTGAAGACGCATGTACCTCTTTCTGTGAGAAAGCATACAACTCAGCACATTATTCAATCTGCACTGATCAGGAGAAGATGTGCCTTGTGTGTAAAAATAAAACTATTAAAATGTGCAGCAAGTGTGGTCTAAATCTACATGAGAAATGTTTTCCTGAATTCTTTTTGTAAGCATGATGATTATTATGTTATTATCTGTTAATTAAACTATGATATCAGAGTCCCTTATTACATATGGGACTGGCAAAACCTATTAAGTTAATAATAAAGACTGATTTGCAATAAATGATGTTTAATTTCAATTATTCACTCTCTCCATAGTACTTTATGATCATATATGCGCAAGGGGTAGATTTCGACCCACTGAAAAAAACATACTTTCAGAACTAAATATTAAAAATCAACACTACAGCTGTTGTTTTGGGTCAATAATGAACGCCATGTGTGAAAATCATAAAAATCGGTGCCAAAAAAAGTTCCGCGCATATATGGGTTAATATTCATCCCGATTATATTCTCAGTGCCCCATTGAAAATGAAAGCTATCGGTTAGTTGACCGAGTTTCCATTGAGGAAAGAAAGTAAACTTAATTGTATAAGTTAAAAGCAGTGTGTTAGCCAGGCGCGGGTTTTGCAACAAACAGCAGGCCGCGCGGATCCAAGTGTACGCAGCAAATGGCCTAATAGTGGCTTGTCAAATAAGACTTTTCTAAAGTAGAAATCTTCGACATTATAAATAAACAATAGGTATTAAAATTGCTAATAATAATGGAAGTGTATTTATTTACAGCAATGATATTACTTTCATAAATTAAACAAAACAAAATAATCTTTTAAATGTATTTTCGACTTAAACAGACAAGAACGAACGCAATCATTTACAACAAAATTATTTAAATAATAAATCTGTATTAAGTATTCCAAAACATTTATTTTAAATATAAAGTAATATAAGATCTATGGTCGCGGGTAAAGTAGCCTGCGGGGTATTGTGATGAATACTTTCATTTATCACTCACATTTGATCGAATTTAGTGTTGCCAAGCTATGTGGCTTTCGAGCAGGTAGATTAAAAAAGGAATACTTCTTAATACAGTCTAGAATCTCCGCCCACTGTACAGTGAACATCTAAGATAGTCTAAGAGCCCGCAAGCGACTTTGCCCGCGCTATATATGTATGATGTTATTCAATAAGTTTTTTGGCCTTAAAATACCGGCGTAGGTAGAGGACCTGCCACGTGGCAAGACCCAGGAGACATGCCATGGAGAATAAGCTGAAGAATAAGACGCGGTTGTTGGTGGACTCTGGAAAAGAATAATAAGAGAGACTATGATCAAATTAATTATATCAGCAGTTTGGTAAAGTATATTTTTTACTATCATGACTCAGGCTACAGACTATGCCCGACAGCGGGTAAGAGAGCAAATGTGGGTAGAAAAATATCCGGTTCCGGCAGGTTTTATCAGACCAAAAGAAGAACTGCCGCCTGGACATCATCTCCAGTGGCCAACCTGGAAGTCATAAAATCGCCTGCGGACCCAAGCTGGCCGCTGCAAGGAAAATATGACCAAATGGGGATATATCGACCGATCGCAAGTGGACTGTGAGTGTGGGGCCCAATCTCAGTCCATGTCGCATTTGCTCTCTTGCCAACTGTGCCCCTCCACCTGTACTACCGAGGACTTGTGTAGGGAAACGGATAGCGCTGTGGCTGTGGCCAAGTTTTGGGCCGACAAAATATAAAAACAAGCCATCAAGTCTTGTATCTGGCCATTGACTCGAAGAAGAAGAAGAATGATAAAGGTAGGTACCTAATTTAAGAAGTCTCAGAATTAATAGTAAATTATAAATGCAATCGATAGAGCTCTGATGAAAAAAGATGTCCTTTTAAATACTAGCCAGGTCTATTTCAGGACCACACACAGCACGTTAACGGTCCCGGTTGTAATACGAACATCTGTGGCTATCGTTACGGGTGGTTGGAGCTCTCAATGTCCTAAAACTTCGTCTAACTGCAGGACTTCCATACCACTAGTGAATTGTGGAGATCAGATGAAAGTTGCTTCACGGAAAGTATTAAAGTTCAGTTGTTCCATAGCGAGACTGAAAACGGACCCCAACTCAATTGGTAAAGGTAATTATTAAAAAAAAACAAAAGTGGAAAATATAATATATGTATATGTCGCCGCCAACAAGCTTAATCAGCCGTCCAATTAACTACCTAGGCAGAACTAAACGGTGTCATTCACTTAACGGCCTGAATGATATTCAGCAGTCTCGTTTATTACATCATATAATAACATGGCTGGCTAATGTTTAGGCCAATCGTAAGATGGGGCACTACCTCGAAATAAGATAGAAAATTACATACATACATATACTTACACGTGTAAATCCCCGAGGGGGTAGACAGGTGTATTGACAGAAAATTAGTGACAGGTTTATTGTGATAGCTGCGCAATCCGACTTGGTTAGGTTAGTTTTTTTATAACCATACAGAACTAAGTCATTTTTCTAACTGTTTAATTAAATGGCTAGGCAAGTAGTTAAACGTCATCGATCCAAGCTATTTGCCTAGCCGTTTAATTAAATGGCTGAACACCATTCAGGCCGTTAATTGAATGGCACCGTCGCCGACGTTAGTTGGCGTCGACATGTAGATATTTATATTACATACAGACGTCTCACAAGAGCAATAGTTCTTTCCCATCTCACTAAATGCCAAACGCGTCTAAATATTTCATTTCAAAAACCAAGTTCTATATATAAATTACCATTAGTGTCCCGCATTTCTTCTTCTCTTTTCCTCATCAGGGTGAAGTCTTGGACGATAGCTTCAGATAAATCTTCTAATCTCTTGAGTTCAAGTTCAATAGGTTTGAGCTTAGCGGCCTCACCAATCTAGGAGAAAATAATACAGTGGTTAGATAGATTTTAAACTACTAGACTAACAGAGGATTAAGTTTAAACCATAACACAACAATCGGCTTTCACTAGTGAATATACATACACCGGCAGAATTAGCGGAACACAAAACTATGGTCTGGGGAGGGATATGTTTAGGAGCTCGCACGGAGTTAGTGGTAGTCGACGGCGGAAATCTGACTGCTGATCGGTATATCAGGGAGATTTTAGAGGAACATGCTGTGCCATTTGCCCCATTTGTTGGTAATGACTTCATTTTAATGCAGGATAATGCTCGGGCTCACAGTACTCGCTCAGTACAGGCATACCTAAACCATGTTGGTGTTACGGTGGTGGAGTGGCCAGCACGGTCCCCGGATATGAATCCGATTGAACATGTTTGGGACTTGCTAAAGGGGAGTGTCAAATCAAAAATGCCACCTCCGAACAATCTGGGCGAGCTGCGAAACACATAAGTTGAAGCATGGCAGAGGTTGCCCCAAGAAATCATGACAACATCATTCGCAGCATGCCCAGACGGATGGAAACCTTAATCAGGGCATGAGGGGGAAACACTCGTTAAAACATGTTGTTGCTGTTTCATGTTTAATTATTATTTGTTTCAAAATAAAGCTATTTTATAATCTCCTTTTTTGTTCCGCTAATTCTGTCGGTGTGTGAAGTTGCGATTGAGTTCAACAAAGCTGCGTTTTCACGTTTAACGCAATGAATTTCATTAGAACTGCCCATCTAGACAAATGGCAAAATCTTTCGTAGACTTTTTTATACCACTTAGGTGGCATACCTGCACACAGCCCACCTGATGGAAAGCGGTTACCGTGACCTATGGACGTGTGCAACACCAGGGGCGTTACATTCGCGCTACCGACCTTGTTAGAACAGAGTTTCTGTGCCGTGAGTGTAGAAGATAAAGCAGGACAAGCCTTAGGTCTTCCCATAGAAAGGACAAAACTCTCCAGTGAACTCTGGCTACCCTACTCACCGCTGCGAACACAACTCGAGGTTATTTAACCGCGTTATTCTGTAGGGCGGACATACTTCCCCAGTCGTACTACTTAATTAGACGGAAATACCGTCGTGTCCTACCTGATTGATCAATGTATGAGATCGACACACGTTGACGGCTGTCATAAATGTCAGAATACGTGGCATTCCCATACATTCATCATTCTATTCTACAATACGCCGGCTAATGAATTGCCACTCGTCTAGGGGGCCGATAGTAAACTAATGTTTTATTCAATGAATTACTCGTATGCTGCGCAAAATGTTCTAACGCAGTTTAAATTGAATATATTTGGCCAGTCTAGCGCAGATTTCACTAATGATAGGAATTGCAATCAACGCGAACTAAACTGCATTGCTATATTTTACACAATGGTTTTTATATCTTTCGCAATGATTTTCGTTGAGTTTACTCTTGGATTCGAATGTTAGAATAAGGTAGTTCTGACGTCATCGTAGTTGTCCTACATTACCTTATCTACCCTCGATATAGCAATGATATACCTACTCAATGTTTGCAATAAATTTTCATAACAAATTTAGGTATTACATAAATTTAAAACCAGTTTATAAAATTCACACACCATTTTTAACTCTCTTTCATCATTAATTATTTATTCAGTTGGCAACCCTTGACTAATGTATTGTTTTGTGAATATGACAGGTACCCGTATATGTATAAAATAGATACAAATATACCAATTGAAAATAATTGTGATGATGACAAAAGCAAATTATGAAAACATTTAATAATATTCAATTTAAACTACGCTAGCTTTTCAACAATGAATCTCATATTAGTAATTCAGTGCAGTTGAACTGATTTTGACTACTGAAATCCCGCTTCAATGTGATTCAGTGAGTAAAACATGGTAGCACAGTCAGTAATCAGCAGTCAAAATCTGTTGAACTAATCTGCCTTTCTAGGATAAAATGTGCTAACTCAGTTTAAATTGAGTTAAATGCATGTTCAATATATATTCATTGGTGAAATCCAGCCTGTTAAACTACAACATGCAAAACTATTAGTCTGTCAGTGCATGTCAATATTTAGCTGATATTTTTTATTTATTATAGTTTAAACACTCTGGTAATAGTTTGTTTTCAAAAAATGCTAATCTATATGTAATTGGAATTAACTGAAAATAAATTTCAAATTCTTTAAAATTTAGAGAAATTTTTGCGTAATATCATTTCAAACAATTTTATCTTATCTGGTAAGTATCTACTACATTATATAATAATTATAATGGATTCTATTGCGATTCTAGCTACTCTGGAAATTTTGGTTGCTTTATCATTTACAAATGCTATTGTATTATATTGTTATTGCTAATATATTTTATACTGACTAAACTACACTAAAATCTTTAAGAACGTCTAAACGAACGAACGTTGCGTGTGGGTTACCTTAAACCCCATCCCCCTCCCCTCCCCACTAACTTGCCTGAACCGACTACTGGAGTGTCGCAGCAGCATCATGAGATGAGGGCGTACCGGCTAAGACACTCATCAGGCTTTTTGTGGCCTATTTACAACTACTGCGATATTCGAGTATGTATTTTTTTTTTAAAGTGTAGAAAGTAAGCATATTATTATATTGTACGTAAAGTAAGCATATTAATATATTGTTGTATTATATCAATTACAAATTCAGGCAAACAATGTTCTATAATTATGTATGTAGTCGTAGTACTGAAATGTAATACGCAAACATTGCACACCAGACAAATCCTAGAGATTTAAGGTGTGCTTACCACTGTTAGAATAAGCATCTTTTTTAAATAAATGAAAAAAAAAAAAACTAACTTCCGCTTTACACGTTGGCGAACAGTGGCGATCGCGTTGGCACCCCCGCTCTACGCGGCCATAATTACAATGTTTTGTCCGAGGAGACTTATTTATCTTATAATTATAGAATTAACTTTAACATCTGAATTCTTAAAAAATTGACAAGAAACACCAAAGCAATGTGCGAAAATATGTTACGGTTGAATAATTGAAAAAATGTGACGTCCTCACGCTGAAACAAACCAGTTTATTGTTAGTCAGTTATTGACAAACATGCTTGAACACTGTTTAACTTTTTAGTTCAACAAAAGCACACTTTATTACCCAAGAATTCTGGCGGATTTGTAGACCATCATAGTAGTGTTACCGATAACGAAGAAAATATATTAGAATAATAAATAATATAATATAAAAGCTTATACTATAATATAGTACCGCCGTTAGCAACGAGTCGTCTGGCTATGTGAGTTAAGGTGCTTCTACACAGGAATTCAAAATGTTGGTAAACATTACATAACTATATTAGATGTTTTCAAAACTTTTACCATTCAATAACCATATTTTTTTGCGATACAATGTTCATGAGAAATGTTATTTATAACATTTATGAGCCTATGGTATGGAAACACCTTTAGAACATACTACATTACGGCGCTACCTAAAAATGAGAGCAAGCGAGACAGATACATAATAAGTAGTACCTGGATGGCGAGGTTCCTCGGTATTTTTTTTTGTAACAACGCCATCTTCTGATAGCTTTAGTGTAGTTGTGTTGTTAAAGTAGTTAGTTGCTCACATCGCCAATAGATTTGCACGAAGAGTCATATTTCTTTTTATTTTAATTTAAATAAAATGATATTTTCTAAAAAATATCCTAGCTAGATCGATTTATCGCCTCCGAAACCCCCTGTATCCTAATTTCTTGAAAATCGTTGGAGCAGTTTCCGAGATTCCAAATATATACATATATAGACAAGAATTTCTATAATATCAGATTATACGATTCGGATGATAACGGCAGTACTATAGTAATCTCTAGTGGGTTACTTATGATCTAAAATTAATTAATTAAAATTAATTCTAATAAAAAAGTATATAATACAAAATATACTAACAATAAAGATTATACGTGTGTGTAGGCAAGAGTATTCAGTACCCATAACAAGAATGTAGATCGAAAAATGTCCCTTTCCCAAACTGTCCTTTTCGTAAAGTAATGTTGTATATCCAATGTCTATCTATCGAATTTCTTTTTCGATTACTTATTGTTATTGTGTATGGATTGTAAGTAACTATCAACTATTTGAATGAAAGATGTCAAAAAATATATGGTGATCAAAGAATTGGAAAAGTGGACATTTCACTTTTCCAATTCTTTGATTCGATTTAGGTTGGAAAAAGTGCATGTTCGAAACCGGACCTTTTGCAGTGGACATTTTACGATTGAGTCTTACTGTAAATACTACAGAAGCGTGGCAATTGCTCCTACCGGGGACAACAGTGTGATGTTTTAAAAATAAATCAACAAATTATATTTCCCAAAAATAAGGTACTTTGAAATAGTGAACTACCTAACATGGCTTAAAAAAAACATGGTAGTCAGTCATTTATTTTTATGATTGTTTTCAGTTAAAAATAGAACCAATGACGTCATTGTACTGTGTGACCTAAGAGTTTGGCGACACCAGCTTTCAAGTTATCAAGGTTTCGCGCAATTAATACTGGGCTAATTTCGTGCAAATAACTTGCACCAAATAGTGTGAAAAATAAATGATTTGCACGACATGCAAATCACATGAAGGTTAATTCCATCTTGGTTTTTTACACTGTGATTTGTGAGTTTCGTCCCGTTAAGATAAACTACCAATTTTTTTATTTGCACAGACAACTGTTGCTTTTCATTTAAGCTAATTACTTATTATTATATAGTACTAACGGTAGGGCTGTTCGTCGCTTATTATTTAAATAAGGTTTTTATTATTTAGAAAATATGCTATTCGTGCTATAAAGTTGTACGACGTGACCGAATAACATGACGAAAGCTGGCGCGCAGCAATTTTAAAGATAGAAAACGTCTATATAATTTAAGAATATAATAATATAGCATCTAAAATGTCAAGTTATACTTACACCTTCATAATTCTTAGCTTCTATTCCAATTTTGATGTCCAGCATCACATCTTGACTAACTCCACGGCGTTCTAGAAGCATTAATGAAAAAAGAATCAGTGCTGAGGAATTAGGCTAGCATGAAACCTGAATATACTATTAAACATCCCTACAGGGTGTGGTAATTTGTAGCTTGGGTCGATGACGTTTGACTACTTACTTAGGAATTTAATTAAACAGTTAGAAAAATGACTAAATTCTGCATGGTTAAAAAAAAACCACGGCCTAACCTGAAGACGGCTGAATATGATTCAGGACGTTAATTGAATGGCGCCGCCGTTTAGTTAACTGCCTAGGCCTTGTATTGTCCGTAAATTATTACATTAGGACACTGTATGGTACCGAAATTCCTACTTCTATGTAGTTTATTATAGCTTTTAAGGGATCTACTGGGTCTGACTCTCTAGGCTCAAGGAAAAATTCTAGCCCAGAGCTTTTTCCGTTATACAGTACCGACTTATAGGTGAGATTGGGTTGAGCCCCGGATATCTCAGCCTCTATACATCTTAAACATTTTGCAATTCATTAAAGACTAGCATCCTACAGTTTTACACAATTGCGTAAGTCTATAGCCACAAGGTACAAAGTGAAGCAAAGACGGAAGGCTTGTTTAACAGGTAACCATTGTTTCAATTGTTCCTATTCAAAGGCTAATGAAACATGAATGCGTTTTAAGAATGAAAACAAGTGAGCTGGTAAGAAAAAATGGCTCGAAAACAAAACTAATGTTTTTCTATTTAAAAGATCCTTACGGACAAGGGGAGTTATGTTTGGTACTGTTACTTTAATTTCTCCTGGGAAGCGTTCAATACTTCCTGAAAAAAAATTACATGAATTCAAAGAAATATCTTCATATAGACTGGAAGAGAAATGGAACTTAAACTGTTTAGTCTGAAGAATAAAAATATAATTTGATGAATTGCTGGTGAACTTCTGAGAAATTTGGAATTTTATTCCCAGCAACAATTTTATAATATCTTCAATGAGGTAGAAAAAATTAAGTTAAAAAAAAAAACCACAGCATGGCCGCTAAAAAATCTAGCTCTAAAAAGTATTAACCAAGAAAATATCAAGGATAGCATGATTTTTGCAGTAATCAAAAGCTCATAATTTACACATATTTGAAATGTTAAGTTATCTCAAATTAATTGTTAAACTCAGTACTTAATGACGGCTAGAAGGCGTCACATTATATTCAGTGACACTAATGTAACCAGCAAACTATCAAGATGCTTGAGGAAACCTCATATTATATTATGTCCAGGTCTACTAGTTAGTAGTTAGTTGAGGAACTTTGAACAGATGAACATACATACATAGCCTGTCAAAATAACAACCCTTCTGTGACTTAGCCGCAGTTGGGTAAAAACTATCACCCTATACAATCAAGAATTGAGCATTACGAAATAGTGAACCACACTATTACTTACCATGAGGTACTTTTGATATGAAACACACTTCAAATGTGTCATATGTTTCTGTCACAAATGTGAACTTTCCTTTGGATATACCGTCTCTCTGTGACAATATATGGTCTTTTGAGTCACGGATCTGTAATACAAATTTATATTCTCTATTATGTCAAACAATGTGCAAAATTCACACCACCAGATAGACTGTGTGTTTGTCTGCCACCTCAATCAATCAATAAGCCTACCGCAGTCCAGTGCTGGACATGGGCCTCTCCCAACCTAAGTGTTATAAAAAAGCAAATGATGATTAAAATGCCAATGATGTTTTTGGTGAACATTAGTCTATTAATAAAGGCTTACTGTATTGTGTCAGTGGAAGTGAATTTGTATGATTTTCAGATTAAATTCCTTAAACTTTGAATTATGAGATTAAGTTATATTTAACTGAGTAGAGAATTCTGCCAGGTCTGGATATTGAGGCAGAAATTATTCTATAGTTCTTATAATACTTGCTTTTTATTTAAAACTGAGACCAGAGTAAAACAAAATAGACTTTGAACAAACCAGAGTGTAAATTGCTTTAACATGGAAAACTAATTCTTTAACATTTTCACTGCCCAAATAAAATAAAATATCGTAAAGTTTAACATTGATTTTAGACTTGATCCCTCCCAAACAGCAGACCTTGAATCATTATGGAATTCATTAATTCAAAAATATTCCAAAAGTTCCTACAATATCTATTTAGTTAAGCAGAAAACTCTAAGCCCTAGCCTACCCTATTAAACTAACTTTTTGAGTTTGAACATCAAAATGTTGGGTATATTTTATTTACTGTTCCTATAAAGAATTAATATTGGAATAATAGGTATTAAATTAGGTTTAAAAATTACAGTCTTAGTAGGTATATTAGTAACTACACTTGAATCAAACATAGTATCATTATTTACACAGCTGATATTTCATTTATTAATAATTACATATCTTACAATCGAACTTGATCTTATATTTTCAATTAATTGAAGTTGCAAGTTAATTGAATCGGTCTAGTCCGGGTTTGAACCTGCGATATTTGCCTTGTAGATGCTCCACTGTCACCTCAGAGACGTAGAAATTTGGATTGGCTAGGGTGAGGTCTAGTAGCTTAGTGGTCGGAGCATTATCACTGTAAGGTAAAGATTTCAGGTTCAAGCCCTGCCTAGACTGATTTTTTTTTTCTATTTAAGTCAAATTGAATATTTAGCATTAAAATTTTAAGCATTCAAATAGCAGCATAGCTTATACTGCCTGTAATTTGTTTAAGAAGGTGAAAGAATTGGTATTTTTTAAATGTACTAAGTTTCTATTATATTATTGTATCATTCTGTCCATTACCAAGCTGTTAAGATGCTTCAGCAACCAGAATGAAATGTGTGCCAAAATGCCTCATATTAACTTGTTATGCCATTTGGTAACCTACTAATGGGCTATGGTCCGCCTAGGATATATAATATTATAATTGGATATGGTATGATAAGTAGAAAGCACTTAACTTATCAGAAATAGTGATAGTGGGTAGCCTAAAGTGGAGTTATGAATAATAATATTTTATGAATTAAGAAATAGTGAATTTAATACAGCTAATGAGAAATGAAAATATTGCAGTATTTCTGTCTGTGGCACAAAATGTACATTTCTGACATGTGAGATCATGCTCAAATCAGTAATATAAGAAATTCAAATGTTCTAAATTTAAAAGTTAAAAATATGATTGCTCAATATTTTTATTGTGGGAGTTAATGTATGTTCTGATCACCCAGTATTTTAATTACTTTATGTTCAATAAACAAATATGTACTGATAACGATTGCACACAAATAGGAGGGATTTAGTTGGATTACTGTTAAATTCAGACATATATTGGCTTATACAGTTAGAATTTCAGAGGGCAACAGGCAATGGAAACTTGCCAAAAGTGTATTTAATAACTTACTATATAGTCGACCCTCTGTCCAGAAACTTCTGGGACCTCATATTCTCCGGCGACCAGCACGTTAGCATGCAGTTCTTCCTTCAAACACTTCTGTGTGTTGGGCGCGAGGGTCCACATGATTCCGTCCGTGCTGTGCCATAATACGCTCAAAATCAACGCGAGATAGTGCACCTCCATCTTATAAATTGTTCAATTTACTCTAACATACAGTAATTAAGTTACAATTCATAACATAAAGAACTGAAAACAAACATATTCTATGTCAAAAAGACCGATGAGTTGGCCCGAAATGAGAGACGTCGTCGGCTTTTTGAGAACAAGTTGCCATGTTATAATAAAACACGTCATACCAATAACGCTTCGTGTGATCTTCAAATTCATTTATCAAAAGTTCAACTATTCAAAATTACGAGTTATTGTGGAAAAAATACACATTCGAAGTTAACCTGCAATAAGTTTATAGAACATAAGATTTATGTCCTAAAATATAGTTAATTAAAATATTAACTTTGTACTGGATGTAAATCAACTTTTTATGCTGCGTAGAATGAAGTGAATTTGCACGAATTGCAAGTAGCAATAAACAACACATAAAAAAAGTTTAAAACAATGTAGGAGGTTACAATGAAATTATAGATAGAGTTCTTTTTGTATTGAGTTATTTTTGTAGTAATTAAGTACCTACTTATTTATACTTGCACTCTTGTTGAAACAGTGAATTATTTTGTAGCTCATTTATTTGTACTATAAAATTTATAGTTGGCAATACTTTACTCACGTTCCAGGTCTAATCATTTCTGCAAAGTATACTTTGCACATGCTGCCGAAGAAGCAAAAATATTCAACGTAGAAGAGAGGGATTGCTAGCCAGCTGCATTTTGCAATGCTATAAAACTGTATTTATTAAATTTATTTAATGGACTGTAGATAGCACTGGAAAGTGCAAGTGGATAAATAACAGCAATTGTCTATTCTAACCTTAATTATTATGAGAAATCTCATATTTCTTCAATATTACATATCGATTAAAGTTTAACTCAAGAATTTACAAGTGTGAGATTATTATCTCCTGAAGTCGCAAAGTTACGGATCTCGAAGTTGGAGTCTTGGCACTTTGACAGTTCTACGGATTACTATTTTTCCAGAAATTGTTCATTTATTTTTCATTTGAGAAGTTTTTCTGAGTTCAATAATCAGAATTTACATCGACTGCCTTCTTGAAAATCCTTTGCTTAATAATATCCCGTAAGTACTCATAAATTCTGGCATGTGTTTACATAATAGTATCTACATAGTTCCAATTGATCTGTCTAGTGCACTTGCTTGAAGACCATTATTACTCAAATATTGAGCTGTTTTCTTTCAGTAATTTGAGGAACGGGAATATTTTCTTGTATTTATAATATATTGTAAATTTCATAGCAGGAAAAGTACACTATAGTACTTGTTTATATCAGAGAATTTTGATGGGGTATAGCTGTAAGGAAGATTATGTACAAAATTATTAAAATTATGTGTTATCTTAGTGCTCCCTCAGAAAGAAAACTTTTGGAGCTTCAAGAGCTCATAAGAAACTATGATTAAAGTAAACTACAAGCACCAATAAATAGCTTTCAAAAAATTATCTGCCTATTACTTGAGTGCTTGTGATGTCACAACGATATGAATTTTACAGGGCTATGTCTTCTCGGAATGCTGTTGTTATAAACTCAGGACAGATATGTGAAAGGCAACCACTGCTGTTAATACTTGATTATTAAGGTAAGCAATATAATAAGTTTTAGTTATTAATTAATAGTCTTAATCTTTATTATTTGCTTGTATTGGGAGCACAAACAAGTTTTAGGCAAACTAGTAGTGCTGAAGGGTATAAACTTTGAAAAAATACTTAACTCAATCTGGTTTGTCATCACTTTATGAAACTGACAAGACTCACATTATAGGGACCCCTCGCCACTGCCAAATAGGGATTATTATTGTTTGATACAGTAGCAAACCAATTTAAAACAAAGCACTTGCTTTAAATTTTTTAAATTTTTTTTTTTCAATATTCATATTAGGAATACTTTATATAGTTTCCGGTAGGGATTTCCACATTGCACCATACAAAGTGATACCCAGGGTTACTGGCACACTAAGGTTTATTTATTTTTATGCTGTGTAGTGGAGAAGATAATAGTTGATATAACTATGAAGAATTAAATAATGTTATGTGAATTTGTCAACTGTTTATGGAAGTGGACTTTAATCATGGCAGAAGCAATGGCCAGTTAGGCAGGCCTGACTAGGTAATGTGATGCCCTCATCAAGCTTCAAATGTACAGACAGAAAATGAGATGAGTGTACACCTTTACATATTTGTGTGCACTTTTAAACAGGTCTACATAGCTGCATACATCTAGCATACTTTTGTAACAAAATGTCTATGTAAAGGTAAAAAATTATATAATAAATATTTTACCTTAAAGTCTAGAATTTTATAATACCTATGTATAATTTGTCTTATTAAGATATACAGTGGTGGTCACATAATTAAAGACACCCTTTATGTTGAACACATACATCAAAATAAATGATGTTTAGATACCCAAGATATGAATAAATTCTGTTCTTATTATTATTCTACATAAATTGATGTCGTATATTTTAAATGAGAACAGTATAAAAGGTATATAAGCAATAGTTTAGTCTTAAACCTTTTTTCAAATGTAACACAAACTTTTTCGATACATTTGCCGCTGGCCATTTAATTAAAGACAGTACGTATTCCGTGTTCTAAATTTAAAATAAAAATAAAAGGAGCATTTAATTTTTTTCCATTTTGCCGCGAATTATTGTGACACGCAAAAACTAGCTCAGTTTAAAGCTGGCTTTAAGTTTTATTGTAAAATTTAAATTGAAATATACTCGTAGTATGGGAAAAAGTAAAAGTTGCGATCCTTCTACAAGATAGATAATTCTCAATTTTCATGACAAAGGTTGGTCGTACAGGAAAATTGCAGATCATTTGCGATGCTCTAAAGATATGGTTATGAACGCTATCCGGCATTATAATAAGTTTAATACTCTGGAAAACGTGCCTAGGAAAGTCCATATCACTGGCAAACAACCCCGCGAGAAGGCTCAAGAATAGCATTGTTGCCTAAAAAAGACCCTTTCAAAGGCTCAGAAGTTATTCGCTTAGAAGTATTCGGTGCAGGGGGGTCTAGAGGAGTGTCTGCAAGAACGGTTATAAGGCGATTATGTGAGACAGACTTATTTGGAAGAGTTTCTCGTAAGGTCCCACTTTTGAAGAAAGAAAATATCAGAGCTAGATTACAATTTGCCAAAAAATATGCACATTGGACAGAACGACAGTGGAAAAATGTGCTTTTTTCCGACGAAACTAAAATTAATATGGTTAATTCTGATGGAAAAGTTTACATGAGACGTCCTCCAAAAAAAGAAATGGACCCAAAATACACAAAGAAAATAGCCAAACATGGAGAGGGTAATATTAAAGTTTGGGGATGTTTTTCTGGTTACGGTGTGGGACCTATAAAAAAAATAGAAGGTAACATGGATAAATTTAAATATAAGAATATTTTAGAAGAAACCATGTTACCTTATGCCGAGGATAATTTGCCAGTGATATGGACTTTCCAACATGACAACGATCCAAAACACACTTCAGCTGTGGTCAAAGAATTCCTTAGGAGCCAATCAGTAACAGTTTTAGATTGGCCACCATACAGTCCTGATATTAACCCAATCGAAAACTTATGGTCCTATATGAAGAAAATAGTGTCAAAAAAACGTATAAGTAATGTGCATCAACTTTACACGGTATTTAAGGAGGCATGGGAGCAGATTTCGATTGAAACCTGTAATAATTTGATCGCTTCAATGCCTACGCGGTGTCAGGCTGTCATTACTGCTAAAGGACGTGCGACAAAATATTAATAACATAGTTTTATGTTCTTATTATACATCTAAAACTAATTTAAGTCAAGTTCGTCTTAATATTCACTATAGTTTTTTTTTTATGGTTAGGTACTTAATTTGTGTGTCTTTAATTAATTGGCCAAGTCTTTGCATTAGTTCATACTATCTACAATAAAGATAAACTTAATAAATTTTGAAGACGATTTCCTTGTTCTGTTTATTTCATTTCTAACATTTCAAGATAACCGATAGAGTAATTTAATTAAAATTGCAAGCTCCTATTGCATTATAATAAAAAAATATAGGACAGGTAAACTTTGAAAAATTAATATCCTCCAAGTGTCTTTAATTATGTGTCCACCACTGTATATCTTATCTTGCATATAAATATATATTGGTTATCATGATCACTCTATTTAATGACTTTAATAGCTTAGGTATTTTATATGATTACCAATATTTTGTAATGGATTCTAGATATATAATGAACTAGCTGACCTGGCGAACTTCGTACCGCCAATATTTTTCCGCCCGCGTGGCTCAGATCTCGTTCCCGCTGCACCCTCTACTATATTAAACATGTTTTATACATATAAACCTTCCTCTAGAATCACTCTATCTATCTATTTAAAAAAACCGCATCAAAATCCGTTGCGCAGTTTTAAAGATTTAGGCATACAAAGGGATATAGGGACAGAGAAAGTGACTTTGTTTTATGCTTTGTAGTGACTAGCAGACTTGACAGACATTCTGTCTAAATATCACTTTGATGTAACCAGTTTAGAGCCCCACCTATCCAGTCCATAGTTACCTGAACATAAACAATCCAGCCATGACATATGTCCATAAATGTATGCAATGCCCGCCTTGTGGACTTGTCTCCCAAGTCTCTTTTACTAATGAAACAAGTTGTTTTCAACCCGTGTTAGAATAATCGTGTACTATTTAATTAGTTAAATATATTTGAGGGTCTTGTCTCTTCCAAACCATATAGTGAATGCTGTTCACCATCATAATTTTGGTTTCAACGTCGGCACACAGGTTTCGTTTTTTTTTATCATTTGTCTGAGGCTGCATGTGCCTGGCAATTTTTTGTACTGATATTAACGAAATTTGCATTAATGAGAGCCATCCAGAGAATGGATGGCTCTCATTACTGTAAATTTTTCTGTAAATTGTAAATTGTGTACAATGAATCTACAGATTAATTTTACAGAATCACAGAAGAACACATGTCTTATAGTTGAATCAGATATTTTATTGCATCTGACTCACTCACATTGTATGTACAGTCATCAAGAAAATTGCTTAACAAATTCTAAGTTTTGGATAATAATATCATAATATTTTGGTGTTAATAAATTTTGTTATTGACTGTATCTAACACTGAACTTGGTACATTGGTGCCGTCTCCGTTAACTAGATGGCGTGAGTCACTGTCTTGTTTCAATGTACAATCATTCAGTATATTATATTGTTATGACTGACATACTGTTGATAATTTTAAGATAAAAGTAATAATTTAAATTGAAGTTCCTATGACATGATATTCTATCTACCAAGGTCGTAGTCCAGGTTTATCTATTTTAATACAATAAGATTTTACACATTTTAATATATGACCATATCTTCAATATCTGACCACCAGTCTGCTCACTTCCCTTTCTTTTTGTTTATGGCTTTCATGTGAGCGCTTGTCTTCTGAACTCCTGAAAAAACTGAAATCTTGTTTACTCTTTCTCTTCCACTTTGAATTTGTAATGTAAGTATTCAGTATTATTGAATGCTCCCTATGCTTCACAGAGTTTTTTATATTTATGATTTATGGAAGGGAAAGAAATGATGCAATCTGAGTAGCATTGAATAGATACAAAATTATTACAAACAGATCACCATCTACAAGTACAGAAATAATTGAGTCTAGTAATTTATTGCACACTAGCTGTTGCCCGCGGCTCCGCCCGCGTGGATGTCGGTTATCGCTTAGTGTTGAGTCAACATAGTAGCTTTATGCATGCAAAGGCAAAATTGACAAAGTTTCATACAAACTTTTATCCCCTTGGGGTTAGAATTTATCAAAATCCTTTCTTAGCGGATGCCTACGTCATAACATCTACCTGCACGCCACATTTCAGCCCGATCCGTCCAGTAGTTTGGGCTGCGCGTTGATAGATCACTATGTCAGTCAGTCAGTAACCTTTGAGTTATATATACATTTAGATGTCTTATATTATAAATGCGAAAGTAACTCTGTCTGTCTGTGTATTACGCTTTCGCGCCTAAACAACTGAACCGATTTTGATGAAATTTGGTAGATTAGATCTTGAGAAGATTGTTCGTTCGCGATAACCGACATCCACGCGGGCGGAGCGGATTTTTATATACTCTCACCACTGTGTTCTTGAAAAAGTAGGCAGAGTTATATTACCTCTTACAGTTCGCATGTCGGTGGCAGTTCCTTCCACTTTACCCCTTCTTGCCGTAGGCGGCAGCTTTTCCCTTGGGAGGCAGAGAGGCGCTGCCGTCCCCGCTGCCTAGGGTATACCACTTAGAGGTTCCGGACCATGCACCTCAATAGCGTCATGGCGCCATACCATACATAAAAAATACGATTTTTTTTAAAGAAAATATGAAATTGAATGATTGCAATGATGAGGAAGGTGATATTAAATAATCTATTAAATTATAAATTTAGATTATTTCGGTATCTACTTCCTCATGTTCTGAGCAAAATAATTCTTCAATAACACTTGATACTGCTATTGGAACTCTGCTTAAAATATACCTAAATCATTTTGTACTTAATTGCACCTAACCTTTTTCTTGCGGCAATCCCCTTGATGAACCTACGCCGCCTGACTGATTCTCTAATCCTACACAGGATAACACGTGCGGGGCTTAGGCGTCACCCGCATACTGTGCAGAATATTCCATCGGTTCTGTGACTCTTTCCTTACCAACAAGACCTGGAACTCCTTGCCACTTGCCAGCTCACTCACTGTTTCCTTCTTCCTATAGTCCGGGATCCCCAAGTGGGGCGTGAAAAAGCATCTGATGAGGCCCGAGTGTGCCACCATTGCTAACATAGTACGTGTTTTTTTTTGACCCTCATTCCTGAGACTTTGCATTCAGTTTGCCTTTAGGCGAGAAGTCAAATTGACATGCCCTAGATAAAAAAAAGAGGCCAAGTGCGAGTCGGACTCGGCCATGAAGGATTCCGTAGCAGCAAGTAACATAATACACTCGAGAGCAATGAATCCGGGTCACTCAAAGAATCCAAAAAATCTCGGAAAGTAAGAATGCTAGGTTAATTCAATAAATTGTATTTAATAGACAATTTAATACTCCTTAAATGAAAGTTAAAAAAATATGAGTCACCATACATTTTATTTACACAAAATTACATAAAGAAAAAAAACTGCTGATCTCTCCTTAAAACAAAAATAGGAAACATGAAATTTTTGAACTTTATGTCGATTTTCTTGAATTTCAATACTTCGTATTACCTCCTCGTGCTTCCATTACTGCGTTTACGCGGTTTGGCATGCTGTACACCAAGTTCCTTATACGATTTTGGGGAATATTCTCCCATTCCTCTGTGAGAGCAATTTTGAGCTCAGGAAGCGTGATTGGGGGAGGGTTTCGTTGTTTTACGCATCTCCCTAGCTCGTCCCAAGCATGCTCGATCGGGTTGATATCCGGGCTGCGCGCTGGCCACTCCATACAAGTAATGTTCATCTCTTGAAGGTAGTCATTCACAATCCTACCTGTATGAGGTCGGGCATTGTCATGCATAAATATAGCATCCTCACCCAAATTGACCATAAATGGACCAACGTGTTCGTTGAGGATTTCTTCCACATATCTTACGCTAGTTAAAGAGCCGTTTTCTATGATCACCAGCTCTGTGCGACTTTCAGAGGAAATTCCGGCCCACACAAGTACAGACCCACCACCGTAGGCTACTTTTTCTTCGATGCATGCTTGCTTGAATCTTTCCCCTGGTCTTCTATACACTCTGTGTCTTCCATCGTGCTTGTAGAGCATAAATTTTGATTCGTCGGAGAACATAACTTTCGACCAATCTTCAATACTCCAATTTACGTGGTTCTGGGCATATCTTAGTCTTGAAATACGATGGCCACGCTCCAGTTTAGGGCCGTTTGCAGGTCTAAGGGGTTTTAAGTTAGATTCAGCAAGCCGACGTCTTACTGTCCATGCACTTGGGTTACTTCCTCCGAGGCGTCGAAACTGATTTGTGAGTTCAGTTCCTGTGAGAAAGCGATTTCGAAGCATGGTGTTCACCAAGTATCGGTCTTCTCGTGCTGTGGTACACCTAGTTCTGCCCGTTCCTGGTCTGCGTAGGTTAGAACCAGTTTCTTCGTAACGTCGGAGAACTCTTTGTACTGTTGACAGCGACACACCGACAGTCCTGGCTGTATCGCGCTGACTCCGGCCGGTTTCCACCAATGTAAGTATTCTGGTGCATTCTTCAAGTGTAAGCGACATGATTTCAGCTTGAATAATGAATATTGAGCACTATCAACCTGGTTTATGTACCAACATAAATGACAGATTACAAACAAAAGCAAAAACAAATCCTGTAATTTCGTAGTTCCATCTTCGACAGTGTTCCCTTTTCAAATTTGATTTTTTTATGATATAACTTTACAATAACTAAGAAGTTTTAATACTTTCATTTAAGGAGTATTAAATTGTCTATTAAATACAATTTATTGCATTAACCTAGCATTCTTACTTTCCGAGATTTTTTGGATTCTTTGAGTGACCCGGATTCATTGCTCTCGAGTGTATAAAAGTTCTTGTAGTTCGTTGTAACTTCGATCGATGTTATGCGGTTTACGATTTATGACGCATAAAAAAAAACTACTTACTAGATGTCGCGCAAACTATTCAGTTTAGAAAAAAAAAAAAATTAGTAACCCCAATATCGTTTTTGAAGACCTATCATTAGATAACCCACACGTATGGGTTAGAAGAAAAATATTTTTTCAGTTTCAGTTCTAAGTATGAGGAATCCCCCAAAATTAATTGTTTTTTTTTGTACTTTTGTGTGAAAATCTTAATGCGGTTCACTGAATATATCTACTTACCTAGTTTCAACGGCATAGTTCTTATAGTTTCGGAAAAAGTGGACGGACAGACAGGCATGACGAATCCATAAAAGTTCAGTTTTTTGCCTTTTGGCTATGGAACTCTAAAAACACCATCTCGGGTCTCCAGATGCGAGGGTGTGGGATTGCCTGAGACATATCCCACGAACCTCGGCTTAACCCAGTCATCCCCGGTTTTAAGATAGCCCCCTCGTGTCACAAACTGGGGTGACCTACCCTGTCACGCCCAGTTCTGCGTTCATGGAGGACAGAAGTCGTTGGGCGACCTCAGACGTCTGATTCGCCAATTCATATGGTTGCCTACCTAAAGTTTCCAACGGAGATAAAAACTATAGAAAGAGCCCGGTGATCAATATCGCGCCCCCTAACCTAATATACACAGTACATAGTACATATCCTGAAGAAATTATCTGAATAGGTACTCTTTATGACTTTTTACCATATTTTTCATAATATTTCCATAGGCTAGTGCTTGGCACACCAGTAACGGAAATTTTACTTTTCCATGTCACTATATCTTTTTCTTCTCGCAAAAATACCATTTACTTACTTCCTTCAACTTTTGTAAGAGGAAGCTAACATAGTATTTCTGTTCAAAATTACTACGCACTTACGAGATATTCTTGTGTAATTGAATTGCAAGTGCAACGTGCAGCATCGTGCATTGGTTGACCTTAATCTGAGTACATAATACATACAATCTTCTCCGCACGTGGTATCATTATTTCATACAATTTATTTACTATTGAAACACTATCAATGTCTGTTTTATTTTGTTGTCTTATGTAAGAAAATGAGTGGTATAGGAATGTATCTGCACTACAATTGTTTCTGACGACAGCCAATCTTAAAATTATGTTTTTGAATCAATCGGTAGTCCACTGCCGGGCATAGACCTCTCTGAACGTGCGCCATTACTCCCGGTCCTCCGCCTTCCGCATCCAGGCCATTCCAGCCATCTTTTTCAGGTCGTCAGTGGTGTCTGAACTGAAGGTCCCCCAGCCTCATGCTGAGGGACCTTCAGTTTAGCTTCTCGCGGTTCTCGGACTCGTTGTTTCCAACGACCATCGGTCCTTCTACAGATGCAGCCAGCCCCATTCCTCTCCGATTCTATGCCACTGCCACTTCAGCTTGCTTGTTCTGTGAGCTATGTCAGTAACTTTAGTTCTTTGTCAGATGGCCTCATTACGAATTTTATCCTTCAAAGAACCTCCAACCATCTCTATAACACGCAGCGTGACTTTTATTTCGTGGACGTTTAATATCTCTGACTACTCTGTTCTATTTGTTAACCCTGGATCGTATTGTCAATGGCAATTTCTTTTAACTTATCTTTTGCTATTTGCTCTTGTATTTTGGTGAAGACTCGCCGTGCAATCCTTGTTCATTGGGATCCTTCATTAACGCGTGGCATTCTAGTGGACAATTGAATTAGTTCTTCACAACTACATGGCAGTCTAGTGAGCAGGGGACATGAAGCTCTTCATTTCTATAACTTGTTCTTATCCCCTTGTAGTGTCATTTCTGAAATCATATATTTACTAGTAAATACATTATACTTCAACTTGAACCACTAAATGAGAGATATTTACCTGTTGGATTATGTGAGGATGTTGAAAAAGGTGTTAAACGATTTGGCAAAATTTTAAAAGCTCTTTCACAAACGCCACAGCTAAAAGTTGTAGGGTAGAATTATTGTGCCAGTTGTTCTTCTATATACATGGCATTTTACAAAATATTCTATATTCAATGCTTTAGTGGCATATTTCTGGAGAAAAGAATACAAGGACCACTCAATGTCACCACAATGTAATTCTTCACCCGAAAGATATGGCTACCAAAATGTGAGTGTTTATATGCCGCTGATTGTTGTTGGGATATGGCGCGAAAAACTACTACTAAACTAATTAAACTTTCTCTACATAAGTTCACGTTGAGTTCGTTCGTGAGGGTTTAAGTTGATTCCTGAGCATGCAAATTCTCAGTAACAGTGCGGAGTCTAGGTATGATGAATAAATAAACTAACCACTTATTACATCTCAACAAAAATATACATACCAAGCTGGAAAACTACACTTATGCACTTCTACGGTAATATGCAGTCGTATATTTGCAATAGGACGCAGTACTTAAAATAAAGTATAGCTATACTTACAGGGTTTATGATACGGTGTCTATTTCTTGAACGCCTATTAGATCCAGATCCGAAGTGTGTCATTCTCAGTTCTGCGCGCACAAATCAGAGTGTCTCGAATCTGGAAATATTAAATTATGTGTCAGCTTGATTTGGTTACCAAAATGGTCGTGTGATGGTATTGTATGGATGGTATTGTCATCCTTATCCGCTGTACATTCATTGTTTGCTCAATGTTGGCCTACAGACAGTCGCGTGTTTTAATTGAGGTAGGCAAGGATCACGATCCTGGCTCCTCATTTCTGCTATTTTCATTACACAATACCTGTTCTATGGTTAGGGGTGCACTGATTTTCTGTCTAGGAGAACATTATCGTTTAGCCGTTTTTTTTTTGTATGAAATTGATATAAAAAAACTTTGTAATCCAAATGACAGCTTTGCCCAAGAAGTACTCTAAACTCTTTTGATATATTTTAAAGTAACTCTGTTATCTTATTTGTAACATGATTTACATTGCACAAATTATATCACCATGCATTTGCTTTCAAAAGGAAGTTATTTTGCTTTTGATAGGTTGATTGTAGGACTGGCTTGACTCCCAGATTACGAGATTTTGGTTTGAGGCATGCTGAGGACTGGGCATATAATATTGACAATATTGTGGTAAAATTTGTTCTCCCACTCACCCCATAAATGAATGCTACATTGTGGCATAGTTGGAATCATTTGTCAGTTAAATTTTCGTACGAAGGGATGCTCTGTGACGCATCAACCATCGTCCAATCAAGTAGCTACCCGTTGAATAGTCGACATATCGAGTATCACATTCCTGACGTTTCTATTGTTGCTGACGTTTATGACAGGACGACTCGGGTGATAATGGCAGTGCTGTAATTGTAGACGGCCTTGATTAAATATACATTAATAAATAAATCTAAGAATAGTATCGTCGATTGATAACAAAACTGCGTTATATAATAAACAAAAGTCATATAACTTTCAGCTCATTTACATTGAAGGCATAAGAATCAAGAAAAGAACGGAGTTACTTACGTAGCTTTTAATTCGTTAGAACATTGTCCTGCTATCGTTCGCACAGAACTTGTTCGAGATAATCCAGCGATGTAACGTGCAGCGTGACGTAATAGACCACATTGAAAACGAAAGTGTTCATTTGATTTGCTACGCGAATATGCCCCTTAAACCGTCTTAGTTTCATTCAGCAGTCTCCGCCGTGACAATGCGCGCGACTGCCTCCACGCGGGGAGACGGTTGGGGGACGGCGGAGGCGCGACGCAAAAGTGGGTCGTTCGCGACGTGTAGTCAAGTTCAAGGCCACACACGGTGCGCCGATCGTCCATAGATGGCGTTGCGTTGCGCGATTCGAAGTTTGAAAATTTTGCGAGCCAAGGGGTGCGGTGCGGGGCGCGGGTCTGGTGAGGGAACGAATTTTCGGTGCAACACACACAACACGACTCTGCACTCGTGTACTGATCGTCGCGACGCGCAGTACTTTCGCGCAACACTAGACTCATCCAGACTTCTAAGCTAACCTAGACATAATAACAAGCTGACATGGACTGGATGGAGATGGAGGATGTGGTGCGTACATTCAAACTTTTCTTGAAAAGTCTTAAAAATTTGCCAGGATCTGCTTAGTCTGGTCCTGAAACTGTTTTAAACACTTTGCCTTGACCTAGGTTAACATTTTATCAACAATGACTTATTTTATATGGCCGAATATTTATCGCACACCATTATGTATAACTATACATTTTTTATGAATTCTGTATGTTACAATGAGCTCTTGTTAGTTACATGCTTAATAAATACGGATAAATATAACAGCAACATAATTAAATTCATGCCTGATAAAGTCTAGTTGGAAATCAAACGTCAATATTTTATTCTGCAAACTTCAACTTATACTACTAAATATGTGCGAGAGAATCTCTCCCATTTCCATACTTAATATTGTCACATTAGAATCATCAATAATTGGTGTAGATTTCGGTCCAAAACAGCTCAACACGTGAAGTCTCACGGCGTCCCCGACCTGCCCCAACTCGTGATCGATCGCGCCGCCTACCATTACCCGCCTCTAACTCTTAGCCGTTGCTTCTATTTCTAACACGAGTACAAAATGCTACAAGAACATTTGACAACAGTAAATCTTCCGCTCTTAGAATTTCCTGTATATTTTATATTTAAAATATTAGTCAACTTAGTCTTTTCACAAGCGTTTGATTGATTACTGCACAAAATTTCCCCCACTAACAACCAATTCATCAGACTATTTTTTAAGTTTCCGTAAAATTGATTCTACTCGATGTTCTTCTATAACGAAAATATTACCTAAGTTCTAGTTACTTGAAATGCTTGGTCTTAAACTATTTCAGGTCTTCACTGATCCATAAAACCAGTTTTCGTGTACGGTTTTGTGGATTCATCTTCCGTTGTAATTTTTGTGTGGTAGGTATAACGATGTCTATTATTTTTCATATATGCACTCTTCACTTTATTTTGATGTGGTGGATTTAATATGTTGTGCATTGTGGGCAGTTTTGATTAATGGTTCCTTGTACTGGAGTTTCTCTTGCAATTTGCAACTACATAGATCTTTTTCAGTCAGTCTTTTTATAATGATTTTGCATACTAGATATTTCTTGAGTAGATATCTGTTGTAAGTCGTAAAAATATATGTTGAGCGATATTATATACAAGACAAAAAGTGGCTCAGTGTTGCTGTGTTAAATTTTATCTAATCATTTTGTAACTTGCAACGTGATGTATATATACGCTTATGATATTATTATTATGCGGCCTTGACTTGACTTATCACCTAAATCTTACCGTACACTGACACATATTTTAATTCAGTACCTTCTGCATTGCATTAATTAAGATCAATGATTACATTTTCTTATTCACCTATACGTACAAATAGTTTTTCAATAGCTATATTTTTAATTCTCTTCACATATTTTGCAATCATTCGGACGTTGAGCAGTTAATTTTTACTTCCCTAACGGGGTGCTTATGTAATATAATACAAATACGATGCAATAGGTAATTGAGATAACAGGCTGTAATATTTTTTATCACGTGCGAGCGTTGGAATATAATTCTGTTTAATATTATTCCAAGAGGTACCTGTCTACTATCCAGAGAGACTATGATTGTAGGCCAAACCTATAAGGAAACTTGATATGTTTGCTATAATAGTTAACCGTCTTGGTGTAGATAGATAAAACAGTCACACTCATATCTTAATTAACTGCAGATATTAGCTTGATAGCAGTCGACCTTAGGTTACATGACTACTCCGGTCATGGGCATAGCGTCTTGCATCTTCTATAAATTATAGAATGCTTAGATGTTGTTAACACTTCCGCGAGCTCTATTTTTTCATATTCAACTCTAGTTCGGACAAAAATCATCTATAAAACCTAATTGGAAGATTATATGTTTAATATCGATTAATTTTATATACACAGAGCTGACAAAGTTAATTTATTGTCTGGTATGCCGCTATGACCAAGCAAGCACACAACAAGTTATATTGATATAGTGGTAGACATTAAATCATTCAATAATTTAATTTTATGGGTCAAAATAATTAATTAATCTGTTCAAACTCTTGACATCCATTTCAATTTCAAATAGGTGAGAATGAAAGTGAAATAGATGTATGGACCTGAGGCCATGACAACAATTAAATAATGATATGCATTGTATGTTAGTCATACAATTTGCAGAGATCTGTGATCAAATTAAGAGCTACTAAAACGGCAGGACCTTGATCAAAATTATATACGACTGCTGTACATAAACTTTTAGAGATGATTTAGCGTCTAGTCTACACCGATAGGTGCAAGCCAATAACTACATAAAGAATTCACACAAATGCTATACCGCACCGTAGATAAAAAGCAAATGGAATGCGATATGCAACGTTAAAAATACTCGATTATCGCGTCTGCGGCAACCACGGACCCTGTACTAAAGTTATAGAAGTAATGACGCTATCCCAAAAGTCAAATTTAATTTGCTTACTATTGCTGCTCCACTTAGGACTAAAGATATATAGGCCTCACTGCCCGAGCAATATGTATGTACCAATCCAAAGTTTTCGTCGAATATAAATAATTGACTGGGTGGACTGCGGTGGGAGTGAGGGGGGGCTTGAGCGGGAGATTTGGCTGTTGGCCTTGACAATGAACCGGCGGCGCGCACACGAGTGTGATTTTATTTGTATTTGAAATACACGCACACACACAATTATAAGTTTGTTCCACGAATTACCTCCTCCCACACAATTAGGTTTTAGGGCTGTCTTAGGAATATTATGACGGTCCACAGGTACAATAATGATGATTAGATTGAGGATACACTTGTAGGAATTCTAATTAGAATACAGCAAAAACTTAAGTGATATTTGAAGCAAATGAAAATAAATATGTAAAGATTACGTTTACACTTTATGAGCAGAAGATTACCTTCAAGGATATCGTTAATAAACTACATAAATGTAATGTAATGCTAATGTCCTATTGCTTTCATTTCTAATTTCGATGACATTATGTTGAGCTAGTTTTATGACCAAAATCCAGATATAAAAATAGCGCTAGACTAAACAATATTAGCATACATTTTCTATTTCGATGACCTCGTATTACTCATAAATGCGTGCTAACCCTATGGCCAGAAAAAGTAACAAACGTAAGCTAGCCAGGCGCGGCGACGACGCGTGCCTGCCCTAAGACAACCTACACATAGACAGCCTAGGGCCCGACGGGATTGTTGTCGACAATGCCCAAAGATTCTCAACCAACGACTCCCTCATCTGATTTGTGTTCCCACTCTTCTCTTACATACATCCTTTGTTTGTCTCTCTGATTTGTAATTTCCAAACCTTGATATTTCTAAAACTTCATATTTGTTTTATTATATTTACTTTCTACAAGATTATTTTCTTCATGTTCGTGAACATAAGCTTGATATTTTCAGGATAACTTGTAATTGGATTTCTTGCTTTGTGAAAAGTCTGTAGAATTGGCGGAGTACCTCAAGGCCGTGGCCTAATGTTGGACTAGACGGAATTATTAAATCCTGCAGGTACGCGTACATCGCGGTATATTATATGGCCACGTTTTTGTCTGTCTGCCTTCGTGAATGACATCATAGAATGCGTTAACTGTTTCCTTTGTTATAACTGATCTAGGTTTATAGTTTTTGTTCTTTTAGATTCCTGAGCTTTGTCTACTTGGTTTTCAGTTTTTTTTATGTGATTCTTTAAATTCATGTTTTACTGAATCCAAATTTAGTTTGGTCTGCTAATGGTCATGTGTATGGTAACCTTGAATTAGCTAGCGTTTGATTAGGTATTACAGGCTAATTAGCCTGTAATACCTAATCAAACTTAGGTAATTACCTAAGTTATAATAATAATAATGGTCTTTATTAATATTTTAAGAATGCCCGAGTAGGTTATTTTATTATTGTGTTTTGGCACAGTAAAAAGGTCATCTTTTTATCTTATAGTTACATATTTTTTTTATCTTATAGGTACAAGTATGGTTATAATTCCCTACGTATTTTTTTTGTAGGAAAAGGAAGTTGATAGGTCTAGTTATTTTCACAAACTAGAATAGAATAGAATAGAATAGAAGTCTTTATTTGCATGAAACACAGTGTGAAGGATGTTACATAATGTTGGTTTCTTAAAGTGCGGTGTGTCTCGTCGATCTATCGGCATATACAAATGTCAAATTTTCACAACAATTTCATTTCAAATAGAAAGCTGTTTATAATTTTCTTCCATCATGGTTAAAACTAGTAATACCACTTTTATTAGGTTAAGTTTGCAATATTAGGTTGTAAAGCCAACATTCATTTCTTCACCAGTCTAGGTATATCTACCAAATGGTACTTCATCTACTGTGACTAATTTTGCCTTAGGCATATCTCTAACATATATGTTTTATCTATAAAGATTAATACGTAACTAAGTACTTAAATTCGTTTTCTTTGAGATCCCATGTGGGTACTTTGGGCGATTAGGGTAGGCTCTCTTTCTTCTTACTTAGTCCCAAGACACACGGCACATATCTTATTATCTATATTTAATTGCTGCCTTACCGAAAGCATAACGAGGTCTTGAGTTAATATCTTTTTTTTTTCTTCATTTTCTCCTTATGATACTTGAGCAAGCGAAAAAAAATCTTAATAAGACCCCCGCTTAAATGCCCATCGTTATACCTTTTATACTACTAAAATAGCATACAACACAGCTTAATTGGTGACAAGCGTGATGGTTAGATAAAAAAACCCCTAAAGCAAAACTCATAATCGTGCGTAATGCGGCGTAAGTTAAAGAATAACAAAAACTACATCGAGAGTATCATCAAAACAGCCTCGCGTAAACTCGAAGTCTTGAACAGAGTGAGACGATTTTTCGGTGCGGTTTCTTTTATACAAGACCCAAATTCGATCCTGCGTGGAATACTTCTCGCATCTCTGGGATGACTCCGCAAAGTACTTATTAGATGCTCTCGACAGGTTGCAGCGACGTGCGGTCCGTATTATTGGGAATCCTGAGGTCACAAGCACCCTTGAGCCTTTGCAGGTGCGTAGACATGTTGCATCCTTGGTAGTATTTTACCGTCTCTACCATGGTGAATGATCTGATGAGCTCTTCCAATTGGTCCCGCCCTCTCCTTTCCTATACAGGACAATACGAGCAGGGCTTAGATGTCACCCGTATACGGTGCAGAATATTCCTCCAAGAACCAAGCGGTTTGGTGACTCCTTTCTTTGTCGCACCATTAAGACCTGAAACTCCTTGCCAGCACGGGTCCTTTAAGCGGGGCGTGAAAAAGCATCTGATGAGGCCGTCAAGCCAACATTGTTAACATGGTACGTGTATGTAATGGTGACCCTTTTTCCTGAGACTTTGCCTTCAGCTTACCGTCAGGCGAGGTGAAGTCAAATTGACGTGCCCTACATAAAAAAAGCCGCTACTTCAAGTCAGTCTTTGCTGGGACGGTAATAGGTATTGCCCCGGTGGATCCGATCCCTTTATTTTCACCTTGGAACCCGAGGTTCGCTTTTAAGGTTAAGGCTTCTCTGCCTTCACTTCGCTCGGTATTGGCCATTCCAGGCTGTGAGACCATTGGCACACATGACATCAACCAGGAATTTCTTGGATTTGAGACAATCATACCATACAATCATAAAGCAGAACTTAGCACGAATTATACTCTGACCTGACGTACAATTTATTTTAGTTTTGAGAGCTCAATTTTTCATCAAATAGTTATCTTAACGAGTAGTATTGTGTTTCACACAATAATGAACTTTATTTATTAAAAAAATGCAATCGATTTTACACTGAAGTATTTTATTGTTGCTCGATAATTATAAATATTTAATTTGAAAAAAAAAAATCAAGAAAGAATTCTTTACCAATGTACCATGTTTCCTTTTTCTTCCAATTACCCGGATTCTTTAAGAGGGCGTGATAAGGGTGAGTATACGATTATAGAATTAGTATAGGAGGTATGAAGGTATGAATAGCACTAGATATTAATAATAACAACATTACAACAAAAAAATAAATAATTACACAACGTATTTGGTACAATATATTGACATAAGCACCGTTGCGCAAAGTTACGGCTCATTAAACTCATACAAAACACGTTGTTGTGTTTAATATTAAAATGATACAATTTACCTCTGAATCCAAATCCGACGCAAAATTTTCGCTTACATTCAAAACATACCGTGTCGGCGCTCGACGATCTACCAATGACAGACTCAGTACTTTGGCAGCGCTTCAGGAAAACAAACGTTTTGCCTGCCTTGTTTATAAAGGGACCAATCTGAAAGGCGTCGAGCACGTGTTGGGCCGCTGGGCGGTGCATGCGTGCTGTCTGTACTCTGGTGGGGGGAGGCGTGGCCTGCGTACACGCATTGCGTGGCGTGTGTACAGTGCGTGCGAGTCGCTTCACGAACGGCAAGCTTTTCCTCATTGCGCTCTACGTAAAAACATGCAATTTTAAAACTACATACGAAGCGCATTGACCTTATATTTTTTGTGCTCAAGTGATGTGATTCGTTTTATCCTTATTAAAATGTGTGCGGTACAAAATGCTTGGTTGTTTTCGAATATAGCTACCACTCTGGATATGATTGAATCTTTGCAAAGTGTGAGTATGTTACACTTTGAGTTTTAATGTACTAAAACACAGATTTTCACGACTGCCAGTAGAAAAACGTAATCTAATGTCGATCAGTTTCTTTATACCACCATAACTTGTAAATGCGTGAAAAGATTTGAATTGTATAGTCGCCCTCGGTATAAGCTTAAAAAAAATTCAAATTACTTTAGCTCTCAAACTTTTGAACATATTTTCCATTGAACTGTGACCTAAAATAGCAGCAATTGAACATACATTGTTGCGTTTACACGTGTTGTTTGTGTAGATAACCTTTGTTTTACAGTTAGTAGCTGATATGCATTAGATTAAACGCTCTAACTACATAAACCGGCGGCCTTTACACAACTAAGTTGGATAAGCACTTATTTATATCTCAGCTATTCTATCCCTACTATTATAAATGTGAAAGTGTGTGTGTATGTCTGTTTGTCTGGCTTTCACGCCTAAACCGCTGAACCGATTTTGATGAAATTTGGTACAGGGGTAGATTAGAGCTTGAGAAAGGTATAGCCTATGTTTGATCGCGATAACCGACATCCACACGGGCGGAGCCGCGGGCAAAAGCAGGTATTCCTATACTGTTATTAATCTTATTGTAAAGTGGTCGTCCTGCCTCGTACATTGGAGATACTAAAACATAATATAACGTTATATATGAACTATATTGAACACAAAAATATATTTTTTTATAATCGATATCTATACCTACATAATATGCATAACTTGATTTCGAGGCACAACATTCTGTTGAATACAAAAACCAGTTCGGGTAGACCACCTACATTCCGACATTTAACAATAAGTAGGTATAATAATTATTAAAACTATACTAATATTATAAAGAGAAAAGATTTGAAATGAATAAGGCTAAATATAAATAAAATAATTCAAAATTCTTTCACCATTAGAAAGTAAAATTCTTCGTGAGTAACAAAAAGAGTTTCAAAAAGTTTCAAAAAAATCGCGACAACCGACGTCCACGCGAGCGGAGCTGCGGGCAACAGTTTTTTATAAGTAGATAAAATTTTGAGTTATACCCTCATAAAGTATGTACCAGAAAACAAGTATCTTACTTTAATCTTTTTTTAAAACAAGCTTTTATTATTTGTCAATAAAGTAAACTAAAGTTGCATATTCACGACGAACAAGATATTTGAATAAGTCCAAATTCGATGGTGTTGCGTCGTTCAATTAAGAGTTCCTATGGCCAGCTTCCAGGTCCATCATCAGACCCCGGTTACCATACAGTATCAAAGTACTCGTCAAGACGAATCATATGAGCCCAAACTCAATGGGGTTGCGTCGTTTACTTACGGAGTTCCTATGGCTAGCTTCCAGGTCCATCATCAGATTTGCTCTATGTCGCAATAATCGGAAACCGGGCAGTGGATCAAATTTAACTTGCAAGATTTGATTACAAACAGCAGAGCAACGGTAAAACTAAATAAGAGCTTGTAAAATGACGATTAGGTGTAAAAAGGGTGAAGTTGAAGAGGCAGGTCCAACAATTAACAAGTTTTCGGGAGCTTGCTTTGAACTCTTTTTTCTTACCTCGGCCTCGGATGCAATCAGAAAAATACGTCTCCACGATGATAGTGATTACCAAATCGCTAATGAATTGATGTCGGCCTTGGTCGTGATTGGGCAGAAGCATGCTGATAGCGCGCTTTTAGATTCAACAGGCATGATAATATCGTGCGCCCCGCGTGCTATCATAACAGACCAGACGAAATATCGCATATTTAAAATTACTTAACATCGATATTTTTGAGGGTGAAGTAAATCGGTTCCAGTTGAGAAGTCCTGGTCTAACCAGGATGGAAACTGTCCTCTGATCCACCAACCTAGAAAGGAAAGCTGCGACAGAGTCTTGTCTGTGTCTTGTGTGACTCCAAATGCCCAGAGTGCATGGAGTAGGAGGAAACCAGTCTCCACCTGCTGGCCAAATGCCCCATGTACTCAATGATAAGATGGGAGAACATGGGGACGGACACCCTAGAAGAACAAGACCTCGAGGATCTGAAGGTGGAACAGATCGTAAGATTCTGCAAAGAGACAGGTAGGTTCGACGGAACGCCGTGATTGCCGGACACTTCTTGGCCTCCGAACAGGAGGAATAGGGGAATTTAGGGAAATGGCCCCCATAAAAGGGCAGATCACCCGTCCGGTCTGCGGCGTCCCCCGCTGGAAGTAAGTAAGAGTCTTGTCTGTTGTTCGGCAAGTGTACAGTCAGCAAAAAATGGAGTCTACCAGATTTGATAACATTTTCAATATTATCTACATGTATCGCTAGGTTGACTTCTCTAATAATTGCGATAATTCATCCCCATAGGTTTAGAAAAATAAAGAGAGCGTTAGTCACTGTCAGAATACTGTTGCGGGTAAATGAATATGCATTGTAGGGTAGTAGATCAATTTTCTCTTCTCTCTCTCTTCTCTCTCATCAATTTTTTGAGGTGCATTGTACAGGTTGGCAAGGCTTGCCGAAAATTTTGGCGTAGTAAAATTATTAATAATCACGCTAATGATAGCGTGATTTCGTTAGGCCCTTTACACCCTTTAAGTAGAAGTAAAACACATTTAAAGTACAAGGTACAAACCTAGTACCGGTTTCCATTCACTTGCCTTCATCGATACGTACCCAAATCATGATTCGGAAACATTTCTAAAAAAAAAAAATGTGTTATTGTATCACTAGACACGAATAAATATGTAGCAGTTGGTATGTTTATCTTTTCAATGTCAAATGGGCGTTGAACCTTTCAATATTTGTTGCACTTTTTATCTAAGTATTTTAGTTCTTTGTATACAAAAGTTAGGTAGCTGACACATAATATTAATAGGTAGGTACTTATTTGATGAATAACTTTTGGATTTGTTTTTAAAAACAATTGGTTGTATTGTCTTGCAAGAGTTGCATTTGTGTGTTGTGGTATTAATGTTTTCAGAGTTTTCTTGTTATATAGTTTGTTATATTGAGATATTTACCTTTATATATTATTTTATAGATATGGTATTTAAAAAAGTTACAACGTAAAGCAACTAGTCTGTCTGTTCATTTGATGTCTGTTCATTGAATGTAAATTTTCGACCATTATTCATATTATTTAATGAATTAATATAAACTGCTAGAATTTAGTATAATCGATACCAAACATTACCAAGTAAACTCCTTAAAATTTAATAAAAAATGTCAAACAATCAAGATATTCTTGGGTTTACGACTATCCTAAGTAAGAAAGGTCTTCTAAAAGGAGAAAAATTGGCAATTATAATATTAAAAAAAAAACAAACGCATTTCAAAAAAAAAATAGGCCCGAGAAACTGAAAAATAACTGAACTACAGATTTCATTCAAAAGACAAAAATACGTTCTAGAAGGGACGGGCATGTACATATGACCTGTAGTAGAATTCCTTTTAGTTTTGGATTAAGCAACGACTTCAACAGAAAAGTCTTGCGCGCATTTATGTCTTTTGAATTGAAATTTTATTGAAATATTTTTTTCTATTATATTTGCCTATTTTGTATTCTTTTCACAGCTTAATGATTGTAATTGTAGATACCTATATGAATCATAGATACTGTTTCAATTAATTATGCAATGTAAATGTGTCGTGACTTTGCGGTTCATAAAGTTCACGTGTGTGGGCATCAACTTCAATGTTCTGAGCTCCTGGTATCTAAGTATCGAAAATGTGCTAAAAAATCCTAATTTACTCCTTTTTACTATATATTATAATAGTTTATGATACTGTTGCATAATAAGGGTTCTTATAACACGAGTGAGTTTTAAAAAAACGAGCCGGCAGGCGAGTTTTTTTAAAGTATCACACGAGTGTTATCAGACCAAGTTATGTACAGTATCACACACTACTTTATCTACTCTCATACTATAATACATAAACTAATTTATTTTACGAACAAAACCAAACATTTTTTAATTTGAATGTAAAATATTGGCGCCAAACATCGATTGCGCATGCGTGTTATTTTTTTTCTTCCGAATCGGCGGTTTCTTTTTTTAAAGTAGAGGTTCAACCTTCTTGGTCCAGTGGAGGTTTTATAGGTGTATCGTTATGATTAAAACGTTATTTAATGATATAGGTGTCCATACAAGACCTGTATCGTAATAAAACTTTTTTTTGGCCTGTGCGTAATGTTTGTCATAAGAGTTATGATTTCAATTTTATAATATCTTTGTATTATAGTATCAGAGTAGATAATAGTAGTTTATGATACTGTTGCATAATAAGGGTTCTTATAACACGAGTGTGTTTTAAAAAAACGAGCCATAGGCGAGTTTTTTTATAGTATCACACGAGTGTTATAAGACCAAGTTATGTACAGTGTCAAACACTACTTTATCTACTCTCATACTATAATACATAAACTAATTTATTTTACAAACAAACTTTGTTTAATTTAAATGTAAAAAAAAAATATGTTGGCGCCAAGCGCGTTTCTTTTTTTTTTTCTTCCGAATCGGCCGTTTTTTTTTTAAAGTAGAGGTTCAGTCCATATGGCAGTTGTATAGGTGTATCGTTATGATTAAAAAGTTATTTTATGATACAGGTGTCCATACAAGACCTGTATCGTAATAAAACTTTTTTTTTGGCCTGTGCGTAATGTTTGTCATAAGAGTTTTGATTTCAATTTTATAATCTTTGTATTATAGTATCAGAGTAGATAAAATAAATTATATGATCTCATCTGGAATCAGCGACGTGGAATTCTTCTGCATAGCATACCTTTGCTTTTTTAATTCCTTTCTTTCATAATATGTAGGTATGTCTACAAGTGTTACTTTGTGTACCTGTAGACACTATACCTAGGAAGGTACCACAGAGTCATTCTTGTAGTTAATGTATATCTTGAGAAGTGCAGGAGCAGAGCAAAATACATTAACTATATTAGATTCAAATTCCGCCGATTATATTTTTTGGTTCTACGTAATGCGCATTTTGCAATAATCAGATATGTTTTGAATCTCTAGGTAGGTTACATTTTATAAAGCCTTGCTAGAAAGTCGAAGATCACGATATTTAAGATAACATTAGATCCTTAATCTTTAGTCACGTTAACCTGAACATCTATAAGTAGCTTAAGAACTGGTAGAGAGTGAAAATAAAACTAGTATTAAAAATGGAAGTAGGTACTTAAGTTACCTACTTACAGCTTTAGTTTTGTCGGATGCTGATAGATGCTTTTTCATCATTGCGATGAAAACGCATCTATTTGTCGAGGCCGTCGGATTGACGACCACCATTTTAATTTGCTGTCAGGTGACGTGTAGTCATATCCTAAGAGGCTTGCTTTGTTTTTTTTGGAAAGAACATTATCCTCTAGGTTGGTAATTTCTGGTTGTCATACTACTTTCCAATGATAATAAACCTTCCACAAAACTGTTTGTGGACCAAAAAAATTGCCTCTGTTTGTCAAAATTGACAATATCTTTTACATAACTATGTTTTACTTACCTACATATTTCGCTTTTCATATTACATATTTGGTATGTTAATCATGAGTGGGGCAAGCAAGTCTAAAACCTATAAAAACCTATAAAACATCATATAGGTAATCTAATATCTCATTTCTTCGCGAATAATGTATATTATTAAAGTAGGTGTTTTTTTTGCACCACTATATAAAATTTGTTATGCGCATACGTGTGCGGTACATTGTTTATCGTGGGCCATTTTGGAGACAAAATATCTTAAAAACGCATTGCGTCATTTATGTAACAGTGAAGCGAGCTTTGCATTATTTAAGAGCTACAGCGCCTTGACCGTCCCCAAAGAATGCAATGTGCTGAAACAGTGACCGCATAATGAACAGGGCGCGTCGGATCGCTTGATATGTGACTAGTGTAGTGAAACTGTGTGTTTGGAAGCTATTGGTGCGGATGATGCGACGTGTTCCGCCGGGCGCGGCGAGGCGCGAGCGGGGTGCGCGCCGGTGGCGTGCCGTAGGTCGGGCATAGTGTCGATGGCCGAGCAATGTCACCCCGCGCCGAGATATTCGGCCCCCGCCACCCGCTTCGCAGCTCCGCCCGCTTCCACCCCTTCCACTCTCGAGCGATACCACCATTTCCGATTCGTAATTTTTGGGGGCCTCTCGAGTTAGGTAATTTTTTTCCAAGATTCCATTTCGGCAATGTGCAACGAAATCCATCCAAGTTTTTGACTGATCAAAATTGAGGCTGAATATCTAAATGGTTCGTTTTGCTGCATTCTTTGAGACAAGGTTTTCGTGGTTGATATGTTAAAATTTCAGTAGTTGGATAATTTTCAGGCTTTACAGACAAAGTTGCGTGTCATCCATCCTGTGGACAACATGGTTAGTGTTGTGGTAGGTCAACTCTTAGGCGTAGGTAATCGCTTAGTTAGTTATATAACGCGCACGCAGCGTCAGCAGGTGCTAGCAAATCTTGCGATCGTCCGCGTGATATTGGGCGATGTCGGTCGTCGACCTCTCGCTATCTGCGTTATTTAGCCCGGCTCAATGTCGGCGCAATGTCGAAACTCACTCAAGTTCACAGACCGAGCCGCGAGACGCCACGTTCCTCAGTCAACTGTTTTGTTCGACCGAATTTTTATAGACTTACACATCCTTCTAGATATAATCGATTCGGACTAGTTTATAGTTATTAATTTAGTAAATAGCTATCATTATGCAAACATATTTAAACTTGTATATAGCTATATTGGGTATATAATTTTGGTAAACATAAGTAGCTCAAATTTATCAATCAAAAAAGTTCGACGTATGCGTAGCTACCTACTTTTTTACCATTAAGTTACACAGCCTGCTTTGCTTAAGGATACCTTAAGCAATTCAAAACGAAAATTTGAAAATAAATTGTAGTCGGAGAGCCTGAGACAGCAAATACGTAATATGAACATGCGACCGGTATCAGCCCTGTGAACGGTATGTAATATCGTATGACATAGGTATACCGTTGTGTCGCGAGCACTCGGTCTCTGGGCTGCGGGTCGCGGCGACCTCGGTCGCGCGGAAACCGTGCGGCGGTCAAGGCCGTCGTCTAGACGCACCCTCCGCCCGCGCATCCCCGCACCACCACCTCCCTACAATATCCCCCCTCCCATCCCAACCACCGTATTACCTATATTTGCCTCCACAGCCGCCGAGATTTGCCTGGGCAAAGCTTCTGAATCCTGACCTACCCAAATGTAACTGGCGTTATAAACGTGTATGTTTTGTTAGTTGGGCTCAGATAAGATAGTGCAAGACTATCTAATGATTAATTCATACATTAAACGTGTCATATAAAATGTCTTATCGTGATTGGTAGATTTCCAGACTTTGTATTGGGCTTACTTTCTATTTTATGGAAATAGTTTGGAATTGCTTCGTTGGTAGGCGATCGGTAGATTGGTAGATGCGTCACGGTTCTAAAACGCATTTAATTTTTTTATACGGGTGCATGGATGCATGGATGGTTTCAATATTTCAATAAATATCAGAGAACATTTTTAATGCGATAACTTGCTAGAAATTTTGCAAGGTAAAGAAAACTGCCAGAGATGATAAAACATTGAAAGTATATTTTTATATCAAAAAACTTTCCGTTTGGCCTTGATCTTGAAAAATGAGTGCCGACTGATAAACGTAGTGATGTAATACTTTAGCTAAAAGTAACATTATTTTACTAATATTAGGCGAAAGGTAAAAAGGTTTGCATGAGAGGTTTAATGACAGAAGAGAAAACTCGTGAACAATGTAAGAATAAAGACAGATGATGGGCTGTTGTCGTGAAAATAGGCGTGAGTATATGTATATATTATGTAATATTAACGCAGTACCATATACTATACTTAATTTTATACGACTGCTATAGGGCATTACGGAATTTCCATCTGACTGGGGAAGTACAGAAAATTACAGTAAGTAAAGAAAATGCGTTGTTTAATTGGGTTAGTAGATATCCCTCCCGAAATTTTTGATTTTATAATAGCGTGATAAAACGTTATTTTATAATGGATTTTTTTTCGAAGGGAATCGAGCACGTGAGTCATTCCGACTAGTTTGATATGATAACAATACAATTTTTATTGGGGATATCCACCCTTAGGGGTGTAACACTGCACACATATAAAAGTACGGTTGCGGGAGTTCCTTGAAGAGGGGAATGTTGTCAGTACCAGCTTTGGTATCCTCTATTCCATTGGTATTGCTAACATTTATATGTAACGGTAAAGACTTTCCATCACGTTTGGTGACTTAATGTATGAATAAAATAACTACGTATTTATGTCATTTGTATTATGTAGTGTAGTGATCTAACGACTTACATTTGAACCCGTAATGAACTCTCAGGGTGAAGGGCAAGGAAAGGCATGGTCCACTTTTTCTGTAGGGCGAATGCGGGACCTTTTTCGAGCTCTATCCTTAGATCAATAATGTTCCCTAAATAGAAATAACGCGAACACATTTACATTATTTACCTTACAGAAACATCTAGAGCTGATTAAATTTATTTGTCTGATGAATCATAGCTATCGAGTTCCATATTGTGTGCATTGAAATATGAAACTCATAATATGAGTTCAAACTTATGTAAATACAACTCATAATTTTTATATTCTACACAACTGCTAAAGAAAACATCTGTGTAAACTTCGTACACATAAATACTATATGTATGAGGGATTTCGCGTCTGTTTGTGTGTGTAAATTTAACATTAAAATAGGATATGGAGAGCGTGAGCCGAACGGCAGCATATTTGATTCTATGTTGAGGTAGGTCCGGAATACGCGACGATTACCGACCGAACAAACCGACAACCGTTAGCAGTTTTTTCTGAACTTTATTTATGCGAGTGTCACTGAGAGATCGCAGCATCCGGTGTGTTGAATTCATTGTTTCTTGTATAATTTAACCACCGATCTTGTATTAAAATTAGGTAGATAATGTTATCTCAATATTGTAGAACAATGTCGAAAATGTATGACCGTTTTATGACAGAATTATTTTAAAATCATCACAGGGTTAGTCCCAATTGTGCCAAAAATTTGTACATTGAAGCTTGGTACTCTGTCTCTTGGTTTATCTTATTTTGGTTTTAGGAGCAACTGATCGTCATTTTATCTCCCAACCGCGTCTGTTCAGCAAATATTGGCTAGCCGTGGAGGTTATTTTGGGCCCCAACATTTCGTCGTTCGTCGTTCCCTATATCAAAAGTCCAATTTTTTGGGCCTTTGGGCCTTCGAATCCTGTATTTTATTTGTTCTCCAATCCACTTTGACATCGCGGTAATCAAAATGTAATAGGTGTTAGTTTCGTTCTCAAGGCTACATTTATCTACGTACCTATTACGTTTTAAAAATAAATCGTGAGCTATTTGCTCTGAACAGTGATTCGAGCGGCGATAAGCCTTGGACTTTTATACACTAGTGAGCTAGCTACAGGGTCCGTAATTGTAACTTAATAATATTAACATGACATCTATATGTATCACATTATGGAACGCAATAAATGTATTGAGTATTGAGTATTGAGCTACCAATAGGATGCTCAACTGCTGGTATGCGATCACCAAGTCCCGAAAATGCCCATAATACAATCATACTTCTACTTAAAGCCTATAACAAGTGCGTAAGTGAGATTGTGATTGACCATACAGCCAGCAATCGCCATGCCATTTAGCTGATTTCACTAAGGCAAAAGTGTTTTCCCATATCTTTTTATTTTTGTGCGCAAAATACTGACTCTTTCATACAAATTGCATAATATAATAATAGTCGGGATGTGTATGAAATTGGTAGTAGATAAATATATAATTATGACATTTGATAGAGTCACCAGAATACATTGTATTTTATTCAATTTAAGCTGCGTTACCACATTTTACAAAATTATTTTCATTTAAAAAATCACTTTACAAGGGTTTTTAATGATGATTGGTGACTCTATCAAATGTCATAATTATATATTTATCTACTACCAACTTCATGCACATCCCGACTATTATTATATTATGCAATTTGTATGAAAGAGTCAGTATTTTGCGTACAAAAATAAAAAGAAATATTCATTTGTGAAAGCCATCTTTATTTTTGAACGGAACAGTTCTTTCGCGTAATTAAGAGTTTCCCCAAAAAAAGTCCCTGAAGAAATGGGTGAAATGGTTATGCCTGGAGACATTTTTAAGTGTTCCTGGTGATATTATAAACTGAAATCTCTGAAAACTGTTTACGTAATACATTTTAACCCATTCGTTCTACATTATATAAGTGGTTATTGTATTCGATCATTTGTACGAAACAGCTAAAACTAGACTAAAATTATAATATATGCCTGTAAGCCGATGTCTGTCTGTGGTCCATAACGTATGCGTCCCAAACGGCAGCCAAGCCTGCCCCAACTCTGTAGTAGTTACGAGGCTACGAGCTCGATGTTTGGCGGTCGCAAGGCCGCCACCCGCTCTATTCCAAATGACGTTTATCTATGAAGGTGAGACCACGGACGCACGGTCGGTGAACTCGGCGGCGTATTATGAATACCTACGTACCTATTTTGCGCTAACAATATAAATAGTGGTGTGGCGCTTTGACGAATGAGGCTTTATACTAATTCATAAAATGCATGTTTTTTATGGCTTTTTTATTTTAATTTTGGGTAACGATTTAACTGTTATGATAGGTAATTAGTCTTGCACTTATAAATTACATATTTTATGATACTAAAGTAGTAAACTAAAACACTGCTCTCGCAGTTACCAACGTTGCCTTTGAATGCTTGTATATCCTAAAGGTGTCAATTGAGCATTGCTTTCTAAAAGAAGGAAAAGAAAGGAAACGATGCCTTCCCAAATCGTATGAAATGCAGTCCAGCCGGCCTCCACCTGCTACACCAAGAGCTCATTACGAACAAGAACTTTTAGTATTCTTTAACATTGGTTGTCTCCACTTTTATATACTATTATAAAGAGTAAAGATTTGTACGTTTGTAATGAATAAACTCAAAAACTACTGGGCCGATTTCAAAAATTCTTTCACCATTCTAAAGCTACACCCTGAGTAACATAGGCTATATTGGATTTCCACGGGAACGTTTTATCACCCGTGCGAAGCCGTGGCGGATCGCTAGTTTAAGACAGCTCTAATTGGTGCCATTTTGAATACAGGATACGTTTTAAATATAGCAGGTACCAATGAATATTATGTAATTTAGGGCTTTAACTATTCTAACACTTGCCTAATACACAATACGCTTTCAAATATCTAACGCGTACGCAATTAGCTAGGGCCTACTGATACTATTTTTATCTTAACTGTGGAGGCGTTGGGATTGATTTTATTAGTAATTGGGTCGCGATAGGGGCAGTAAGTGGTAGATACTCTCCTATTTACCTAATATAAATCTTAATTAGTAGCAACTTGTATTTCGTATACATTGTACGTAAGAGTACTGGAAACCTTGTCTACCTTTTTCCCATTGTCATCTTTTCCTACCTCCTCTGCAGGGGGTAAGCTAACTGCTACTTCTAGTGTCTCTAGTGTTGTAACAACTTATAAGCTACAGTAACTGCTATTAGTTGGGGTCTGTGCTGATGAATAATTGCCTAGTAAAACAAGTTCCTCAAAATAGTAACCCAATTTCACTCCAAAGCCCAGAAGACAGTGTAAAAAGAAACCTGGTAGATAAAGTAAAATTAATCTAGGGATTCAATACACTCGTTATTTTTTTATTTTGGTCGAATATTTATTAAAATCAAAGGATTCATCAATTTATTTTCCAGGTTTTTTGTTTCAATATTTAATAAGGTAGGTGAATATATCAATCAATCTTCTAAGTGCATCGAATATTATTTGATTTATTGTATCCTTGTAAAACAGCACTTTAGGGCGACTTCGTAATATATTATGGACGTAATGATTTGAGAGCATTGCGTTTATAATATGCAACTTGTACATGGATATATATTATGAATGTTCGTCCTGTTAAGCTAAGCATATTACGTATTCTGTGGCTGTGCCGTCTCGTTGTTTCCATGCTACACACGATAACAGCTTACCAGCAGCTGGCCGTATATTCTCTGGAAATTGAGAGACATAAAATGTATACTTCGGTTTGGCCCACGGGTCCGCCCGCGTGAATGTCGGTTGTCGCTATAACATCGGTTATCGTTATGAATTGTAGCCTATGTGTTGTTCTGATGTACAAGCTAATATTATTGTAAAGTTACATTAAAATCCATTCAGTAGTTTTTATGTGAAAGAGTAACAAACATCCACCCATCCATACTTACAAACTTTCGATAGGTATAATATAATTATTTTTAATAAATATGCAGACATTAAAAGTATGTGCGTTTCTTAATATTTCCATTATATTTACTTAAGATTTTTCAATACTTAATCAAGATGGCATACTGACAAAATGTTCACTAATTTATGCTGTGCCTGTTATATATTTGAAACGCTACGAAACGTACTAATTTCTTTCGTAAACATCAAATTGGTACGTTTTGTAGCGAGTAATTCAAATCGCTACACTATCAGTTTCAATGTAAAAATCGTGCAAAAACATTCAAAATAGAATGCAGAGCTATGTGTTGAAAGTACCTAGTATTTCTAAATCTATTGTTTCGGTAGTCACAACTATATCTATCACATTTCATCTATGTTCGATTCGAACTCATAATGGTAGTGGAGCCCACAATGCTAAATGTGTAGTTGCTCTAGTGTCGCGGAAACCTATTAAAATTGGTAGATTTGATGATATTTCATTGATTGACGGAATTAAAGGCTAATATGTAAGGTATTCTCCCTTATATTAATCAGACGCGTTCGAGTAACTCCCAAAATTCCTTCTAGGGCTCCCCTACTATAAAAATATCTGCCTCCGTATCTATCACATGTGTTTTATAGCTCAAAAAGCTACGCCACGTGATCAATAAATCAATAATTTATTATAACTCTTAACTCAAGGCTCAACATGACGTTTGTTTTTTAAACAATCTCAAGTCGAAATAGTACATTCAACCTGTCCCCGTTCTGAAAAAAAAAAATACCTACCTAACTCGATAAACCCAAATAATTATACAAACCATTCATTATAGGCCAACAGTTTCACTACAACTAAACTAAGAAGTTTAGTTGTAGTGAAAGATCATTATTCAATCCATGTGACGCATCACAGAAAATGAAATACCTTTTTTAATAATAGACAATGTTTTATGTAATTCTCCCAATTTTACTTTATTATAAGCAGTGTTTGGCTTGTCTAAAGTTTTATTTAACCTTGTATTGTTTTTAATTACTTGCTGAAGCACGGTTACAAACGAATTGCATATTTAATCAAAATAGACTTGGATTCACGACCTACACAAAAAGTATTGACAAGCGTATGTTGCCGTAGTCTCAATTCTGTAATCAGATTTCATTACTTATTGATTTTTTTTGTTCAATTCAATTTTTGTGACATAGGTCGCCCTACGCAGAGCTTGATATAATGTATGTCACCTAATATTGATAAAAGCCTTTGCCAAAGTAAGAGATTCCATTACATTAATAAATTTACCAAGTTCTACTTTACTCAGAGCTGTGACTACAGGCATAAATGGAGACGAACTTACTATATCTATGAAGTTAATAAGGTTCAAAATCGAGCAGATAACGCACCATGCTGTTTAGAGAAAATTGTGAAGATATCTTGGCGTTATTCAGTTTCGCCTCTATTGGCAGTCTGTTTAATAAGTAATACATAAAAATAAAAACCTTAGCTGCACATGTGACGCATCAGACATGAATATTAAATTTGATTAGTGATATAGCTACCTACATAGTCGTAGGTATTCGCCTACGACTATGTAGGTAGTATAAGCCTTTGCCAAAGTAAGAGATTCCATTACATTAATAAATTTACCAAGTTCTACTTTACTCAGAGCTGTGACTACAGGCATAAATGGAGACGAACTTACTATATCTATGAAGTTAATAAGGTTCAAAATCGAGCAGATAACGCACCATGCTGTTTAGAGAAAATTGTGAAGATATCTTGGCGTTATTCAGTTTCGCCTCTATTGGCAGTCTGTTTAATAAGTAATACATAAAAATAAAAACCTTAGCTGCACATGTGACGCATCAGACATGAATATTAAATTTGATTAGTGATATAGCTACCTACATAGTCGTAGGTATTCGCCTACTTATGTTGCATCACGGTTATTATCATATACACTGCAATGTCAAAAGTACATTGACCTCGCAGCTCGCATCCTTGAACACTTTTTCACGCTTATCTTTTGATAGATAATTTTATTTTTTTAGTGCAGCTCTGTATAAATAAAGAAAGACGATGTTTTTCAGGTGTTCGTGGATACATCCAACGAATTTCTGCCTGTGAGTAATGTCGTCAGTTTTTATTTTTATTTTAAAATGAAACAGTACAGAAATAACTTGGATGTTGGAAAGTATAGGTGTAATATTGCTGTCTCTGTCGATTGCAACGTGACTCCTAGTGTTTGCCAATTGTTATAAATATGACGTCAGTTGATACGATGGGCCAGGGGTGCACAGACTTGGTCTACTGAGAACTGTTAAAGCTCTGAATGGTCCGCTATTGCAGCTGCTGGCACATTTGTTAATCATTATTTGAAAAGAGACTTCGAAGACACAGGTCTTCCCTGCGATAAAAATACCACCCAGCGTACAGGATTCACAGCATTTTTTTTAGAATTATATGTAGGGTTTTGATCTGACGTAACAGACTCGAAACTTCGCGAGTCGTTATCACACTTGTCACATCCTTAAAGGTACTGAGTGTTCTGACGGATATTTAGAACCGACATAATAATCTCATCTGTTCCTTCGTCGGACTAGTGGGGACAGTCCAGTTCAGAGGACAGTCTGTTATTTCACTTATTTCCATTTGCTATGATTCTGACATACCTACTCCTTATAATTTTTATTTTAAAATTAGAAAAGTTGAGAGCTTTTAAAGGTAATCAGGGTTTTAATATTAATCATAATTGTCTTGTAGAAAATAAAACTGAAATAATTTCTTTATCCAAAATCCGAATAAAAATTACATTAGAATTTTTGTGTATTTAAATAACAAATCCTCCAAACCGAGATCGTTTGGTCACACAACTGACCTACGGCACTTTCGGCGTGTTGTGCTAAGATAAGCAGTTTTGTAAGTGCGCATACGCACTCGTACATACCTACCTACTGTCACGATACTTTCCGCCTCAGTGCTTACCTACATAGAGATTATATTTATATTGTTAACATAATACATAGAATTCGTGGATTCGAGTTATTCGTTTTCATCTTTTTTATACTTACAATTAGAGGATTAGAAAACGTTATTTGTGTAGGAAATTTTTGGATTTCCTGAAGGAAAAATTAATGTTTACCTAATTGATTTTACTAATTTAAAAAAGTTGTACTTTGTGAATATTACGGGTATCCATATCCAGTATACATTGTCTGTTCTTTTATTATTTTTTAATTGTTTAGGATGACGTTATGTCTTGGTGTGATATTTATTTCTTTATTTGACGTTTGATTTAAAACATTTTTTTCCGTTTGGTAGGTAATTATGACTAATTTTGCACCTTTATACCTAATTATGATTAGGTTTGAGACGGTCGACGGCAAGGCTCTTTCCGTAACAAGCGTGAGGTCATCATTCCTTTGATTGGCGGTCAAGGTCTGAGACATGAACTGTATGACATATGACAGTGACAAGTATTATGTATTTGATATAATTGTTACCTTTTTTTTAACATGAGGGAAAATCCTTCATGGATGCTATGTATATATATACTCCTACCGACTAAAAACCCTCACGTACCGCCTAATAGCCTGCGGTGTGTAGCCCCGGGTAAGCCCTCGGAAGGATGTCCCAGCACTACCGACAGACCTGCGGCTGCGGCCTCGCCTAAGGGGTGGTTCGGGTATTATCCGGGCGTCTATGGGGGGGGGGTCGGGTGTTATCCCGCTTCTTAGGAGGGGGGGGGGGGGGGGGGAGGGCGTGCGTGAATCCCTCACGTCACGCTGCCGTCATGGGCCTGCTTCTGTAAGGACGGTGAAGTGAAGTGAAGGAAGACACGTTGGCGGCGCCCAAGCCGCCGACTACGTAACTCGGGTGGGAGAGATCTCTCCCGCTCCCGCCCCGTCGCCTCTTTCACGAGCATGACCAGCTCGCAGAAAGAGACGGCGCTGGAGACCATGGTTCGTACCATGGTCTTGAGCGAGAAAGTGTCCACGTCCAGACCCGCCACGAGGACCCGGCGCTGTTCCGCCCACGCCTTGCACTACACCAGATTGTGGAACGCTGTATCGTCGCTGCGGTCTTCTCAGTGCTGACACTCGGCCGTGGTTTCCCGGTGTCTTCGCTACAGATACTTACCGAAGCTACCGCGCCCGGTAAGTATCTGTGACAACCAGTAGGAAAGAGCACCATGTCTTCTCTCCAATCATTCGTCCATGACCGGTCTGACGGGGAATCCTCCTTTTGGTTGCTCAAGTCCTTTCATGTCTCCACGGTTTCCTGGTAGAGCTGGGACCGCTGGGCCTCGATTTTTCGAGACGCAAGCCTGCTCCAGCGCCTCCTTGCGCCATTTAAAATAGAGACGCAAGGGCTCTCGCTTCCAGGTCCCATGGAGGGGTCCCGGCTAGGAGACATGCCGCTTCACCTGAGATTGTGCGGTATCCCCTTATCACTCTGACGGCCATCGCCCTCTGTCATTGTCATCATCAAAAATACTATATAGGTAAATTAAAATATGTAGTTTTTACTTGCTGTTCTCGCGCTCTCTGCAGCTCACTTCAAATAGCGAGTATGAACCCCGTCTACCGTGAACCCATTCCTTAGCATTCATTCATATATATATATATATATATATATATATATATATATATATATATATATATATATGTCGCCGCCAACTAGCTTAATCAGCCGTCCAATTAACTGCCTAGGCAGTTAACTAAACGCCGCCATTCAATTGACGGTTGAATGATATTCAGCCGTTTCGTTTGTTACATCATTTAATAACCTGGCTGGCTAATGCTTAGACCAATCGTAAGATGGGGCACTACCTCGAAAGAAGACAGAGGAGTATTCACAGAAAAATTGTGATAGGATTATTGTTATAGCTGCGCAATGCTTTTATTTTTTTATAACCATGCACTTTTCTAACTGTTTAATTAAATGGCTAGGCAAGTAGTTAAACGTCATCGATGCAAGCTATTTGCCTAGCCGTTTAATTATAGCCTTTTTTTACTCCAGGGTAGGCAGAGACAATATCCCGCGATGTGCTTCTATCCTTCCATTTTGTATTCACAATAATAAATAAAAAGTAAAGTTCTTACATAAATATCTTACTTCTACAACCAATAAACAAAGAATTATGATGCTGAACATGTATTTTATTGTGTTACTTGATTTTTATGACCTAGATGTAATAATATCGCGCTGTAAATGTGTAGCCTTACACCTAAGTAAATAATCCCGACCTACGGTAACAAGGCCTTGAAAGTTATTGCTTACTTACGCATTCAAATGATATTGTCACGAGCTGGGGTTCGGAATAAAAAACGAAATCATTCGTCATCGAAGTTATTATACAGTGTACAGTCGCTATTGGTATGAGCTCAACACATTCGAAATTCCCGACCACGTTCAAAAACTTATAAAACAATTAAAAAGTGTGTAATTTGTCCTTTAAATTAAGTTACACAATTTTCATGATTTTTTTTGCCCCTCCCACCGTCCTTGTCACAGCTGGTCACACTGGTCACATTTGTAAGACTCCGCCCTCCCCTAGTGCGACGTTACATATTTTGCGAACGAAGGAGTTTTGGAAAAAAAATCATAAGTGTCGTTTCTTTCTCGTCATTTTTATTTGCAATTCTTTGATTTTAAATTCCACATTACCCTCAATATTGTCACTACTTTTTAAACTTTTCTATAATTTGTTAACTTCTTCTTGTAAAATTTCTTTCATTGTTTTATCAGCATAAACTGCACTGTTTGTTTCATATATTTTTGAAGTTTTCGTAAAGCAATAGTTTAAAAATCATGTTTTAACACTTAGATTATAATAGATTTTGAAATGTGACGTCACAAAATTTAAGACCCCTCCCACCCCCTTGTCACACAATGTCACACTTCGTCGACTCCTCCCCTACCCTTTAACGTGTGACATAATTCTTGGATGACCCCTTTGTAAATTACAAAAAATGTAGCAAAAATATAAATATTTTTAATAAAACTTGTAAGTGTCAGAAGCTTCTTTCTAAGTGTGTGTGTACTTAGTACCCCCCCGTTGTCTAGTGTTAGTCTTCCCTACAGGAACCAGTTTCTGAGTTAAATAGTGTGTGTTAATTCAGTAATGGCTTCTTTATGTCAATTTTCATCCAAATAGGTTAAACGGTTTGCGCCTAATTGAGTAACAAGTTTCTGACGTCACAAACTTTCACATTCATTTCTTATATTAGTAGGATTCACTTCTTATATCATTTATCTTATCTTATTTATTTTATCTTTATTGTCAATCTACTTAACATTAGTAGGAGATACAATTCGCCTATCCCTCATAACACAACACGTAGAATCGTGATTATAAAGTCTTTTTTGAGTAATTAATGTAAAGGACATTGCATGAAAACGTCCCCACCCACCAACAGATTTGAAACATATATCATTCGAAGCGTCTAGAAGGATAGATGTTTTTTACCATGGAGATTTACAAAAAGTTCTATAAAATATTTCTTTTCCTATAGTTTACGCGAATATGATTAAAGCGATGCATACGAAGTTGCAAAAAAACACAAGTGCGGTGTGCGTAGACGCAGGTAGTGCAATTCGCGCCAAGCAGTCGTCACTTGTTCGTTGTTTACTAACTTTGCATATATCTGTATATATTCTGTGAGAGCGAGCATTCTTACAAAACCCTTAACGGACCATCGGATTTGGTACAGAGCGAACCACTGAACTTTGTATGCTCCGAACCAAATCCGATCTTCTGAAGAGCAATCCATCGGTTATAATGATTAAAGTCCTTATAGACCACCGGATTTGTTGTAACTGCCCGAAATACCGAACCATGTACTCATCGTAATGTGCAACATAAGACCGGACTGGATGCTCCGGTTCCACTTAATACCTAAGTATACTTTCAGTTGTTTTCAAGCGTTATCTTTGGAATTTTTGAATTGAATTGTCTATGAAAGTATCGTTCACAAAACGCAAAACGCGGTTGGTCTGCTATAGTCTACTCCGAACCAGTACGAACGTGTGGGCGACTGCCGAACTGTTTTGATGGTTCGGTATAGTTTCCAGCATATATCTTGACCTCAAGTTCCGAGAGAAACGAGTCCCTGACGCGTGCATATTGGTTTGATATATTTTATGAGTGTATAGATCTCCGCACTATCCTAAAAAGACACTCAACTGCGCCAGTACATTTTGTGAAATTAGGGTCATGATATATACCGATTACTATCCTTCCAAAGATAATACAAGGTTTACCGTTTCACCACAGAGTAAGTAATATACTAACCATAGGGATAAGCTTACTAACGCTCGAAAACGACTGGAAGCATCCTTATGTAGTCTGTGGAATCAGACCGTCAATATCGATGTCAGTTTGTCTGGTTACATTGTTTATTAAATTAAAAAATACATGATGACTGAGGATGATGACCGATCTAATTCACCTCAATGTTATTCTTTTACGACTATGTTTATTTTTAGTACAATTTTTCATTTGGTTACATAAAATATAACTTTGTTTAAGAAAAACATACTGTTGTATGAAAATATACACATTGATTGGAAAAGCTTTTTTAAATGAACCCTATAAATTTTCCAACTAAATCAGTTGTTTTGTCTTTTTTTTAGGAGCGAACAACCTGACATGCATTCCTTGTCTGTTGGAGGGTGGGGGCGGAGTCCATACAAAATCCGGCATCCCCCTTTGATATAAAGTCGTAGCTAGCCGTGTATGTATTTATAAATCTGAGTCTGTAGGCTGTAATAAATCCATTTTTACCGGGAGTAGAGCTTAGATTGTCTAGTTTTTGCAGTGGTTAGACTATGCATGGAGAAAGGCGACGTGAAGGAAAATTGAAGTGTCCTACGAAAAAAAAATTATGTTAATATATTCAGCTGGGCTAGTCGCGTATTAAGTCGGTTATCTGAGACGATTACAATCAAGAACATTCGAGAGTCTTAGATTTCATTCGTGAAAACTGAAGATGTCGCTAGTCCAAAAAAGAAAAAAGATCATTTGTAGTATATGGCATTAAATCGACTCATTTGTACAATCAGGAGTGTTGGCTTCGATTAACAGGTTGGGTTCTTGAATACATTTTGGAAAAGTGCCAAGTAGACGGCAATAAAGACGGCTCGCCCCTCTATTGGATAGGATGATGAAAATATAGTTAAATATGAATATAACAGGCATAACCATAACGGTCTTTCCTTTTTCGAAGTGAGTTCTCTCACTCCCCCTATTCAGATCGACCAACCATATTGTGAACTCGCGCGTTCGTATTAACCAGCAAATATAGGTTGATTTGATTTTACTCCAGTTCTTTCTTCTATATTAACTTATTTAATTCCACTGAGTATTAACTTTAGAACTGTAATAAAACTATAATTCCAAACAGTACAATATCACACAGTATACAGAATAGCGCTAATGGTTTACTGCATCAGAATAGAGCTGTAAGTGTCAATTTAAAAATAATGATAGAATAGTTTTTTTGCACCTAAGTCGACAATCCCGACCTATACTAACAAGACCTTGAAAACTATATTGAATTCAAATTATTTCAACTTCAGACATCACGCTGGAATTAGAATAGCTATATTTGAGGTGACATTTAAAGTTATTGCTGAAAATAGACACCTTCTCACCTTAAAGATATTCTTAGAATGAATTGGAAATTATATTATGTACTGATGGACATGATTTTTGTCGGCAAGCGACCGTATAAAAGCGGACGAAAAATAGGATGGGGGCTCATTCTGCTGTGAACTGTCATACTGTTCGGACGTAATCTTTCTTTCTTAACGCTTATTTTGAGAGTACCTACATTGTAATTTGTTAATTATTTTTAGGTTATTAAATTGTTGTTTTTTTTAATGGAATTTACTTCTGATTGCTAATATCAGAAGTGGGATAAAGGAAACATTTCCCACTATCATCCTGATATTTATTAGATTTTACTTAAACGTGTAAAAAGATTTCTATCAAAAATAATCAAGTGTGGGTACTTCTTTTTGTTTTTCTTTTTTTCTCAAGTACGTGTTTATTTAACCACGTTGCGTTGGTGCTACGGTATTTTGTGTGTGCGGTGATTTGATAAAGCTATGAAAAGATCGAGCCGCTCCCGGTCGCGTCACCGGCGACGCTCATCGGGATCGCGGAGTGTCCGCTCGCGGGACCGGAGGTCTCGTGGTCGGCGATCCCGCAGCCAGTCGAGTGAGCGAGTCCCGCATGAACGCCATCGTGATCGGCGTTCGCGCAGCTACACGCGTGATCGTTCGCTGCACTCCCGCAATCGCCGGTCGCGCAGCTATTCGCGCGATGATTCGCCGCACCGGCACTCTCGCCATCGCCGGTCGCGCAGCCACATGCGCGATGATTTGCCGCACCGGCACTCTCGCCATCGCCGGTCGCGCAGCCATATGCGCGATGATTCGCCGCACCGGCGCTCCCGTGGCCAGCGACCGCGCTGTCGCTCGCGTGGTGGGCCACCACATCGGCGTTCGCATGGCTGTCATGGCCGACACGCCTGTGAGCCGCCCTCTCGCAATCACCCTCATTGCCACCTCGAGTCCTGCCGTGGCCATACTGAAATACCTAGCAGCCAGGTACGTGCGGAGTGTTCACGAAGCGTGCGAACGCCCTCCATGCCACCGCCACCGCCGGTACCTCCAAGGAGTAACTGTGAGTCTCTTGATACTGTCTTATCGCGACTAGAAGCTATAGGACGCATTCAACATTATTATGTGTCGAACTTCGATCCAAACCTTCACGATGTTGATTCATGGTTCAGTGAGGTTGATAGGGCTAAGGTCGCTAACAGGTGGGACGATCGTGAATGTCTTTCTCGGATAGGAAATTGTCTCAAAGGCGACGCGAAATCTTGGTTGAGTGAGTGGGTGTCTAACGATCGTTCGTGGACCAACTTCAAAGCAGACTTTAAGCCATTATGCATTAAGAGAATAGATTCAGCGGGCATCCTATTTGAAGTTATGTCCACCAACTCAGATAAGCATCAAACTTATGCCGAATTTGCTCGCAAATCATTACTACGCTTGCGAATAGTCAAGGGTCTCAGCGATGACTTAATTACGGAAATAGTCTTAAGAGGTATTACTGATCCCCAGATAAAATCAGCTGCAATTAATGCCAACTTGAAACCAAATGACCTAGTGAACTATTTGTCGACTTTCATTAAACCTACAAAAAGTTTTAATGATACCCGCGCTAGCCGACAAATGACCCAGTTCAAAAATAATAACAACAACAAGTCACATGGTCTCAAGAAGCCGTTATGCACCCCGAATGTAGGCAAAAGTAAGTGTTATATATGTGGTGAGGTAGGGCATAAGCAGGTAACATGCCCTAAACGTTCAACCGATAATCCGGGTCCAACCACGTCTAATAATAACGCAACTAGTACAAATAATATGACGTGCGCTTATTGCAAAAAACCGGGCCACGAAATGAAAAATTGTTTTGCGAAACAGCGAGCCGGCGCAGAGTCACAGACTACTAGGCGAAATGTTAACTTTTGCTCAGCCCCGTTGCATAAGCGCAGTGATATTGTTGTAGGTGTTATTCAAGGCATGCCCATCGACATCCTAATTGACAGCGGCGCTATTGGTGTGTCCTTGATATCTTCTGCGGTTGTTAATCACTTCTCTTGCGCTAGAAAGACCGTCGATTGTCGCATTAAAGGGGTAGGCGAATCGGTTACTCAAGTCGATTCGTACGTCACACTAACGATTGAGTTGGATGGTATTTCGTTGGAAGTGGACCTTCTAGTAGTTCCAAGCAAATGCATGAATGCGCCCGTTATAATCGGTACGGATGTGCTTAATAGGGATGGTGTCATGTATATCCGAACTAGGAATAGTCAACACATTGTCCGGGACCATAACCCGCGGACGGTGTCAACTGTTGAGCCGAATGCGCAACCAGTTATTAAAACTTCTTTAATTGGCGATGATAAAATTAAATTACAGGAAATTTTATCCGAATATTCCGAACACATGATATCGGGTACCGCGACATCTACGGTCAATACTGGGTATATGCGCATTCAACTCAACAGCGATGTCCCTGTCAATTACCGTCCCTATAGAATGTCTCACAGCGAGAAATTAAAGATAAGGGATATTGTACAGGATCTACTGTCTAAAGGCATCATACGCGAATCGGAGTCGCCTTACTCTAGCCCTGTTTTGTTGGTTAAAAAGAAGGATGGCTCCGACCGGATGTGCGTCGACTATCGAGCGCTGAATCGAATCACAGTCAAAGACCGATACCCGCTGCCCTTGATCGATGATCATATTGATCGATTAGGTAAATGTAAATACTTCACCACGTTGGACATGGCAACAGGATTTCACCAAATCCGACTGGATGAGGCATCGATACCGTTTACAGGGTTTGTCACAAGTGAAGGTCATTATGAGTATGTCAAAGTTCCCTATGGCCTTGCCAACGCTCCAATTGCCTATCAAAGAATAATTAGTACAGCCCTTCGTGATTTCATTTCATCGGGAAAAGTTTTAGCGTATATAGACGACTGTTTGATCCTTTCCGACACTATTGACGAAGGTTTGCAGACTTTGAGAGAAGTCCTCAAAACACTGACTCAGGCAGGCTTCTCAATTAATTTAAAAAAATGTTCGTTCTTGTGCACTGAAATTGAGTACCTGGGACGGGTTATAACTAACGGGGAAGTTAGACCCTCGCCTGAGAAAGTTAAGGCCCTGGTAAATTCTCATCCCCCTCAAAACGTTAAGCAAGTGCGTCAGTTCCTAGGTCTAGCAGGGTATTTTCGTAAGTACATTGCTAATTATTCTCTGAAGACATCGTGCATCGCAAACTTGACTCGAAAAGACGTCCAATTTAATTGGGGACTTGAGCAAGAGGAGGTTAGGCAGGAGGTTATTAAAAATTTGACGAGTGCTCCCGTGTTAGCCATATTTGACCCAAACTTAAAGACCGAAATACACACGGACGCCAGTAGTCTGGGTTATGGAGCTGTCTTGATACAGATTCACGATGATGGTAGTAAACGTGTGGTTGCCTACTATAGCCAGGTGACCAAAGCCGCCGAACCTAAGTACCATTCGTACGAACTGGAGACCTTGGCTGTTGTAAAAGCGTTGCGACATTTCAGACACTACTTGATAGGCATACAGTTCACCGTGGTTACTGATTGTAACGCTCTTAAAGCTACTCAAAATAAAAAGGATCTATTACCGCGTGTGGCAAGATGGTGGATTTATTTGCAAGATTTTAATTTCACCATCTCTTATAGAAAAGGCGCCATGTTGCCACATGCGGATTACTTGAGTCGTAACCCGGTAAACTCAGTAAATAACATAGACAGACCTCGTAATTGGGCACAGATAGCACAGGCTGGAGATGAAGAGACACGTAACATGATTTTGGCTCTGGACCGTGGTGAACTAGACCCTTCCCGTTATACATTACGTAATGATGTACTGTACTATCGATACATTCAGGTGGGAGAAGAGCCAAGACTGCTTTGTTTTATACCGAAAGGTCAGCGCTTGAGTCTTCTCCGCATCTTTCACGATGAACATTGTCACATCGGTGTTGATAAAACTTTAGAGCTTATTTTAAGACATTTTTGGTTTCCGGGTTTGAGGACGTTTGTAAATAAGTACATAGGTCATTGTCTTACTTGTATCGCACACAAGAGAGTTCCTCGCGCACCTCTTCAGCCCATCTCGTCTTGGCCTAAACCGGATGTCCCGTTCGACACAATTCACATTGATGCGTTGGGACCTTTGCCCCAGTCAAAAGGCTTCAAACATGTTATGCTCGTCATCGACGCGTTTACTAAGTTCTGTCTGCTTACACCCATTCCCCGTCAAGACTTCGACGAAATGAAACAAGTCGTCCAAAATGTAATATCTTTGTTTGGCACTCCTCGCTTAATAGTGACAGACAGAGGACGAATGTTTGAATGCTCCAACTTACGACTTAATCGTGGATGGAAACTCTTGGAGTAGAACTCCATTATATCACACCCGAGATGCATCATGCCAACGGCCAAGTGGAACGCTATGTTCGGACCATTCTAAATATGCTTAGAATAGAGACCACTTACAGAAAGCGTGAGTGGGCTGAACAATTATGGCAACTCCAACTTATTCTCAACCTGACCAAGCAGAAATCCACACATACTTCTCCTTTAAACCTGTTGGTGGGTCATGAGAATGCTACTCCTGTCATCAGAACGTTGGTGCGAGATGTCGCTTTGGAGTCATGTACATCTAATCGAGAGGCTAGACGAGAGCTTACTAGGCAAAGGACGGCCGAACGGCTGTCTGGAAATCAGGCGGCAATGGATACTCGTGTTAACCGAGGCAGACGTCCTCCTCGTGTTTTTCAGGAAGGCGACCTGGTGTTCGTGACCAAGTACGCTCAGTCGACGGGCAAGCTTGATCACGGCATGCGCGGCCCCTATCGAGTGGCGCGGGTCCTGCCTCATGATCGCTACGAGCTGAGGCTGATGGCTGGGTCATATGGGAAGTCAACATACGCCGCTGCCCAGTTTATGGTACCGTGGAAAGGCGAATGGACTCCCGAGTCGTGTTCTGCCTTTTTTGAGGGTATGTGTACCCTAGTGGCCCTTGAGGTATTGTACTGTTGGCCCTTGAGGCACTGTTGGCCCTTGAGGCACTAGCACCGACCCGTTGGGAAGGTGTTTCAATGGCCATGGAAGCTGATCGGCCTTGCAAACCGATCAGTCGCTGTGAAACGTGCGTTCATAGTGTTCGTTATTTAGCATGTTCTATCTTTACTTATTTTTATCTTATTTGTGTGTCTAGCTGAGCACTTGGCATTCCATTGCTTTGTAGCAATAAATCGAGGCTAAATAATGAATTCTGCTTTGGAAGTGCTAGAGTACTCAGCTATTGTCTTGTTGTAGTTACTAGTAACAAACCTAACCCACTAAACTAATTAACATGTTTAGAAATGGCTCTTTTAAGACACTCTGCTTCTTGTAAACACTTGTCCCTTGTTCTCAGCAGCAAGTGACGGTGATGACCCAGAACAGGACCAGCCTGTGCCTGTCATGCACGATCAGCATGACGGTGACCAAAACGGACGCGATCAGGAACCAGGACCTTCTCGCCATACCCTAGATATGCCTGTACTTGACTAGCCCTTGCACCACTAATCTGTCGAGACGCCAGAATCATCAGGAGAGGCCGTGATGGACATGATTTTTAAATTACGGCAAGCGACCGTATAAAAGCGGACGAAACATAGGATGGGGGCTCATTCTGCTGTGAACTGTGATACTGTTCGGACGTAATCTTTCTTTCTTAACGCTTATTTTGAGAGTACCTACATTGTAATTTGTTAATTATTTTTAGGTTATTAAATTGTTGTTTTTTTAATGGAATTTACTTCTGATTGCTAATAGTACTTATATTTTTATGTTTAATTTTGGTATCTAGTATCGATTACTTACATAATAAGTCCCGTGGCATAATGTTAAATGCAATTCGTTGGCCGGCGTCGGCGTGTTGTAGAATAGAATGATGAATGCTTTGATCTGCTTGCCATACGCTCCTCCCTGAGAATCCCACTTCTGTCCTATATTTTGGGATTATCATTTTAGACAAAGTTAAAATGATATTACCATGTAGTTTTTTAATTATTTTTTATTTTATGTGCTGGAAATCCCCTCGGATAGCCCCCCCTCCGGAGCTGGAGGGTGAGGTTATGTCGGACTCGAACCGACTAAACCGCACGCCGTCTGTGGGTCGATGTGCTAGGCCGAAGGTGAGGTTGTCTCGCAACATATCCCTCGCACCCCGGCTGACCCAGGGCCATTCCTCTCGGCCTGACTCTCCTCGGGAGGGGGGACCACGCGGTCCCCGACTAGCCCCCGGTATGGGGGGGGAGGTCGGTCTGCGCCCTCCGACGCCCGAGCCGCCTGCGAACGCGGGCCGCGATGTCCGCAAGTCTCTCTCGCTCACCGCGCCGCGCCCTCGCTGCTGACTCCTTCACGAGCATGATCTGCTCGCAGAAGGAGGCGCTGGCCGCCCACGCATTCGCGCAGCGGACCATCGCAGCGACCAGGGTGGAGAGCATGAGCACTCTCACCCCCAGGGCCGTCACAAGCTCCCGCCTCGGCGTCTCGAACGCCAGACACTCGGTGAGCGTGTGCAGCCCCGAGTCCACGCTCGCGTTGCAGTGATGGCACTCGGGCGGTGGCTCTATGCCCATCAGATGCAGGTACCGCCCGAAGTTAATAGGTAATGCGTCTGACGGTACGAGAGGCCACCGTGTGGCCTTTCTAGCCCCTCCCCCATGATGGGTATTACCGCCGCAATCATGGCGTGCCTTGCGCGTGGTTTCTCAAGTCGTAGCTCCCACTCGGTTACCATGCCCCTGTGGAGCCGGGATTCCTCGGCCCGAATTTCTTCGGGCTCGGGATCGAATCCCTGCTCCTTTCGGAACCGATACAGTATTCCTATGTAGTCAGGGAACCGAACATCACTTTTCAAAAACTCTCAATTCGTTGTCTTGTATAACTTTTATCCAAGTATTTATTTTAATCATCTAATGTAGAGCCCTCGCGTTACCTCCAAACACCACTTAAATTTTCTAGCTAACAACGAATTTGACGTCGATAAAAATAATTGTAATTATCCATTAGCTACCTAAGACTTATGAAAGTCAGAGGGTACATTAACATAGGTATAATCGCCATAAAATGAAAATCACTCGTGTATTACTCTTATACAAAAGTTTTGTGTCCGTTGCCAGAATGAAATTAACGCGATTTTAATATGCAATTAACGTTAAAATTTCATGTAATTGACACGAGATTTCATGGAGATTAACGTGGTTGAGTAGCAATGACCACATACTTAACACTTGTGGCTTAGGTATATCTTTTTTACATTGTTTTTATACACGCTCTTTGCCCGGCTTTTCTTTTTCATATAAAATATTAGGACCATTGATTTTCATGATGACTACACCAATATCAATGAAATTACTAGTACTCTCGCAGTATAAATTTTTATAATTACCCCAGCAGCTCGTTTTCCCTATATTGTGAGATTGTGAAAGGAGAAAATTCTGAATTCACTTAGAAGTAGGGTTTGCAAAAACTGTCAACTTTCACTGATTTTATTGATGAGTAATTATTATAGTTTACGGATAACTTATAAAAACAATGAAACTCCAGACTAGGTTCACGCGTACCTACTTAATAAAGAGCTTTTGTGAAGCCAAAGTTATTATTACCTAACCCTTATTTCTGAGTCTGACGTCAATCACTTAGGCAGCTTCAGCATTGTAATCTAAGTTTAGTTAATATCTTGGCGTTTTTGTGAACGAAGTTACTGAAATATGTACTTGATTTAATTGGAAAAGCTTCTTTAGCACTATCATTGTTCTCGTCCACAATATCATAATTGTGTATTCCATATGCATATTTACACTGATGTACAATAAAATTTATTTTAATTCTATTCTATTATGCTGCACACTCAACTCTCATACAAACAATTATTCGTCATCGTCTCCCCGACTATGAACCCACCGCGAGTCTAACGTTAACCCAATATCCTTGTCGTAGGTGCAAATGATGTCAGCGGTGAGTGGTGAGCCGCCGATGTTAGTACGCCGCGTGAAGCAGGAGACAGATGCTCCCCCCCAGTACTCACCGCCAGAACCACCGCCGCCACATCCACAACCACTGCACCCCAGGACTATGCCTATCATGCATCCACCGGAGGTAAGTATATGAATTTGAATACGAGAAATAAAAATAAAATTGCAGTGCCAAAACTAAGGCTTCACAATTTTTTTAACTCGTTTGTAGGCATAAAAATATTTAAAAAAACTTTCTCAGGATTTGGTTGACATACCATTTAACATATTTAAAGTAGAAGTGAAAAAATGCTTAATGAAAAGATATTATTATAGAGTAGACGAATTTCTTAATGATAAAAATTGCATGGTCATCGTAATGTATTGCTTGCTCGCACAATATAAATATATAAATTGTAAACATAACCCTTTTGTATAATACTTAAAGAGAAAAAAATCTAGTTCTAATATAGTTCTCTGAGTTTCTTGCTATTATCTTTCTCAGTAAAACCAGCTAAAGAATGGTTTATCTATTTTATTTAATATTTTTATTAGATTTGTTGACGTAACTGTAAAATTTTGACGTTCATATGTGCTCTTTATGTACCTCAACTGCATAAATGAAATTGATTCTTTGATTCAAAATATTTATACTTAGAACAAGACTAAAGTAGGAGTGCGTAAAGGCGCGCAGAGCTTGTGCAAACGTTGTGATGGACGGCTTGCGGTATCTAGACTACTCTAGACTAGACATCTGTAAGCCACATAAGAGATTGTTAATTTAAATTTGTACTCCAAAAATTTAAATTCGCATTATTCTTTGTGTTTCCAATTAACATCTAAAAATATGTCATCGAATTGGTTGCGCTCCGTTACCGAAAAATAAAGACCCTTTTTTGTGGATTGTACTCATTTATCAAATTAAGAGGTACTCGTACGTTGTTTTGAAGGCGTCTGTTTTTGACAAGCACATTTAGCATTCCTTCCTAATTTTTTAATGTCAAATGCCATTATTACCTACTCCATTGTTTAGGGCTGAAATAGGTAGCAAAACCAATTTTCAAGTTCAAAATTAACTACCTATCTATATTTGAATTTAGAATCAAACAAAAAATGGAATATAATTTGGTACTGGAATCAAACCAAAATGAATTATTTATTATTTGAATTTGGAATCAAACCAAAACGAAATATTATTTGAATCTGGAACCAACAACAAAAATGACAGTGTGATTGCAAAATTTTTTGGTTTTTTGTGTAGACTAATCCTAACTTTTCCAACCAGTTGGAACTCGAAACAAAGGAAGAGGTGAAGTTCTGCGTATCTCCTGGTGATGGAACTATCGTCGGGAACACAAGTCCAGAGCAACAACACTGTTCTTCGACTACTGCAGCCGCTGCCAGCAACGCAAGAGATGACGAAGCTCCCAAACGCTGGTGTTTGGTGTGTGGAGACACAGCCTCGGGATTCCACTATGGCGTCGCAAGCTGTGAGGCCTGTAAGGCGTTTTTCAAGAGGACTATACAGGTCAGTAGGAAGGTGAACACATTTTGATTGTTTATTAGTGTTAAGTTTCATCATATCAAGTGGTGTCGCATTGAAAAATTAGTTATACATTTTATTTTAACGTTCGAAAACTGTGCATGCTGATTTTAACTGTATTTATGGAAAAATATATTGTAATCATTAGCAATTTCATTACTTTTTCTTATTTGATATTAGATGTGAATTTTTTAATATGGACTGAGTTTGACGGTCTCTAAGGTCTGATGCACAGCAGAAAAGTTAGAGTTACTTAATGATATTAGTGCAGATAATAACTGGCAAATATATGATCTATTAGGTGTCTACCCAAGAGTATCTGACTCGGGACTTAAAAAAAACTCAAGTTCATTATTTCACCTCTTGGAACTAAATATATAAACATAAAGTATTTGGTTATGGGATGTCGTATAACATTATTTTAAAGAAATTATCTATAATATCGGAAATTTGTCATTTGATCCATTTCTTCTAAGTCTTCCAATTTTTTTCTGACAATTTTGATGCGGGTTATAAAACTGGTTAACTTTCTTTAGGAGTGCCCGAGTGTCACAGTGACTCGATGTTTTTATACGTTATATGTTACTACCGTTGTTAGAAATGACCGTGAGTTTGTTAGGTGTGGTGGTGTGACTATATATAAATCTGCAAGCACACATTCCGTACAGTACTATCAGCAGGTAATCAGAAACGCCCAATTCGAGTGAGCATTTTCATGAGTTGAAAATTAATCACAAGAAAATTCTGCTCGGTGTATTCTATTCACCATCGCTACGAGTGGACTACTTTCCTTCTCTGGTAAACTTCCTAGAAACCCTATCACCTTTGTACAGATATGCAATTTTAATGGGCGACCTTAACACTTGCCTGATTATAAATGACTCTCGTTCTTCCTCCTTGCTGCAAATCACTGAATTTTATAACCTATCAATATTACCTCTTAATTCTACTCACCATGTTCCAGATTGTGTCCCTTCTCTTCTGGAACTCATTATAGTATCTTCACCTAGCTATGTCGCTAAGCATGGTCAATGTAAAGCTGACATGTTCTCGTACCATGACTTGCTTTACCTCTCCTACAAAATTCGACCTCCAAAGGCAAAACCAAAAACTCTCGTGCAACGCAATTTAAGTGGTATAGACCATGACCGACTCCGAGAGGATGTTTTTGCGATGGATTGGGAACCATTCCTTGCATCAACTTATACCGACGGTAAAATGAAAATTCTCACGGCTAACCTGGCTAACGGCTAAGCTGTACTTAAGATGTTGTACATGCTCATGTTCGCCCAATCAAACTAAGGAATTCACCAACGCCTTAGCTTACAGAGGATATAAAAAAAAATTATGCAAAAGAAAGCTGCAGCCAAAATGGGATACAAATTTCGAGCCATCCAGGAGAATCTGGAAAAGTATGTGGTCATCAGAAACCGTTGCAATAAGGTGTGTAGGAACGCACAACGCCTACATATTCATACGTCGCTCAAAGGCGGAGATCCAACTAAAGTTTGGAAATTTTTTAATACATTGGGAGTTGGAAAATCACGCCATGACTCAATTTCTAAAATCTTAGACATCAATACTCTTAATGTACACTTCTATTCTTCGCCCCATATTGACGGGACCACAAAAACAAACACATTGAAACATCTTTCATCTATTCCAACTCGCAACTATCCTCCTTTTGTATTCAAACAATTGACCGCTTGTGATTGCTGTAAGTGTAGGTAACGACTGTATTAGTGGGAACATGATCATTGATTTCGTCCAGTATGGGACTGGACGAAATCCTTACCATCTTATATCATATCATGAATCAGTCCATCTTTAGTGGAGACTTTCCATCCATTTGGAAAGAGGCTCAGGTTCCTTTACCCAAAATACTAAAACCGTGCTCCATATCTGATTACCGCCCGATTTCGATACTTCCATTCCTATCAAAAGTCCTAGAACGCATTATTCACTCCCAACTTAGAACTTTTCTCAACAATTTTTTTTTCTAAACTCCTTTCAATATGGTTTTCGTCATGGGCAAAGTACTACGACAGCATTGGTAAACATAACAGATGAATCAGATGATATAAGACAAGCAATGGATCGTGAAAGCCTTACACTTTAATCCTTACCGGACTTTAGTAATGCCTTTAACAGTGTGGATTTCCACATTCTGCTTGGAATACTCAGCTCTATTAACATATCGCCAATGTTTATACTGGAGATTGATGGCACTTGGTGGAATCTACTACACATATTGAATAATGATAGCACTTGTACTTTTCTACACTTTATTTTGTCTTTATTTTTAACCTGACCGGTTTCACCTCACGGCATTATCAAAGGTTTACTAATACATAATAATGGTTTTAAACAATTATATTTCTAAATACTACATTTTTTTTATATGTAAGTAATTTTAAAAAATTGTAAACAGGTTCAATTTTTTTCCCAATTTTTGGGGAAAATAATTTTTGAATTTCCTTAAAGTTATTTGGTTTAAAATTAATAAATACATTATAGGTACAACACTAGTTGTATTAAAGTTAAATGTCAGATGATTAAATGTCAAACTATAATCAAGGCGATAACCAATAACGGTTTCCTATCCCAATTAATAGACAGCTTGGTTTCACGCCAGAGATCCAGGGCGGTCACTAATCTAGCATACCAGGGAGACACATCCATGACAGAAGCATATAAAAAACGATGGGCCCGAATACCCTATATTGGCCCTATCTCATATCAATGTGCTAGGAAACTATTAGACTGCAAAGCCGCTTTTTATACCACTCAAAATTTGCACCACTTGCTCTGCAATAATAGAGACCCAACTCCAAAAAACCTTCCTACCATGATTTCTAGACAGGACTTATCGAAAAAGTCCAGTTTTATGGAGCCGTGCTGCCGATACGTGACAATATCAAAAACCTGGGTATCCACTTCGACAAAAGCTTCTCCTGGGGCGTTCAACTTCATGAAACAAGTAGGAAACTATTTGCTTCAGCGGGTTCCTTACGTAGGCTGAAGAACTTTCTCCCGATTGCCACTAAAATTGCGCTTGCACAATCCCTTCTTCCTGTCCTCGATTACGCCGATATCAGTTATCCTGATCTCACCGAAGAGCAACTTGATAAGCTCGAGCGTCTCCAAAATGTCTGCATTAGATTTGTGGCGATACCACATGTACCCAGCGCCATCTAGCGACATCAAGCAGAACTACTACGATACTACAAATCCTGCATCGCGAAAGTGAAGTGCCTGCGCTGGTACAATACATATACAACATACCAACGACAATCGTTGGGCCGCGGCCCGCCAGGCGTGATCACCTTGCTTGGTCGGAGGATCCTCCCTTTGTGTTGGAGGAACATAACACTCCGTTCCTCCATAGTAGTGACCCCGACGTGATCTGATCACGTAACCTTCGCTGAGTAAATATATCAGCATTCTCATCGTCACATCCTATTATACGCTTCTTCCGCATGAGCGGTAATCATGTCTTCGCCATCCAGCACCTTCGGCCCTTACAAGGCTACCACAGCATGCAGCGATCGCTGCAGCCTGGTTACCCTTCGGCCACGCCTGCATCTACGGCACACAGTATACGTTCATACGGTCACGTAAGAAGAGGACATCTCTCCCGTCTACGTAGTAACTCAGCCATTTCGCCCCAATACACGGGGGACTACCCCGCCTTATCGAGGATTCGCCCCGTCACTGCCGGGGACTCACCTCAACTCACCGAGGATTCGCCTCGCCTCACTAGCGGCTCGCCGAGGTTTCATCTCGACGCTTCGAGCCCCAACTCGCTGGGCATTCAACGCAGGACCGCAGCACCGCACTTGCCCCGCATCTTCGGGACCAGCGGTAGTCCCGACTCACTGGGACTAGCGTGGATGACTGTTCCGTCAATGGAATAAGCGGCGTCCAGATCCGACGAAATGGAACTACTCAAGACTGGCAGTGGCACGCTCCTCAAGAGAGCTAAGACAGCTGACTCATCTCAATCAACCTCCGGTCTTGGAGGGGAGTGATGTGGCGATACCACATGTACCCAGCGCCATCTAGCGACATCAAGCAGAACTACTACGATACTACAAATCCTGCATCGCGAAAGTGAAGTTCCTGCGCTGGTACAATACATATACAACATACCAACGACAATCGTTGGGCCGCGGCCCGCCAGGCGTGATCACCTTGCCTGGTCGGAGGATCCTCCCTTTGTGTTGGAGGAACATAACACTCCGTTCCTCCACAGATTCATATTTGGGTTGTGCGCAAATATGACCACGTCTCTCAATTTCGAAACAAACTCAATGTATATATATATATGTATTTTATAATTATTTTCATGTATATTTTCCCGGCATAGAATAGGACCACTCCATCTCTTCTCGTGGATGTCGTAAGAGGCGACTAAGAGAACACCAAAGGATGGGCAGCGGCGTCTTTTGTGATGCATTCTTATAAAAACTTTAATACCGCGCTCGCCAACCCGTTTGCCAAGCGTGGCGAGTATGGCAAGAAACCTCTCAAATGAACGGACAAAAAAAGACCAGGCCCCTAGTCCCCGGCAGCCCCGCTATTCCTGGCTCCGGTAGCGGTCATGGTAACGGCGGGGCAGGGGGTGCGAAGAATCTCCGGCAGAGATTCGGCTACCACCCCAGACGGAAACTGGCCCTGGTAACACACAACGTCAGCACGATGAGGACTGACGAGAAGCTGCTCGAGGTGGAAGAGGAAATGAGTAGGTTACACTGGGACATTGTTGGGTTGTCCGAAGTGCGAAGAGCGGGGGAAGGCACGACAACCCTGAAGTCTGGTCACCTACTCTACCACCGGGAGGGTGACAGAAAGTCACTGCATGGTGTCGGGTTCCTCGTTCACAGGTCCCTTATTAGCAACGTCATATCCATCGAGAGTATCTCGAGTCGGGTGGTATACCTGATACTCAGAGTATCCAAAAGATACTCGTTGAAGGTCATCCAGGTGTACATGCCCACCAAGTCATACTCCGATGAAGAGGTCGAGGAAGTGTATGAGGACATAAGTAGGGCCATACATGCTTCCAAAACCTATTTCACTGTTGTTATGGGGGACTTCAACGCGAGACTGGGCGAACGGGGCGATGGGGAGTTGAGGGTGGGGCCTTTTGGATATGGGCAGCGGAATGACCGGGGCCACATGCTGGCGGACTTTATGGAGAAAGAGGGTCTCTACGCGATGAACTCTTTCTTCAAAAAGCCACCCCAGAGAAAGTGGACCTGGCTAAGCCCGGCTAACATGGCGTATGAGATTGACTACATCTTGACGACAAAGAGGCAAGTATTCAATGATGTCTCTGTGATCGGCCGTGTAAAAACCGGTAGCGATCACCGTATCGTAAGAGGCACATTGAATATTAGCCCTAGACTAGAAAGGTCACGTCTGATGAAGTCAACACTCAGACCGTCATATGCCGATGTCCGGGACTCCGAGAGCTTTCAGCTCGAACTATCCAATCGTTTCGATTGTCTACAGGATCGCGTTTCAGTGGACGAGGTAAACAACGTGCTGGTAGAAGCTGTCCAAACGGTGGGATCTAAATTCTTTAGGTCTCGCCCTAAACAAAAACCTCAAAAAATTTCGACCCAGACCCTTGATCTCATGGCCAAACGTCGATTTATGCCACTACAGACCTCCGACGACGCTGAGGCATATAGGCGGCTCAACGGACGCATACAGAAATCTTTGCGACACGACATTCGCTCCTATAATACAAAAACTATTAAGGAGACGATAGAGCAAAACAAAGGCTCCAAAGTGTTTGCGAGGAATGCGTCCGTTGGACAAAGCCGGTTGACGAAGCTGAAGACGGAGGATGGCGGCATGGCAACGACAACGGCAGAGGTACTTAGGGAGGTCGAAAGGTTTTATGCACAGCTATATACATCAGTAACACAGCCCGTTGGCATGGCTAAAGATCCAAGAGCCAAGCTTACCCGACATTATACCGAAGACATCCCGGACATCAGCCTGTACGAGATTAGGATGGCCCTCAAACAGCTAAAGAACAACAAAGCGGCGGGTGAGGACGGAATTACAGCAGAGCTTTTGAAAGCGGGCGGAACGCCGGTACTGAAGGTCCTTCAGAAGCTCTTCAATTCCGTTCTACACGAAGGCATAACGCCGGAAGCGTGGAACGGGGTAAGGTGGTCCTTTTCTTTAAGAAAGGTGATAATACTTTGTTGAAGAATTATAGGCCCATCACGCTCCTGAGCCACATTTATAAGTTGTTTTCGAGGGTTATTACAAACCGTCTCGCCAACAGGCTCGATGACTTCCAACCTCCCGAACAAGCCGGATTCCGTAAAGGCTACAGTACCATAGACCACATCCACACGCTGCGGCAGGTTATACAGAAGACTAAAGAGTATAACCGGCCTCTCTGCTTAGGATTCGTGGACTATGAGAAAGCCTTCGATTCGATCGAAATATGGGCCGTGCTACAGTCTCTCCAGCGGTGCCGGATAGATCACCGGTATATCGAAGTGTTGAAGTGTTTATACCAGAACGCCACTATGTCGGTCCGAGTACAGGAACAGAGCACGAAACCAATTCCACTGAAAAGGGGCGTTAGACAGGGAGACGTGATCTCTCCGAAACTGTTTACCGCTGCCTTGGAAGACGTCTTCAAGCTACTGAACTGGAAAGGACGTGGCATCAACATAAACGGCGAGTATATCACTCACCTTCGGTTTGCCGACGATATTGTCATTATGGCAGAATCGCTGGAAGAATTGAACACCATGCTCGAAGACCTCAACAGAGTATCCCAACAGGTGGGCCTTAAGATGAACATGGACAAGACAAAGGTTATGTCAAATGTCCATGTTGCGCCTCTACCGGTTCATGTTGGGGACTCAGTCTTAGAAGCTGTTGACGAGTACGTCTACTTGGGTCAACTGATCCAGGTAGGCAATTCCAGCTTCGAAGACGAGGTAAATCGACGAATCCGACTCGGCTGGGCGGCGTTCGGGAAGCTACGAGATGTCTTCTCGTCCGACATACCTCAGTGCCTGAAGACGAAAGTCTTTAACCAATGTGTGTTACCAGTGATGACTTATGGATCGGAAACGTGGTCCCTCACTATGGGTCTCTTAAACAAGCTCAGAGTCGCTCAACGAGCTATGGAAAGGGCTATGCTCGGTATTTCCCTACGTGATCGCGTCAGAAATGATGATATCCGTAGGAGAACAAAAGTAACCGACGTAGCCCAGCGGATTAGCTCGTTGAAGTGGCAGTGGGCGGGACACATAGCGCGCAGAACAGATGGCCGATGGAGCAAAAGAGTTCTGGAATGGCGACCGCGTACGGGCAAACGCAGTGTAGGACGCCCAACGGCTAGGTGGAAGGACGACCTCATCAAGGTCGCCGGGAAGCGCTGGATGCGGGCTGCTTTGGATCGGTCATTCTGGAAGTCTATGGGAGAGGCCTATGTTCAGCAGTGGACTGTGTATGGCTGATATGATGATGATGATGATGATATTTTTTACATTATGTGTGATTGACTTTTGACTGTGACAGCTACACCACAAATTATAACGTGTGACTGAATATTTCTCCATCCCACGGATGCCTGAAAAAGATCGAATTTAGAGACTAGGCCGCCCATTGTGCATTTAACTATAATTACTTTAATCCATACTATTATCTCTTGTAATCTAATGTTGATGTACAATTAAGAGTTATCTATTTATTTATCTTGGTGTACAGTATAGTAATAGAAACGTCGGGTGGGATTAGCCCCAAAAATAGGCTTAGATCACGAATACTATTTCAATTTTTGGTAACATAATTTCGTGTCTAGGGTTTTGTTTAATCAATTTGTGGCCGAGACATCTATTTGCGAATCTTCGCCCAGGGCAAACTTCTGTCCTCTGTAAACATAATAAATCCGTCTATCTTCAAGATTAATCCAGAACAATTCATTCCATTCTTGAGTTGAGCTTAAACTGTGTTGATATTTCAAAGTCCACAGTTGAGTTTTTTAAAGGCTATGAGTCTTTACGCCCCGCGAAACTTGCCTCTTATTGTTTTTTTTTGCACCCCGTGTAACTTATCGGCTTCAAAATCTGGTGATCTTAAATATAATAGTTGATTTGATACCAAATAATTGTCGTAGATACCATGAAAATATTTTTCTTTGACACAATACTCAAATGGATAAATGAATTGCATTGAGACAGTTATGCTTAACCTAATATTGCTAGCCGGTTAAGTATTGTTTGTTCGTCTGAATGAAATATAATAAAATATATGCTCACGCTTCTCTCCATTTGGGATAGGCAGAGATAACAGCCCGCCACACCGTCTGTTTCTGTACTTACATGCTTCACAAGCTAAACATTGGCGTCCTTTTATTACAAAACGAAAACTTGCAAAAACCGAGGGTTAAATACTTCAGCATCATAAAAAAATATGGTTCAAACAAATTTTTTGTCAGTTCACGTTTGGTACTAAGGGGCCTGTGTTTTAAATTAGTCTGCCATTAGAGTTGTATTTTTTAAAGATGGTTCTAGTTATAATATGTTCTGAATGATGCACTTCTCGATGCGTCGCTGAAGAGTCCATTGTGCTTACTTCTAGTCTTGTGCCTAATCGGACATCTTTCGGTACGCATCGTACTAGTACAATTCATACGATGTACTAGTACACTATTCGACGGTAGTACTATTAGTACTTTAGTAAACCTAATCATAAACATGCATGTTTACCTCAGTGCATATCCCAATTAGATTGTCCTTCATATATTCAACAGGTTAAGGACTGTCACTAGAAATTCGTGATGAGTTATGCAAAATGAAGTTATAACCTTAGTTTTGAATTTTGATCGAAATAAATATCGTAAATTCACAATAGGTATTACATTAGGTATTACTATTTTTTGATTTCTCGTATTGAATTATAAATCTGATAGGTTATATAATATAGGAAAAATTGCGTAAAAATACACCTTATACTAGCTGTTGCCCGCGGCTCCGCCCGCGTGGATGTCGGTTATCGCTTAGTGTTGATCCGACGCTATTGAGCATTAAATTCGCCCCTCTACTCAACTTTGTCCACGACTATGTACTCACCTCTGTTCTCGACTTTCTACTCGCCTCTATATTCGACTCTCTACTCGACTTTCTACTCGCCTCTATACTTGAATTTATACTCGACTCTCTATTGACTTCTCTGTTCCCCTCTCTACTCGACTTTGTACTCTTCTCTAAACTCGCCTTTCCATTGATCTCTCTACTTGCCCATCCATTCGATTCTCTTTTCGCCTCTCTACTTGACTCTCCCCACTCGCCTATCTACTCGCACCTCTACTCAACTCTCTACTACGATCTCTACTCGCCTCTACATTCATCGTTCCACTCGCCTCTCTACTCAACCCTTTACTGCATTCTTTTTGGCTCTCTAGTCGCATATGTACTCGCCCCTGTAGTCGACTCTACTCGACTTTCGATCTTTACACGCCTGTCCACCCGTCCCTATAACAATCTCTACTCGCCTCTCCACTCGCTTCTATATTTGGTTCGTTACTCGACTATGTCCGTTCCGAAGCTCTTATTCACCTTTGTTCTTTTTCACAATAAAAGGTAACCTATGTCAATTTTCGAGCTCTAATCCATCTCAGTACCAAATTTCACCATTTCATACTAACTATCCAGTCCTTATCCCTCCCCCACCCTTTTACCACATTATTCGCGATAAAAGGTAGCATATGTCCGTTACCAAGCTCTAATTAACCCCTGTACCAAATTTCATCAGGATATCTTCAAAACTGTCAAACTTTCAAACCTTATTACCCCCTCCCCCCCATGCCTCCATTTTCGCGTCAATAGATAGCCTATGTAGCCTATGTTCGTTTCCAAGCTTCAAACCATCTCTGTACCAAATTAATCATCAGGATGTCTTCAAAACTGGCAAACTTTCATCTACTATAACTCCCCCCCTTTTATCCTCGTCTTTCGCGACAAAAGGTAGCCTATGTTCGTTCCCAAGCTTTAATCTATATCTGTACCAAATTTCATCAGGATATCTTCAAAAAAGACAAACTTTCATCCCATAGCCATATGCCCCCCCCCCTTCTACCCCTTTTTGCGATAAAAGGTAGCCTATGTCCGTTTCCAAGCTCTAAACTATCTCTGTCTCTGTACCAAATTTCATCAGGAAATCTTCAAAAATGACAAACTTTCATCCCAAGGCCTTAGTCCCCCCTTCTACCCCCCTTTTCGTGATAAAAGGTAGCCTATGTCCGTTCCCAAGCTCTGAACTGTCTCTGTACCAAATTTCATCAGGAAATCTTCAAAAATGACAAACTTTCATCCCATGGCCTTAGTCCCCCCTTCTACCCTCCTTTTCGTGATAAAAGGTAGCCTATGTCCGTTCCCAAGCTCTGAACTATTTCTGTACCAAATTTCATCAGGAAATCTTCAAAAATGACAAACTTTCATCCCAAGGCCCTAGTCCGCCCCCCTTCTACCCCCCTTTTCACGATAAAAGTAACCTATATCCGTTTCCAAGCTCTAAACTATCTCTGTCTCTGTACCAAATTTCATCAGGAAATCTTCAAAAATGACAAACTTTCATCCCAAGGCCTTAGTCCCCCCTTCTACCCCCCTTTTCGTGATAAAAGGTAGCCTATGTCCGTTCCCAAGCTCTGAACTGTCTCTGTACCAAATTTCATCAGGAAATCTTCAAAAATGACAAACTTTCATCCCAAGGCCTTAGTCCCCCCTTCTACCCCCCTTTTCGTGATAAAAGGTAGCCTATGTCCGTTCCCAAGCTCTGAACTATCTCTGTACCAAATTTCATCAGGAAATCTTCAAAAATGACAAACTTTCATCCCAAGGCCCTAGTCCGCCCCCCTTCTACCCCCCTTTTCACGATAAAAGTAACCTATATCCGTTTCCAAGCTCTAAACTATCTCTGTACCAAATTTCATCAAGAAATCTTCAAAAATGACAAACTTTCATCCCAAGGCCCTAGTACCATCCCCCCCTCTTCTAACCCCCTTTTCGCGATAAAAGATAGCCTATGTCCGTTCCCAAGCTCTAACCTACCTCTGTACCAAATTTCATTAAGATATCTTCAGAAATGACAGACTTTCATAAAAAACTTTCATCCCCTATTTCCCCCCCTTAAACCCCCTTTCTCGTGATAAAAGGTAGCCTATGTCCGTTCTCAAGTTCTAATATACCTCTGTACCAAATTTCATCAATATCGGTTCAGTGGTTTAGGCGTGAAAGCGTAACATACAGACAGACAGACAGACAGACATACAGACAGTTACTTTCGCATTTATAATATTAAGTATGGAGTATGGATATACTTCCTTATTGCTTATATCTATTTACAGAATTTAAGGTAATTAAATAGATAGTTTTGATATAATATAATCTTATTAAAAACGACTTTCAATATTCTGTGATCACTCGACACATTCGGCCTATCACTATCGCACGCAGCACAGCATACCTATAATGGAACAATTTTCGATTATCTTGGCTGTCTTATGTTTATCTGTTTACAACCCATGCTAGGTTTTTGTCCAAGAATATATTAATATATTTAGAGAATATATAGTTTAATCTTACTACTACTTAACTTTTGTATAATTATGTCACTGTATGTATATTCATTTGAACCCATTCTCTGAAACTCCATTGTAATCCCAACTCGATTGAAGTCGGCTTTCCAGTCGAACTGTGATGCGGCTGAACTTCGATATTTTCCATGAAGCGACTGCCATCTGACCTCCACAACCATTTGGCGATATCGAAGTTCTGTAGTTACACTAGTCGAACTTTTGAGGGATCCAACTACCCGTAACGACTATCATAGATGTTCGTATGGCAAATTAACATAGAAGGATTATTATACAAGGAACTAATTACTACAATCGTCTCCATAAACGTAAAATTTTCAGCCTTCCTTTATGTCGCACTAATTACAGTCAACACTCACCGTTGTACCGTATGTGTTCGGCTTACAATAGCGTTTGTAATGAGATTGATATTTTTGGCTCGTCTGTAAGCTCACTGAAATGTTATTTGAACGAACGTATATACCGACTGCAGAATCTTTGATAATCCTCCTTGCCTCATAATTGTGCAACAATGTACTCTTAACTTTATTTAATTTTGCATGCAGTGTTCACTTCTAGTAGCACAGACACTAACCTCCACTAAAAAAATCGCATGTTAAGCCCATTATTATGTAGTGTGTGTCCAGTTTAGTGAACCTATTTAAAAAAAAACAAGCTGACAAGTTGATCGACTCTTTAAATATACAAACTTTTTTTTTAAACTAACTTCTTAATTTAGTTGCTGCTTCCATCACACTCTACAAGCATTTTGTTCCTCAGCAGGGCAATATAGAATACACATGTCCTGCGTCAAACGAGTGTGAGATAAACAAGCGACGCCGGAAGGCGTGCCAAGCTTGTCGGTTCCGCAAGTGTCTACGTACGGGCATGCTGAGGGAAGGTGTGAGGCTCGACAGGGTCAGGGGAGGCCGTCAGAAGTACAGGAGGGCCCCTGATGCTCCGGCAATGGCACAGCCCAGGCCGCAACTTGATGATATTAAGGTATAATTTAGGTTCAAGCTAGTGCTTCTAATCAGGTCAATTATTCAAATCGCGATCCACTGCCAGATTAAGGCCTCTCCCAATGATGGGAGGCTGTTAATCACTTAATTGAAATAAAAATATAGTATGGCCACAGAAATTTATTAGGATAGAAAGGCCTTGGAGCGGAAACGCGTGGCAACTTTTTAGTCTATTCCTGTCCTATGAGACAGGAACTTTCGAACGGTTATTCAGTACTGTTAAGACTAGCTTATAATAACATGGTTAAAAATATCTGAATATGTCAATATGCCAGGTTGTGCTATTTTTAACTGTATAACAAAAATGGAGAGCTAAATTTGAAAAATAAAGGTATGTCTTATCTCTCGTGAGTATTTATTTACAGTGAAAAAAGTCGCCACGCGCGATATGAAGGTGATCACTGCTTATGCCTTTCTATCCTAGTATGGTGCACATTAGTAGAGGCCTTTGTCCAGCAGTTGGCTAATTGATTGATTGATATATGTAGTATAAAGCAAATTTTAAGACCCATTGACTCGTAGACGAAGAATAAATTTATTGTATACATTTTAGGAGTCAATTGTTTCGGTTGCCTTTGAGATACATATAAAATTATCTCAGAGGCAACTTGATAAATTATTTCTTTCTTTCAATGAACATACAGCAAAGATGCGATATAAATATTATAATTGCATTCGTCACATAAATTAAAATCGTAATCGACCATATCAAAGATATTTTTAAAGATACGTTTTAATGAATTTCATGATTCTTTTGATACTTCGATTATCAAATAATAATTATTATGCGGGGAAATAACTTAAATAGAAATGATCAAAAGTACTTTTTTTAAATAGTTTATTAGTTGGCAGTAATATCTGAAAAAAAAACTAAAATAGTGATAAAATACAAAATAGTTTTTCTTTTTGTCTAATACATTTACTATCTAAAAGCAATGATACCTACCCAACTATAAAATCTCCATCCCAGGTGTTGGAAGCTCTGAACTCATACGAGCCAGACCCGTTCTCGTGCGCGGTGCTGCCCCCAGGGGTGGTGGAGCCGGCCGCCAAGACGCTGGCCCTGCTGGCTGACCTGTACGACCGGGAGCTGGTCAACGTCATCGGCTGGGCCAAGCAGATACCCGGATTCACTGAGCTGCAGTTGAATGACCAGGTGAGTCAATTGGGTATTTGACTGACTAGTCAAATTAGTTACATTTTACTAAATGTCAAAGCGGTAGGTAAGTTATAAAGAAACTTGTATGAAATATTTTTTTTGTGACGTCATAATATTTAATAGTCAAATCATTTACTATTATACGCTGGGTGGATGATAAAAAAAGCGATAAAATAAGACTCAACGCAACTGTTATAACTCTTTTGCCATTATTAATAGAATCGGGTAAATATTATATTTTAACAACAGGGAAATACCCAATTTATTTTTCCATTCAGTTCACTGCTGGATATAGGCCTCTCCAAATGTTTGGCCAGCTTGAAAGCCTTTATCCTACTGTTTCCATACTGGCCAGTCAGGTTGGTACAGGGTTTTATTTCCAGTTTTCCTTCTCTCTCTCGCAGTGATGTCGCCTGTTCATGATTCCGTTAGTCCGCCGCAGTTCCGCCTCTTACGATACCCTACGGATGAGATGGGGTGGTGATACTTGTATACTTTCTCCGTCACCACAAGCAAAATCCATTATAACCATCCTGAAATATAAATTAATTTAATTAAAATCACACGTAATTTTTCATTCATCATTGGGACAAGAACCCTAATTATTTAAGGTCGGCGCAATATAATATTATTCTTTTCATTCTATCCTTCCAGACGTAATCTCCTCAGTTACTCCTTTCTTGTACCCCGTTGTGTATAATCTTATGTCCTTCTTCACACAATCCGATTATCTATTTTGGGCTTATTTCTGCTTCTATAGCCTTTTCATTTATAGTTTGAACTATTCTAACAATATCATTCTTATCTCTTTTCATACAGTATCCATACCAACACAAAAATTACCTGTAACTTTTTTTGAAGAATTATAAATAGTGAATAAATAATTCTATTCCTTCTATACGATATATCTTCCTACATCCACTGTTGCGTATACTAGTCTAAAAACCCGTTAAAATCTTCAGTTAAAAAAAACAAACCGTTCGATATACAAATATTATAACAGTTACAACAGACTATCATTAAATGGTACAATAGTAAAAAATATAACAGTCTAGTCTATGGACCTTGAGCAAGTAATTATACAGTCGAGTATGTGTAGTGTGTCTGTAATATTATTTTCAAGTTTGTATGTGTTACCGGCAATGTGTATAATCCGATATTCTATACAATGCCTAGGCGTATAATGAACTGTTATCAAAGAACATGAATGTGCTTATAAAAAAAAACAGCAGCCTTAACCGTGGTGGACCGTGTGCTTGTCTGCCATCTAAGTGGTATAACAAAAAGCCTTCTAACTTATATCTATTCAGATGGGGCGCACAGTGCCCACATCGCACAATTTGGATAGATTAGGTTAGAAGCATTTAGCCTTTGTAGTTATTTTTTTATAACCATCCAGAAATGAAGTTCAGCAAAGCCATCCACAAACATACACCAAGATCTATTTATTTCACACATTGCCGGTGGAACAGCAGGCATTCTATATGAAAGCATACATTGCCTAGGCATTGTTTAGAATGTCTGATTATACAGATTGCCAGTAACAAAATACGAGTATATACGTTCGTAAACTTGTGACGGATTGAATATTATTATAGATTTTAAATTTCATTTTACCGTTAAACAGTTACCATGGCCTATGAATGCTTGTATAGACACTACTAGAGGCGACACTCCTGCGTTGTGGCCTGCTCAGTGGAATGGAGAGAGAAGAATATGAGAATCGGAGAAAGTAAAAACGAACGGAACGAAAAGAACTTGAGAATCTCCAACCTTCTCACAAAACTCACAAACATAGGCAAATTTTAAATATCTAATAAAATAAGTACAGTGACGCTTACCTAGCTAAGATAGATAATTCTTTATTGTACATCAATAAATTTACAATAGGACAAGTAGGTAGCATGTATACAGTTTAATGTATAATGGGCGGCCTTATCGATGGTAAGCGATTTCTTCCAGGCAACCTTGGGATGGACAGTAATGTGACAGAACAGAAGATATGGTGTAGTTATCAAATAAACTAAATTAAAACAAAAAATGTACGAGAGAGAGGTACGAATAAAATGAAAGTAGTATCGTTAGTATCTCAATTAGTCCTATACAAAGCATCTATCGAGCTCTAAATCTCATGGTTCTCTCGTTGGTTCATCTAGGAGCATAATGCTCCTAGACGAACCAACGAATCTAAAATGGCCAAAATCTTATCTACGATTATCACTTCTAATGCATACTGTTTAATTGCACATCAAAGTAATTTTTGCACGATTTGACAACATTAAAGGGACGGTGTCGACATTCTTCAGTTCACGGATTCGTTAGTACGACAGTAGTATCGAGAAAACTTACAAAAACATAAGCCGAACCTATTTTATTATTAAACATTATAATTTTCATTTTCGACTACACTCAAAACTTATAGCATAAATTACATAGGTTGAATATATTAACTAAAATGTCGAACTAGAAATCCTTGAACAAATACGGAAGTGATTCTAAAAGTAATTAATATCCCGAGATTCGTCTAAATTAATAATGAAACATAAACCTCCACGTCTGTCGTCGTGGGTGCCTGTGATATAACTACCTAATATTGTACCCTCAAGCCTCCAAGGTCCTTTTTCTAAATATTCAGTTTTTTTATCCTGTTCTAGAAGTCTACCTTCCGTACGGTCTGCATATAAAGTTGTGTTATCTGTATTGTATTGTCTAGACTTTCAGGTCTGAAACTCTATATTTTAAATTGGTTTTAGTATCTATGAAATTCAAAATTGGAACAACTTTTTGTTTTTTATAGCATTAAGCAACCGTATGGAATCGATATCATAACCTCAATGTATGCACCAATAATAATTTTAAAGTATGAGGCTGAACCCTGAAAGTCCTGAAGGATGGTATTCCTAATAAAAATCTGTTGAAAATTCAGTCTCGTCTCGATCTAGTCTCAACTTCCCAAATGTCGACTATGAATGATCATTTCGTATGATGTTCCATAGCAAGAATTCAGCATGTGTATACACATGAAGACACATTTTATAGAGTGTTGTACAATTCCTTAAAATAAAATATTACAATTTATACTAACTTATGCCAGCGAGTCCTAATCAGCAACATATTACCGTTAATATTAACTTAATTTTAAATTTCTAATATTAGAATTTTTAAATTCTTTTTCTTTCCGTTGTAAAGAGATCTATATTCTCCGAAGAAATGATATGTGGTAATAGGCCCTCATTGTGTCGAAGCATCTGTGAGGTGGTCGAGAATAGTAACTTTTTTGTCTGGATGTCCTTGATTGGGACTATGTGGCTCCATACAGTTGCATAATCCTTTTATATTTTTAAATCTATTTTTGTGTCTGGATGTTCAGACGCCATACCATGATAAACTATGAAGGTCAGGTTAAAAGGAGCATTCGAATTTTACATTTTACTATTAATAGCAAAATGTCACTTAAAACTTAAAGAAATGGGTATCTAAATGTTTACCAACTTTAATAGGTTCCCTATTAAAGTCAAAGTGCCTCTATAATATAATTAAATTGAAAGCCATAATTTAGTTAATAAAATTATAACAAATGTACTTATCTGGGCGGCAAGTTAATAAATTTAAAAAAATATTGCTTCGATTGAAAGAAAATAAAATCGTAAATTATTTATAATTTTGTCTTATTTAGGTATTTGCAGTTATAACATTTGCTTGTCTTTTTTTATTCATTTAATAACTATTCTCTCTCTATGTCACATACAGGCCTGCAGACATAAATGTATATAATTAAAGAATGATATATCTGTTTTTTCACAGCCTCCATGGCGTAGTGGTAGTGAATGCGGCCGCTGCGCAGGAGGGTTATTTGCATTAGTCTGGTCGTGCTTCGGAGAGTTCGTTAATTAGTTGGTCCCGGTTTCCATTCGAACATTTATGGCAGTCGTTACGAATAGTTGGAGCCCTGATAAATCCAGCAACTAGTCTAACTGCAATGCTTCGATATCGCCTTTGGGTTGTGAAGGTCAGATGGCAGTCGCTTTACGGAAAATATCGAGACATATCTGCAGTTCGACTGGTAAAGCGGACCCCAGTCTCCAAGTTGAAAGCTTCAGATGGGAGTGGGCTTAACGCTAGGATGAAGGAGATTAATCGAAGTTTTTTCAATACTTTGTATTTTTTGGATATAGAAAGAATGGACCGAGTATATGTTTGTTTCAGATGCGTCTCCTACAGAGCACATGGGCCGAGATGCTAAGCCTCATGCTCGCGTACAGGTCTATGTCGGGGGCCTCCGGGGGGCCCCTGCGTCTGCGGTTCGCTACAGACCTCTCGCTTGACGAACAACAGGCTAGGGAGATAGGAGCACAAGATTTATTCGCACAGGTATGTTAAATATTACTAATAGAGCCAAGTTACTGATACTGACTGGGGTCATTTTAATAATCTCGTATGCTGGGTTTTCACGGTACGAGATCTCACGGACGCGGACGTAGACACGCACACATTTATTGTGATAAACGTGTCTGCAGTATTACAGACGAGTCTCATTTCACGGCGCGTAGTCCGCGAAATCATAGTCGTGTTCGTTACTTCGTGGATCGCGGAAAGATTTCTCTGTTTATTTTAGGGCTTTCTTTGCGTAGTATGCAAACAATAAATCACACGAATCGAGAATAACGACAACAGATAAAAGTAAAAAGCAGGGAATCCTTGAAAATGTAAATTTAACGTGATTAAGCTTAGTATTTTTTTTTTATATTTCCCTTTTTTCTTAAACACACATGTTAAAATATTTGTTATAATGGCGCGCGCTTTATTAAATTTCGTCAAATCATCAAATGATCGTTTGCTATATGCATGGGGTTCGTGATAAGTTCTCGGGAGTCATTTTTATTTAATTTAGGTATTCTTCTCCTCCACGGACAATAATTCCTCGTGCATGCATAAAGGGCCCTACGCTAATACGAGTGTTCCCATGTGAGTTTTTTTAAGTGCGAAAATGCCCACGCAATATCCCTCCCGCTGAAATCAGTGGAGTGGTTAAAACTGCGTGCCGTCTTGGGCCATTAGTTGCCGTGAGTTAGATTTACTTTTGACATATCTCTTACGTTTAAGTTGGAGCCATTCTGATGGCACCTGTTCACCCCGTCCGTGTATAATGAGCTAGTGTAATGTTGCGTGGCGCGGGCAGGTGGCGGGCGTGGTGCGGCGCCTGGAGCGCGCGGCGGCGCTGCGCGAGGAGTGCTACCTGCTGAAGGCGCTGGCGCTGGCCAACTCCGAGGCGCGCATCGACGAGCACGCCGCGCTGCGCCGCTTCCGGGACTCCATCCTCGCCGCGCTCAACGACGCCGTGGCGGCGCTGCGGTACGTCACTCCACCCATCATACATTATAGCTCAATTATCTGCCAGGGCCAAGTTTCTTTCGGGACTCGGGTCCAAGATGTGTGCCCCAAGGTATAACGTTTTAATGTAGCGGCAGAGTGCTATCTGTTGAAGCTAGTGAGACTGAAAATTGACTTTTCATTAAAAGTGATTTTTGTAAGGCCTATGATTGTGTGTATCATCTGAATCGTGGGTAATATTGTAAATTACACGTTATATTTCAAATAAAATAAAAACGACATATTTTAAAATTTTAACGTTATATTTAAGTAATAACATTTTATTTATGACGGCAACGGAAAATCAGAAATTCACCGTAGTTTGATTCTGTAGCTTTGATGAGGGTGCCACAGGGTTCAACTCTGGGTTCATTCTCATTTTCTGTGAAGAACTAACTAGATACCATTACTGTTACATATTCAATACTCTTATTAACTGATAAATGTTATTATTTCCCCACAGCCCGTACAACGCTATGGCAGCACTACAGCAGTTGCTCCTAGTTCTCCCGGCGCTGCGGCACGCCGACGTCGCCGTGCGCCGCTTCTGGTCCGGGGTCCACCGCGAGCGGCGCGCGCCCATGAACAAACTGTTCATAGAAATGCTGGAGGCGTGCCTGCGGTAGGCAGGCCGGCCACGGGGGCGGAGCACCCCTCCACGCCAGTGAACATAGACATGTACAGTGTGAACGATCAGGTGTCTTGTGCAGCGATATGTGTTCCTCAGGGCACGTATCTTGGACCTAAATCGCGGGACAATCGATTTTGAGCTCGTCCACCGCAGTAGCACCCCGTGCTGTCTTCTAAAGATACACAAGGAACGTGTACTGCGCGTATAAAGCAAATTTTAGGTCCACGATGTATATTATGTCTCGAGTAATACCGGTTGTAAGACGTGCCGCTCTGTGCGACCGGTGAGTGAACGACCGGTGAGTGAGCGACCGGCGAGTGAACGACCAGCGAGTGACCGTGGCTGTGAAACGTACCGTTCGGGGTTGTCGTTCTTCTGTCAATTTTTGTTTCCCACACCACACGGCGGGTGACCCCGCGCCGTTAATGTACAAAACGATGGACGGATCTAGTACAAAACTTGTTACTATTTTTGTATAATATTAAAAAAATATATCTAGGTTTACTGTCGAGGTTTCGAGATTATTGTACGGTCGAGGAAATTGTCCTTTCGGATTGGTGTGGAATATTTCGGAGACCTAGCGTACTCTCGAGTCTGTCAAACAGATTATAAATAGTGATCGTAGCTTCAAAAGCTTTTTTATTATCTGTAATTGCGGAGTTGAAGCTGTGTTAGAGACTCATCTGATTGAACGAATGAAGTGAAGTGAACGAAGCATCGTTTCCCCGACCGTAAGTCATACTTGTCTGTGTATGTCTCGGTAAATGCGGGGGCCGTATTCGGCGCATTTATCATTAAAATATAAACATTGTTTTTATTCTGTATAATTTAATAAAGTGAGACGTTGCCGCGCTGCGTCGAAACAACTGCGCTAGTGGACCTGAATATAATCAAGATTCGATTAATTATAAAGTACAAATATTATTGTATATTACTTGTTATTATTGTGACTGCTTTGAAAGTGGTTCTTTTTTATTAAAAATAATAAATATTTAGCCTGTGTAGTAAGTATGCAGACAAAAAACTTGTTTTGAAAATTATGTTTCAATTATTCGAAAATATATTTTTAAGCTAGTTTCATGGTTTCTTGAATTCAGTGATGTAATGCCTGTGCCATGTGAGTGCTTAGGACGAGTTCATGAAGCACACTTAGCAATGTCAGTGAACTATTGCTTAATAACTGACTGTTTAATAAAGAACCACTAGTCCATGCAATTTGTAACAGATTACAGAGCAATATGGGCTAAAGCGCTGAAAACGTGCTCTCTGACTTATCTGTAGGCATGTTGTTAATATCAAATTTCATAAAAGAAAACCATTTTCTTTACCATTAAACTATTAGAATATTATTGAAACCTTAGCAGGAGAGACTTGGCCGCCAAGAAAGTCTCCTGTGTTGTCTACCAATAAAAAGCGGAAAAATGCAACTTGTCCAAAACAACTAATTTCATTGGATAAAACCACTGTCAGGAAGTTTCTAAAGCCTTAATAGATACTCATTTCCAATCATTGAAATAAGAGAACACGAAACTGGCTTGAAAATATTTCCGTATAATTGAACAATTTATTATTATTTTCAACGCAATGCGGCAACACACTCATTTTATTGTACAACTGTTTTACAAATCGTGTAACGAAATAGAATTTATTTAAACAAAACAGATTATGTAGCAATATTTACTATACTAAAGATATAATGTATTTTCTAGGCTGTTCCACTAAATATATTTTAACTGGAGTATTACTTGTATGTAGATGGTTGTATATTTATCTATATCACTCTCACAGTGAATAATGCCCGGGCATTGTGGGAAATAATTTTAGAGCTGGCAAGACTTGTGATGACGATGATAGAGAGAGATAGGAAAAGAGCATATACAGAGAGGCGTTGTATTTAGGCTCAATCCCCGCTGAAAGCAAAAAGCTTTTTGAGGCAAAATATTACAAACCATTTTGAATCTTATCTACGCGAGGAAAAGATCATAGTCATTTGAAGGCAAAGGAGGGGTCGCTGGACGCCATACTAGCCTGCTCTCAATCATTTCTAGTACAAAAGTCTGGACACTACCGGCTGTTGCTCTTGGGGAGGGGATTGACAACTGACCTGTAATAGTACCCATATATTGTGTCCAATTGAAAATCGCCATATTGGCACTGATGGTTGCGGCACGCAGTAATAAGTGTACTTGGAACTAATGAACAAAAATTATCTTTTTATCGATAATTTAATGAAAAGGGTCTTATGTATCAAATTCACAAGATGGCCATACTAGATTTTTTTATGGTAAAGGCATACATAAAAACAACTAACAAGTTGTGAGTACACTTCAAATCAACAATCACAGCGCTTTAAATCAACACAAAAAGTAACCTGTCATTTTCTATGGAATAGCCAGTCCAGCTAGTTATAGAGGTCAGTGGGATTGGTCCCTAGATTTCCTTTTGAAAGAACTTAGTGGAGCGTGGAGGAGGCTAGGTCCCCACCCATTTCTTTATTTTTTATCTACCGGTCAATAGTAAAACTAGTCATTTCATTTTATGTCGATGTTATTACGTAATATATCTAACGGTAGATGTCACTAAATGTAACAGGTATGGACTCAGATACAAAGTATCGCCATCTATCATTGAGTAGAATTATATTTTGAGGACTTGGAATTGGAGCTATTAAGAGAGCTGTGCATAAGACAAACAATAAAGTACACTAGTTAAGACTGTGATAACGTCACCCAATGCAGGCCTTAGGCCGCCTCCTCTCTGTTTGCGGTGTCCTATACTAACAAAGTAAGAATAATACCTCGAGATTTTATATTCAGTGATCTTTTTCATACACTGATTACGATTCTACTGTGATGACCTCAGAGTAGATGATAGTCACAGTTACTTTGGTTAACTCCTCTCTGTGTTTGCTGTGTCCCATACTAACAAAGTAAAGGCACTGCCTTTAAAATTATATCCAGTGATCTTATTAACACACTAAGACCCTACTGTGATGACTTCAGTTTAGAGCCGAGTCTTAGTTGGCTTCCTCCTCTCTATATTTGCCGTGTTCCATACTAATGAAGTAAGGACACTTTCTCTAGATTTCTTATCCAGTGACCTTATTCATCACATGTCTACAGCCATTTAAGCTTTGCCCGGGCGTTGTATCTTAGACCGTAGTTGTGTTATATTAGATGAATGTATTTTTAAACGCGATTTAAGGTAGAAATATAAAACCCGCTGGCAACCCTCGATGTTTATAATTACCGCAGTTAAAAATATTTTCGACTAATTGTGTTTTTTGTTGAGAATATTAAGAGTGACTTCTGTAGCTGGTGATAGGATAGTTTTAGATATAATGGTGATGGAATACATATCTATAGTTTAAAAATAATTATTATCATTTTTAAAAGTACAATTTTGGCTTGACTATAGCATTTCGATATCGCCAGGGAGTTGTGAAAATCAGGGTGCTAATTCTCGTAAAAAAAACTGTTCAAATTAAGTCCCGATTCAGTCTCCTAAATGTCAAAAACGATTACGATGTCAATGTTTGTTCTTAAAAATTGTGTGAAGAGAATACCGCTTTTGACATTTAGGAGATTGAGACTAGATCGATATTTAATTTCGAATATTTTTTTAATGAGAATTGTGCTTCAAATGGCAGTCGCTTCACGGAAAATATCGATACTTATAAAGTTAGACTGAAAACCGACCTTAACTGAATTGGGAGTATAGGGCTGTCCATTAATCACGTGAGGCTCAACAGGAGGGAGGGGGTTCGACAACAATCACGAAATATCACCAGGAAGGAGGTAGGGGTATACTGAGATATCACCTATATTTATTTATTCTTATAACGCGCGAAAAAGTGAATACTATTTTTTTAAAACATCACAACACATAATTAGTGAACAGCTCCTAAGCTCGGAGGCTGATGGAAGTACAAGTGTATCTCCGCTCCGGTAGATCATAAAAGTACATTTTCTAATTTTAAATTTAAATTTCAGAGTAAAATTAATAATTTATTATCTACAGAAGTACTCTTAATATTAATATTTCGTTATATAATCGTACAAATCATCACATGAATGTATTTATCGTACCTTTAAAATATTGTTTTGTAAATAATACGGTGGAACAGTATTGATATCGAATACCTCAATAACTGTTACCAATAATATACAATATTATGGACTTCTATGTATCTCCTATGTATATAAGAAGTACCCTGCCCCACAGTGAGGGACATTGCATGTAATGTAAACAATGTAAACTATACAAATTTTGTACGTCCGTTGATATGTATATATATAAAAAAACTGTGATTGTTTTGTTATGAAAAAAAAAAGTTAAGTATATTTTATAAGCTGAAGGCTAATTGTCGTATAAAAAGATGTTCAAAATTTAGTTTCGATCGTACCTTAATCGCTAAAATGACGTAAATGAAAAAAAAAATTAAAATTGTGTAACATACTTTGCTACAGCTGGGTAACTTGGAACAATATAAAAAATGCTTTTTGTAGGCAAACGTAAGAAACAGACGAATGACAGGAATAGTATTTTCATTTCTGACGATAATTATTGACGATTTTTTATTAGGGTTATTATTTTAAAAAAAACATCCAATTTTAAATCGTGCCAAAGTTACCTTGTTGTTACAAAGTAACCCAGTTTACTGTACTAGAACATCGTATTTGAAATATAGGAGATTGAAGTCAAATCGTGATTGAATTTTGAACATGTTTTTATTACGAACATTGATTGACCTTCTGTTTACATTTGGAGCAAAGTTACTTCTTGTGGGGAGTAGACGCATGTGCAGTTGTATAAATATACTCGTTATTGAATTCAACGAAATAAGTTGTAAATTGGAAAAATCTATTCAAAATTGCACCACTGCAAGGGTAATTTTGTAAAATTATTAATGTAAAAGCCCGTATATTTTACTATGGATAAAGGTTGTTTATTCTAATGCAAGGGCGTGGTGTAAGGTGCATTTTTGTTGTGATTTTGCTCAAAGATGTAACTGTCTCTTTAGAAGTACGGATATAGCTTCTGACGTTTTCACTCCTTTAGTTCTATCTAGACATGGTATGAATGTTCCGTAGGCCGATGTCGATGTATAATGGCGCCAAAGTTCTGTTTGTGTCGAGATCCTTAGATGTTAACCTAACTTGTACATAAACCCCATTAGTTATATACAGTATACAGTTAATGTGGTGTTTAGACAAGTACTATATTTTACAAGCTTGACGTCAGGAGCGCTACACCCAGTTTTGTTTTAATTTTATTATTTTGTTTTGTAGCTTATCGTAGCTGTTACGTTTAAATGGCGAAACGCCTGAACAAGAAAGAGGTTGTGTTGAGGTGTATAACCGATAGGTAACTTTGACTAAAAGTAGAAAAATATTCGAATTCAATTCAAAAATATTCAAATATTTTGGAGATTTTTCAAATAAATTTGAAAGTATTTGAATATTTTTGAACTTATTTGGAATAATTACAAATGTTGGTAGTGTTACGACTCGAGTATCACGGAATAAATCTACGTATCTTAAATTCCAAGGGAGTTAATTCTGTTGTAGTTATTCTTATGTTAAGAATATTTACTTTATTTAATAGTTTTTAAAGCGTAAGCGGTGGTAGTTGGCGAGAGCTGTGAACGTGTGACTGTGCCAGATTATTTATTAAGTTTTCTAATTATTATCGTCGTTATTGATCTGCGATTACTACTGTTAACATTTAAGGTCTGACATTGTAATTGTTGGGTGCGGACTGTGTGGAAACTGAAATAATGCGGCCCGCCCACGCAAGATACATAAGAATTGGACATGAACTAGACTTGTTGTTTTTAAGAAATCGTTGATAAATAAAATAATATATATATACTAGCTGTCGCCCGCGGCTCCGCCCGCGTGGATGTCGGTTATCGCGAATCGGGGTATGAAAAATAGATGTTGGCCGATTCTCAGACCTACCCGATATGCCCACAAAATTTCATGAGAATCGGTCGAGCCGTTTCAGAGGAGTTTGGCAACGAAAACTGTGACACGAGAATTTTATATATTAGATATATATGCCTACACGAGTCCTGTTGTTTGAAATTCAAAACTATTTCAGACATGCTTCGTGCCAATAGGCAGCTTTAGTGCAAGGCACGTTTCCACGCAGGCCGCATAGTAAGATTTTGTTAATATTTAAACTAAAATTCAATTTATAAACGGCTTTTATACAATTTATGTGGACTTTTTTATGAAAGAACTGATTGAAATGAAATTTATGTAGAGAACTTTTAGAGTAGGTGAGAAATTAGTGATATGTAATCTCAGATCAAAGAATTAGTGACCCTTAGGTAAAACAATATAATACCTGTGTCTTACATTTTGTATTTAGTGAATTCGTACCTTATTTCTTTACATAATGTTATTAATGTGAACCGGTCCCGGATATAAAGTAACAAAATATAAAAGTGGTGACATTTTAATATGGATTTTCATTTACCCCTATGTCGTACGAACCCTACACTTAGTTCCAAAATACAGATAGCATTTTTGGATTTCTAAAATCCACACAAGTTTCACTTAGGATTGTTACAATTCTTCCTTATCTATTATATATATAGAGGAAAGTATTCTTATTATTATGTGTGATATTTGCTTTTTGAATTGAGTCTTACACGATGCCACCAGCTAGAGCAGGTAAAGGTGCAACTTGAATACGTGAGTAGTATACTTGTAAGTTACTCCCTTGTACTAGTACATGGTACAAATAACTGAAGCAGGTTAAGACGTAAGTAGTTCTGCCCCTCTAGACAAGTGGCAATTCGCTAGCCGGCGTTTCTGTCCAGCACTGGACTAGATTGTAAAATGATTCTAAAATTAGTTTGCTTTGGTTTTGTAGAGCATTTTCCCTAAAGAAATGACAGAACAAAAGTGGCTATAGATCAAGTGAGGTGTGATGTTTCATTGGGGTATTTACCGTGCGGTATTATTCGGTTCACCTCCCCGCCGGGGTATCCAGGGGAATTTAAGCACGGCAAGTAAGTACCTTTTATAGAAACCATATTATAATTTTTATACAGGAAACACAAGTTATCATAAAAAAAGCAAAACATTATTTTCAAGTTTTATTTTTATATATTTACATACAGTTATCTTAGACAATAAGTAACACGAACTAAACTGTAATCAGACTATAGCGAACTGGTCGTAGAGCAGTTCTCTGACTTTGTAATACTCTTCTGACAGCACACCTTCGAGCGCGATGCGACCATTCTCCAACTGCAATAGAAAAAGTTATTTTAGGCTTTATTAGAGGAGTTATCGGTCCCGGTTGCCATACACGCATAATTGTACCATTCATTAAGAGTAGCTGGAGCCTTAAAAAGTTCGATGTCTTGGTTTAACTACAAATCACTATATAAATCCGTGCGCGTGATTAGTTTAATATAATCTATGATTAGTTGTTTTCGTGCTTCGCCTTGCAACCAGCACTTATCAGGTCGCAGAGTGAAAAGCGTTTTTTATACCACTAAACTCTTCAGAAAAATTTCAAAGCAATGCAGTAATTGAATACTACTGCTAATATTCCACCTATCATCTAGTAAATATTTGAACCTGCATAGAATTGCATGGAGCTGAAAGCGGCAAGTTTACCATTTTATTCCGTCTATTTTGACTGGATTATGACCCCTCCAGTTAAGCTAAATAACCTGTGACGTAAAAAGTCCACTGTGAAGAAGTTTGACGGTTACTTTACCTGGTTTTATCGTCGTTTGGGAACGAAAGATTTGGGGCACAGATTTGATAGCAAAATCGTCTAGAAGAATTAATTTGGCGAGAAAACTATATACGTATGTACAACCATATATTATTTCGTTTACCTGTACATTATACACATACCATTTTTTTTCGTTACGTAATATTGATATCATATTGACGATTTTGCTATCGCAACTATGTCCAAACTTTTAGCGTTGAGCCCGAGGCGCGCCTCGGTGTGTATAGGTGTGTAGTGTACCGACCCGGCGGATGGCGAGCGTCCCGTTGAGCCCGAGGCGCGCCTCGGTGTGTATAGGTGTGTAGTGTACCGACCCGGCGGATGGCGAGCGTCCCGTTGAGCCCGAGGCGCGCCTCGGTGTGTATAGGTGTGTAGTGTACCGACCCGGCGGATGGCGAGCGTCCCGTTGAGCCCGAGGCGCGCCTCGGTGTGTATGTGTGTAGTGTACCGACCCGGCGGATGGCGAGCGTCCCGTTGAGCCCGAGGCGCGCCTCGGTGTGTATAGGTGTGTAGTGTACCGACCCGGCAGATGGCGAGCGTCCCGTTGAGCCCGAGGCGCGCCTCGGTGTGTATAGGTGTGTAGTGTACCGACCCGGCAGATGGCGAGCGTCCCGTTGAGCCCGAGGCGCGCCTCGGTGTGTATAGGTGTGTAGTGTACCGACCCGGCGGATGGCGAGCGTCCCGTTGAGCCCGAGGCGCGCCTCGGTGTGTATAGGTGTGTAGTGTACCGACCCGGCGGATGGCGAGCGTCCCGTTGAGCCCGAGGCGCGCCTCGGTGTGTATAGGTGTGTAGTGTACCGACCCGGCAGATGGCGAGCGTCCCGTTGAGCCCGAGGCGCGCCTCGGTGTGTATAGGTGTGTAGTGTACCGACCCGGCGGATGGCGAGCGTCCCGTTGAGCCCGAGGCGCGCCTCGGTGTGTATAGGTGTGTAGTGTACCGACCCGGCGGATGGCGAGCGTCCCGTTGAGCCCGAGGCGCGCCTCGGTGTGTATAGGTGTGTAGTGTACCGACCCGGCAGATGGCGAGCGTCCCGTTGAGCCCGAGGCGCGCCTCGGTGTGTATAGGTGTGTAGTGTACCGACCCGGCGGATGGCGAGCGTCCCGTTGCAGCACTCGAGCGCGCCGCCGCTGAACTCGGCGTTGAGCCCGAGGCGCGCCTCGGTGTGTATAGGTGTGTAGTGTACCGACCCGGCGGATGGCGAGCGTCCCGTTGAGCCCGAGGCGCGCCTCGGTGTGTATAGGTGTGTAGTGTACCGACCCGGCGGATGGCGAGCGTCCCGTTGAGCCCGAGGCGCGCCTCGGTGTGTATAGGTGTGTAGTGTACCGACCCGGCAGATGGCGAGCGTCCCGTTGAGCCCGAGGCGCGCCTCGGTGTGTATAGGTGTGTAGTGTACCGACCCGGCGGATGGCGAGCGTCCCGTTGAGCCCGAGGCGCGCCTCGGTGTGTATAGGTGTGTAGTGTACCGACCCGGCGGATGGCGAGCGTCCCGTTGAGCCCGAGGCGCGCCTCGGTGTGTATAGGTGTGTAGTGTACCGACCCGGCAGATGGCGAGCGTCCCGTTGAGCCCGAGGCGCGCCTCGGTGTGTATAGGTGTGTAGTGTACCGACCCGGCGGATGGCGAGCGTCCCGTTGAGCCCGAGGCGCGCCTCGGTGTGTATAGGTGTGTAGTGTACCGACCCGGCAGATGGCGAGCGTCCCGTTGAGCCCGAGGCGCGCCTCGGTGTGTATAGGTGTGTAGTGTACCGACCCGGCGGATGGCGAGCGTCCCGTTGAGCCCGAGGCACGCCTCGGTGTGTATAGGTGTGTAGTGTACCGACCCGGCAGATGGCGAGCGTCCCGTTGAGCCCGAGGCGCGCCTCGGTGTGTATAGGTGTGTAGTGTACCGACCCGGCGGATGGCGAGCGTCCCGTTGAGCCCGAGGCACGCCTCGGTGTGTATAGGTGTGTAGTGTACCGACCCGGCAGATGGCGAGCGTCCCGTTGAGCCCGAGGCGCGCCTCGGTGTGTATAGGTGTGTAGTGTACCGACCCGGCGGATGGCGAGCGTCCCGTTGAGCCCGAGGCACGCCTCGGTGTGTATAGGTGTGTAGTGTACCGACCCGGCAGATGGCGAGCGTCCCGTTGAGCCCGAGGCGCGCCTCGGTGTGTATAGGTGTGTAGTGTACCGACCCGGCGGATGGCGAGCGTCCCGTTGAGCCCGAGGCACGCCTCGGTGTGTATAGGTGTGTAGTGTACCGACCCGGCAGATGGCGAGCGTCCCGTTGAGCCCGAGGCGCGCCTCGGTGTGTATAGGTGTGTAGTGTACCGACCCGGCGGATGGCGAGCGTCCCGTTGAGCCCGAGGCGCGCCTCGGTGTGTATAGGTGTGTAGTGTACCGACCCGGCGGATGGCGAGCGTCCCGTTGAGCCCGAGGCACGCCTCGGTGTGTATAGGTGTGTAGTGTACCGACCCGGCGGATGGCGAGCGTCCCGTTGAGCCCGAGGCACGCCTCGGTGTGTATAGGTGTGTAGTGTACCGACCCGGCGGATGGCGAGCGTCCCGTTGAGCCCGAGGCACGCCTCGGTGTGTATAGGTGTGTAGTGTACCGACCCGGCGGATGGCGAGCGTCCCGTTGAGCCCGAGGCGCGCCTCGGTGTGTATAGGTGTGTAGTGTACCGACCCGGCGGATGGCGAGCGTCCCGTTGAGCCCGAGGCGCGCCTCGGTGTGTATAGGTGTGTAGTGTACCGACCCGGCGGATGGCGAGCGTCCCGTTGAGCCCGAGGCACGCCTCGGTGTGTATAGGTGTGTAGTGTACCGACCCGGCGGATGGCGAGCGTCCCGTTGCAGCACTCGAGCGCGCCGCCGCTGAACTCGGCGTTGAGCCCGAGGCGCGCCTCGGTGTGTATAGGTGTGTAGTGTACCGACCCGGCGGATGGCGAGCGTCCCGTTGAGCCCGAGGCACGCCTCGGTGTGTATAGGTGTGTAGTGTACCGACCCGGCGGATGGCGAGCGTCCCGTTGAGCCCGAGGCGCGCCTCGGTGTGTATAGGTGTGTAGTGTACCGACCCGGCGGATGGCGAGCGTCCCGTTGAGCCCGAGGCGCGCCTCGGTGTGTATAGGTGTGTAGTGTACCGACCCGGCGGATGGCGAGCGTCCCGTTGAGCCCGAGGCACGCCTCGGTGTGTATAGGTGTGTAGTGTACCGACCCGGCGGATGGCGAGCGTCCCGTTGAGCCCGAGGCACGCCTCGGTGTGTATAGGTGTGTAGTGTACCGACCCGGCGGATGGCGAGCGTCCCGTTGAGCCCGAGGCACGCCTCGGTGTGTATAGGTGTGTAGTGTACCGACCCGGCGGATGGCGAGCGTCCCGTTGAGCCCGAGGCGCGCCTCGGTGTGTATAGGTGTGTAGTGTACCGACCCGGCGGATGGCGAGCGTCCCGTTGAGCCCGAGGCGCGCCTCGGTGTGTATAGGTGTGTAGTGTACCGACCCGGCGGATGGCGAGCGTCCCGTTGAGCCCGAGGCACGCCTCGGTGTGTATAGGTGTGTAGTGTACCGACCCGGCGGATGGCGAGCGTCCCGTTGCAGCACTCGAGCGCGCCGCCGCTGAACTCGGCGTTGAGCCCGAGGCGCGCCTCGGTGTGTATAGGTGTGTAGTGTACCGACCCGGCGGATGGCGAGCGTCCCGTTGAGCCCGAGGCACGCCTCGGTGTGTATAGGTGTGTAGTGTACCGACCCGGCGGATGGCGAGCGTCCCGTTGCAGCACTCGAGCGCGCCGCCGCTGAACTCGGCGTTGAGCCCGAGGCGCGCGAGGGCGGCGCGCAGCTCGCTGAGGCGCAGCGAGTTCACGAAGGACGCCGCGTGCGCCGCGCCGCCGCACGCCTCCAGGCACATCGACACCTCTGACTGCGCCTCCTCTGCGACCACCAGGTATATAACACATTATTGAGGTAACATACGGATAATTTCATCCATCACCATCGTGTTGTGACGGAGAAAGAATAAAAGTATGGTGACCACAGCTCCGAAGGGTCTCGAAAGCGGCGACTAGCAGAAAAATACGCGGACGATATCACCACAGAAGAAAAACTCGAAATAAAACCCTGTAGCAATCAATCTGGACAGCGTGGAGACAGTGGGCCTAAACCATAGGTACTTAACTAAACGTGAACAAAATTATAAGAGTGAGGCTACAATAATTCGCACCCGGCTGAAATTTGGTAAGATTGTTCAAAACACTATCATAAATGAAATATAAAAAGTCGTCATCGGTCCGATACCTAAAATGTCTTTTATTCGGGGCCCATAGATCACAAAAATGGGTATATCACGATTTTCAACACAACCAACCAAGTTAAAAACAATATAATTATCTATAAAACTCGATCAAGTGCGAGTCGGGCTCGCGCACTAAGGGTTCCGTATAAGGCGCAGACTTGCGCTACGTAAACGGCAACATACTTTGATCGCGTTGAATTATAACTTTAAATTTACGGTAGTTCCCTTTGAGATATAATCATGAAATCATGAAACAGTTAAAGAGAAGACTATTGATGGCACTTGGTGGAATTTGTTGTTACACACTTGTCTTTTCTCCACAGTATTTATTATTGAATCTAACCGGTTTCACATTACGGCATTTTCAAAGGTTTACATTGATGTTTAAACATTGATGTAAACCTTTAAATAAATTATTACTAAGGAAAAAGTAAAAGTGTTCTCAATATGTGAGCAAAAAAAGTACACTGTACCGTAACGTACTTCTACCGTAGAGAGGTGGATTATGGTGATGAGCTACATATTTACGGAATTCGATCTTTCCCCTTTTTTCTTGCTATAATATTTTGCTTCTTCCCAAATTTCATGATTCTAGCTCAACGGGAAGTATCCTAAAATCACACTTCTAATTCTATGCAACCCAAGTTTATTGTCATTTATGCAGCAAAAGTACGCGCCTAAATTCAGTTTCGTACGAACCCTTAACGCGCGAGACCGATTCGCTTTTGATAGATAATTGCATGACTTTAATTTTGTCTCAGATATTGTTATGATAAAACATACCGAATTACTGGCAATTCCGAATAAAAAAAAAACCATGCGTCAGATCAATGAGGACTTTTTATATTTCATTTTAGATAGTGTTAATTCAGAACTCTATCATAAATGAAATCCAAATTTTCAGCTGGGTGCGAATTATTATAGCCTCGGATGGGATTGCATATTAGAAAATCAAAACTTTCTCGAGCAAATTTCAAAAGAACAATAAACGAAATAACAAAATTCAAATGAGCAAATGTTTTATTTAGAAAAAAAAAAATCATCAAATGAATGACTGATCAAAAGTTGCTAGATGTAATTTTAAAATATCGAATCTCTTTTCAGATCATTTTTCTTCATAACATTCTATTATCATATTGCTTTAATTCATATTATCATATTGCTATAAAAATGGATTTATTCTGCATTGTCATAAAAAAAGCTGTACAAACCTTAGGTTAGGTTAAGTCGGATTGTACAGCTTTTTATAAAAACAAATTAATAATTTATCCAGTAATCCATATTGACCTTTAAACGATTTGGTCAATAGTGTAATAATAGTAGTTTATGATACTGTTGCATAATGAGGGTTCTTATAACACGAGTTTTTTTATTGTATCACACGAGTGTTATAAGACCAAGTTATGTACAGTGTCATACACTACTTTATCTACTCTCATACTATAATACACAAACGAATTTATTTTACAAACAAAACCAAACTTTGTTTAATTTAAATGTAAAAAAAAAGTTGGCGCCAAGGCGCAAACATAGATTGCTCATAAAGTAGAGGTTCAGTCCAGATGGAGGCTGTATAGGTGTATCGTTATGATTTAAAAGTTATTTAATGATATAGGTGTCCATACAAGACCTGTATCGTAATAAAACTTTTTTTTGGCCTGTGCGTAATGTTTGTCATAAGAGTTTTGATTTCAATTTTATAATCTTTGTATTATAATTATACGGGGTTTCGCTTAGTTGACCACGAAGCACCGTACAGGAATAGTAGTTGAGTTGGTTGAGAACGCCGTAGAGAAAGACCGCTGTATTAAAAGTTATATATTTAGTTAAAATAAAGTTAAAGGTTACAAGTAGTTATGTTGGCAGATCTTTCCTTGAGTCGTGTCTGGTGTGACAGTAAGTGACTTTCTGAGTATGAATATAAATTTAGTTAAAATGTAAAAATAAACAAGTCATCTGCGCTCGCGCTAAAACTAGGTTGCAGCGTGGGCAAAAATGGATGTACGATGGCTTGCCCGTACATGTTGGCAACCAAACAAAAGAAAGATTAAAGATTTTAAAAGGAGATATTATAAAAAGGTTACTATCAAGGAAAGAAATGTCAGTAAAAAGCAAAGAATGTCAATTAAAACTAAACGCGATGTTGTCCGACGCTGCTGGTCTTCGAGGATGATGAGCTCGCTGTTGTGGTGGCGATTGGTTCGTTGACACGTTGACTTGGTTAGTAGTAGTAGTAGGCTTCCTTATAGGTTGTAGTTCGATGTCTTCGTAAGTTCTATTTTTTCTAGTGCAGCAGGGGAAGTGGCATCTCCTCATTGCAAACCACACGATCGTACCAGTAACAGCAAGGCCGAGAAGGCTGTGGCAGAGAGCGTACTGGTGTATGTCATGGCTTGAAATAGTCGAAAGTAGATCTTCATTTTGTTTTAATAAATGAATTTGCCTGTCGATCCCTTCTAAGTCTTCTCTCAAAGCTTCATGAGGAGTGATCAGCGCAACCCAAGGATGTTTCAAGTCGACTATGTTGTTTACAGTAGAGTTGAGTTGTGGAACATTAAATATAGAATCGTCTATCTTTATTTTCGAGTTGTATTCGTTGTGCGAATAGATGGTGAAATCTTTAGATTGTAAGACGCACCCTTGTGCTAAAGTTATAATGCTCGAAGTTGTTATTGTATGTGACATTACGTCATTCTTACATACAGTGCGCAAAGTGCAAGCTCCGCAACACGTCGCCAGCCAGCTGTTTGGCGTATGTAACGCGATCCAAGCGTCAATGCACGGGGTCTCCCTGACGTCACATGGTGCCTTCGATTGGTGACTCAATAGCTTTGCCTCGCAGGGAGCCTTGTTGTTGTGCAGATTGAACACCGGATGATTTATAGAACAAATTAAATTGTTCGGTTTCAGTTGAGAGCATAGTTTCAAATCATCTTTAGTTATGGAAATGTAAGAGTTTTTCTCAAAGTTAACTGCAACAAATGATGAATGTAGTTGAATGATGGTCGTCTTGTTCTCCTTTTTCACAGGCAACGGGACCGCTTTATACACCGAAAAGTCTTCGTCGGAAGTAGTTCGAAGTTACGCGAGCCTTTGCGTAGAGTAGTTTGTATATATTTTTATATCTTCTCTTACATTTTCCACTGGTAAAGTTAGTGATTTTGGTAATTTTCCAGCAATAGTAGTAAGCTGTTCAAGTAGGTTCACCGGAGTAAGTAAATGGATGTCTAAGTGGCCTTTGTAGACATCGGTCAAAGAGTCAAATAGCATTTCTTGCATTTCTTTCATATTTTTAATTAATAGATATGTCGTGAGTGACGCTGAGTTGAAGTAACTTGTGGCCATCATCACCTCCAAGGTTGATCCGGCTCGAAGGACCAAAATGTACGGGGTTTCGCTTAGTTGACCACGAAGCACCGTACAGGAATAGTAGTTGAGTTGGTTGAGAACGCCGTAGAGAAAGTCCGCCGTATTAAAAGTTATATATTTAGTTAAAATAAAGTTTAAGGTTACAAGTAGTTATGTTGGCAGATCTTTCCTTGAGTAGTGTCTGCTGTGACAGTTAGTGACGTTCTGAGTATGAATATAAATTTAGTTAAAATGTAAAAATAAACAAGTCATCTGCGCTCGCGCTAAAACTAGGTTGCAGCGTGAGCAAAAATGGATGTACGATGGCTTGCCCGTACAATAGTATCAGAGTAGATAAATAATTTAAACATTGATATTCCAGACTTTGGTCAGCTGAACTATGGATCAAATGACCATCGTTATTTTAAACTGTGTTCATTTGTACGTTGTTTTTTTTTTATTTGCTCGAGATAGTTTTGATTTTCTAATATGCAACCCTTGGATCTGTACATAGACCGGGGTATATATAAATATTTTCCTGTTTAGAAACTTATTTTAGAATAAAAACCAAAACTGAACCGCTAGTTAGTCAGTTAGCTTAATTTATTTGTTTAATGTGTGTTTGAATAAAAAGTCGGTACAAGATTGTTTACCTTCAATTAAGTACCCAACTGAATGGAATATAGTTGTGGCACAGATAATATAATATAATTCATATACAGATGCACAATCAGGTTCACAAAATGGTTACACTCGTAACTTCCAAATGCAGGCAGCTTTTGTTTCCAGGAGTTGTAACTAGATGGCAACATCGTTTTGGCAAACTTATCTAATTTTGTATTAAAAATTAACTTGTAAATAATAAAACATACACTAAACACATTATTGAATATGACTGAATAAAACTAATAATATTCTAATCTTTATTGACTCTGCCAGATTCTGCAATAATTGTAAAAGTTATAGACTTAATGCACCATGCCACTAGATGGCGGCTACCTAAAATAGCACAATTGCCACGAAATCTTTATCTGTTACATTACCAACGAGTTTTATATGCTTACATTAATCATGTGTTTAAGTTCTGAAATAATTTACGGGATTCTAAGTAGCGCTTTAATTTTTTATTTCTTTAAATGAGTCTACTAGTGCCATCTATTGTTTTTTTTAGTAGTACTAAATATATTTCTCAGTATAGTATAGGTACCCTATGGTTGTGGTCTAATCACAGGTAAGTCGTCCCACTTACCTGTGATAAACCGGCACCCCAGCGTTACTCAAATCAGTACAACTTATTCCTAAAAATATCATCATCCTCCTAGCGATTTCCCAATTCCGTCCAAAGTTTACAGTTTAGAAACGACTCCCCATTCCGAAATGTAAACTCCCATTTAATCTCTAAACCTTAGGCGGTGATGTGACGCGGCAGGAACGCATGACGTGGCGGTCAATTTAAGTAACACATTATAAACCGTATGAAGTGTGCAATAACGTCGTTTTTGTCTTAGAGGGGAATGGGGTATTTAACAACATTAAAAAAATACTACAAATAATGGTCATCCTATCAGATAATAGCGTAAAAAGACATTTAAAACTATAAATTTAATTAAAATAAGCATAATTTTTGAGAATTTCGCTTAAAAATTTCTAATATTTTTTCAAATTTTTATCTGTGACGAAAACGCTCTGTGATCGATCACAGCACTGCTGACGTCACATGCAAGTAAACACGGCTTTACAGAACAGAAACAAACAGTTTTTGTGGATTATTTATAGACGTATTTGTACATTGTGCAACTACACACCATTTTATTCACAAAGTTTGAAGAAAACTTTATTATTTACTTTGAATTCACTGCTTTAAGGTTATACAAAATGTGTGACGTCACGTAATCGGCTTCATACAAGGTGACAGCGTTTTTCGCGCGTTTTTGAAAATTTAAACATTAACATCGATTTTTTGTTTAAATCCGTTGTTATTTTTTTGAAATATCGATGTAGTGTGCATATTATATGCTAAGGAATAATTTAAAATGGTTTTGGCGCGCGTCACTTCATTGGCGTTATTGTACACTACATTAGGTTTACATTGTGTTACTTAAATGGTCCGTCACCGGCAAATGTCGTCGCCAAGTCTCTTCTGTATAAACCGCGCCCTAGAGGATAGTCTCCGCCAGGGCCTCGTGCGTTACTTCGTAGGTAAGGCGTATTTAGACTCTATAGGTGTTGGTAGGACCCACAGTCTAGTCCAATTTATTTCCCTAAATGCTCTCTGAAATCGTCACATACCGGTAGTAGCGTCGCTCTCCCGCTGGTGCGCCCGGGGGGTGACGACCGCCGACAGCCAGGCCAGCTCCGCGTCGCCGGCCGGCCGCCACGCCAGGCTCGACATCAAGCTGTCCGTCAGTTTCACCTGTGGAAAAAAACATACAAAGTTTAGTGTAAGCCGAGAAACATTTTTCGGTTTCGTTAATAGCAACAGCTTCAATGTAATAATTTTTTCTCTCCCTTCTCATCCGAAAGGTGTCGTAAGTCGGAAAAAATAAACAGACAATATGCGTCCTGCGAGTAAAGGGAAACTCGAAATAAAACCTTGTATCAACACGCCTGGCCAGCACTAGGCCAATGCCTCTCAACATTGGGAGTAGCCTGTGTCCAACAGAGGAAAGCGTTAGGCTAATTTATGAATGAATGATGAGGATCTGAAAGTGGGATAGATCGTAAGATTTTGCAAAAAAAAAAACAAGTAGGTTACGACGGCACGCCGTGATTACCGGATGCCTCTTAGCCTCCAAATGGGAGGAATAGGGGAGTTGGGTGAAATGACCCTTGCAAAAGGGCAGATCACCTGTCCGGTCTGCGGCACCCCTCGCTGGAAATAGGCTAATTTGATTGATAAATATTTTCCTGTTGAGATTCTATTACACCAATGTATAGACTAGCTGCTGTCTACAGGTCTCCCCGCGTGGAGACTCTTTATCGCGGCGAATACCTATATATTTAGGGTCCACGAATGTAATGCCTCTGATGTTGCACACGTCCATGGGCCAAGTTACCACTTTCCATCTGGTGGGCCGTGTGCTTGTCTGCCAAATAAGTGGTAATAATAAAATATAATTATAGTTATAAACGCGAGTCGCGGGCATTTTGCCAACCCCGCTCCATCGTCTGCGTAGCATCTTATCCTACGGACTACCGAGACAATGACGTAAACAAACTTCCAGGGTTGACTCCAGATAAAGGAACTCTTCAACGATCAACAGCACAGACATAAAACTTTATGCATGTGTTTTAAACATGTGTTAAACTATTAATTTATTCATTTAACTCTCACCGACTGCTCCAGGCGTACCAGGACCTTCAGAGCCTGGTCTCGCTCAGTCGGACATAGGACCGACGATAATACTCGGTTGTGCGCTGGCACACGACAATTTGAGATGAACCTTCTCATCTAAGCCGTGACATTCACAAGCTTGCCAAAGGAGTTGTACCGATTCGCGAGGAATCCCTCCTCGATCTCCGTAAGCTCTGTCACGCAGACCTGCTCCCTGAGCCCCATATCAACGGGGACCACCGTTGTCCCCGGCCACTGAGCCCGCTCTAGCGTGAGCCAATGCGGTCCCCACCATAAAGAATGGCACACCAGTTCAGGAGCCCGGCAGCCCCGGGACGCTACGTCCGCCGGATTCATCTCCCCTGGTACATGCCGCCACACTAAGGGGGTCTCAGAGTTCTGTATCTGAGAAACCCTATTTGTCACAAACACCTCAAGGGTGTGCACCGACGCCCTCAGCCAGCAAAGTACGATCTGGCTATCAGTCCAGGCGTACACAGTCTCGTCAAGGTCCACCTTGGCTCCCAATAACGTGGCGGTGTGATTCAACAACCGTGTCAAGAGCGCCGCCCCAGACAACTCCTTCTTTGGAATGCTTAATCGCACTCGGAGAGGGGCCACCTTGCTCTTTGCCATCACGAGTTGTACCCCGATCCTTCCCGACGGGGTCACCGTACGGAGGTACACCGCAGCCGCGTACCCAAGTTCCGATGCGTCGCAGAACCCATGCAGCGACGCCCGGCACTTCCCTGCTGGAAACAGCTTACGAGGCAACATGATCCGGTCAACCTCACCCAACGACCGGTGGAACTCCACCCAGTCAGCCTCCAGATCTCCCGGAAGTGGGTCATCCCACCCCAATTGCGCGGCCCACAGCCGCTGCATAAAGCACTTCAGCCTGAAGGTGACCGGTGAAATCCACCTATTCGGGTCGAAAGTCCTGGCCACCGTGGACAAGATAGTCCGCTTCGTCCACACCCTGGGAACGTCCAAGTCAACCTGGTAGGTGAAGGCGTCTTGGATGGGCCTATATTGGACCCCCAGAACCGCCAGCATGTTGGGGTTCTCCACATTCTCAAACAGGTGGGGGTCCTGTTGATATTCCCCTGGCAACCCGACCAACAAGTCTTGAGAGTTGGCCAACCATTTCCTCAACTCATATCCACCCTGGGCTAACAGGCTTATGAGTTCATCCCGGCGGGCGAGCCCCTCCTCGATGCTGTCAGCTCCCGTGCAGATGTCGTCTACATACAAATCCTGCTCCAGGATCGCAGCAGCCCGAGGGAACCGCAGTCGCTCCCGATCCGCCAACTCTCTCAGTGTTCGGATCGCCACATAAGGGCTGGAACGCAGGCCATACGTGTTGGTGTTTAATTCATACACCACCACTGGCCTATCTGGGCCTTCCTGCCAGAGCACCAGTTGGTACCGTCTGTCATCCGGATGGATCACTGTTTGCCGAAACATCATCCGGATGTCGGCCACAAAGACAAACTGGTGCCTCCGGAAACTTGTGAGTACATCTCCCACATCCCGGGTTAGCTTGGGTCCCGAATGTAAGCACTGGTTCAGTGACACCCCGGTGCTAGTAGACGACGACCCGTCGAAAACCACCCGAATCTTGCCGGTGGGAGTCTTGAGAACAGCATGGTGGGGTAGGAAATAGTGGTCCTCCCGCTACCAATCCACCTTCGACACCGACATGTGTCCCAGGTCCTCGTACTCCCGCATGAAGCCCACATACTTCTCCCGAGAATTCTTATCCCTGGCCATCCGCCGTTCCATGGTTCTCAGCCTGGCCCATGCCGCATCATAGGACCAACCCAAGGCAGGACAATTTCCTCGGAACGGAAGCCGTGTGATGAATCTACCCGATGGAAGTCGGCCGGTGTTGTGCTTATAGAACAACTCGCACTCCTCGGCCTCTGGATCCACACGGCGTGCCATAGGTGGCTCCTCCACTTCCCAAAACTTCTGCATGATATCTGACAGCACAGATCCCACTAACAGCTGGTCACCGTCCTTGGGTACCCCGGCAGGCAAGACTGGACCCAGCACTGCATACCCAAAGACAGTATTGATCGCCAGCAACCCGTGTGGGTCTAACACCCATCTGTCACGCAGGAGTATCTTCCCGAGAACATCTACCTCAAATAGAAGGTCCACGGGGCATGGAATATCGAAGTCCGGATCCGCCAGATCCCCAGCGCGGATGCCACGCTCCAGCATTATCTGACGAATGCCCGAGTTAAGCTTGGCTTGAGGGTGCTTACCCATCACCTCCGTCATCACCACCGCCCCCGCCGCCAGCATTGGCGACCCCGGCTTCGGTGCCTGGAATCTGAAAGCCACCTTCCCCTTCACGCCACTCACCTGTAGACCCCCGACCCCATAGACCCCCCAAACCACTACCGACCCGGTCGGAAGCACCACCGCTTCCGGTCGGAGTGGGACTAGCGGTCGCTGTACCGCTAGCTAGTCCTCGGGTACCCGCATGCCCCAAGGCCCTCCGGACCCCCCTGCCCGGCGCAGGCGTAATACAGGGGTGAGCCTTGCCACCCGCCCGTGGCGGGTCCCCCGGCGGCATTGCTGGGTTGGTCACCCTGGGACGCGTGTGAGGACCGCATCAGTCCCACATCGCGCCCCGACCCGCAGCCCGTGATGTCACCGGCTCGCTCGCTCCCCCTGCTTTCGGGTGAGCGGCGGAACTGCCCACGACCTGCGCCGTTGCCCCCGCTGATGATGAAGGCCTCAGCGGTCCCAGCCCCACTATCCCTGGGGTGCGCGTCGCCCCTTCCACGGGGTGATCGACGGCCCTGAGAACCCCCCGACCCGTGGCCTCCTGCCCCACCATCCGGACCCCTGGGCCGGCCCTGTCCCGCTCTGTTTCAAGGTAGGAGGTGAGCCCGTCAATGGAGGGCAAATCCCCTTCACCCCCCCATGAGGACTGCTCAAACCGAAGCTGCATGTCCCCCGGCAGCCGGTTGAACACCAGGTAAAACAGGATGTACGACCACTCGCCGACGGGCAGCCCCAGGTTAGCTAACGCTCGTCTGGCCACCACGAGCGGGTTTAACACGGCGGTCTTGACCTCCGTCACCCGAGTCACCCTGGGTATGGCGAATAGCTTGGCCAGGTGAGCATCCACCAGCCGGCGGGTATTTTGGTACCTGGCGATGAGGATATCCCGGGCAACGGCATAGTTGCCATCCGTCACCGCCAGGTGTCGCAGAAGCTCCAGAGGCTCCCCCCGCAGCGCTCCCAGTAGCTGGGCCAACTTGTAGGAGTCGGGCAAGTCCCCTCGTAGATGGATCGGTGAGTCGAACAGGTTCAAGAACCCTGTCCACTGATCCATCTCCCATAGGCGCGCCACTACCCCCGTGGCACCCCAGACCCCTGCCTTTGTCTCCCCCGGCGTCTGCGACTCCGCCCGTATTTGAGCTTCCCGCTCGAATATGGTGTCAGCTGCCGCTCGCAACTGCTTCATATCCAGCGCGGCCTCCTCCAATAAATTTAGATCCGCCGCCGGCTCCAAGGCAAATAAGCCCTCCAGGCTGTTGCGCGCCCTCTCCAAACGGGCGTCTAACTCCCCGGCCCGTCATAGAAGGGCCCCCTGCCGGTCTCGACGCTCCACCAGCAACAGCGCTGAGGCAGCCCATCTGAGCTCGGACCCGATGGCTGCCCTCAATTGCCTGGCCGACATCTCCGGAAGGTTTACAACCAATAAACAATACCTATAACTATACTAGCGGTGGTACAGCAACAATATATTGTTGTTGTCGACTGTACCAGTTCGGCCTATGTGTAGGTAACTGTACTACCCAACAAAATACGACAACAAACCCAAGGCAATACCAATACGCGCGCCGTACTACTACGTAGGTACTTGTATTGCTCCGTATTTCCCGTGCTTGCCGTACCTAGTCAACCAACCTTAACACACACAATTGTTTACAAATATAAACTTAAAATTAAATATACAATAACTTAGTAACTACGTAACAATAACTTAGTATACAATACTTCAATTTGGGGACGCCGGATGGCCGGACGGACGATCCATCCGCGGCTTCTGCGGGCCATTTCGTCCTAGTATACAATACTTAGTACCCAGGTGGATAACACGCAACTTCGCGCGACCCGTACCTACCCGCCTATCAACAATTATAAATTGCGACCCGAAAATGCAATTTTAGCCCAGAACCCGTAGAACTAACCGCGCTCTGTCTACCAAATGTTTAGTAGACTGTGCAGAACTCACCACGGGTTTCTTGTGCCGCTGCCCGAAGAAGAAGTCTTGTCAAAGGGGGCCCCCAATATCTTGACCTTCAATGTCTTCAGCCCGTGGGAGCTCAACGGTCTACACCCTTGCCCAGTGGAAGCGTATTTTATCGTAAGCTACTGAAACACTCCCGGCGATCACGCGTGTATTCTGAACACTCAGTTCGTAATTCCCGGTGGTCAACTCCCGAAAGAAAAACGGCGACACAAAATGCGACGTGCGCTCGCCCGAACCGCTTTCGTTGACTGAACTGCGCGGTGGCCGATCTGCCCGCGCGCAGACGGCGCGGCAGTGGCGCCGTCTGCCGTCATACTTGGATCATTCGAAGTTTATCGAACAACCTCTCCCCCCTCCTCCGGTGCCGGAGGGGAGGGTTACGTCGGACTCGAACTGACTAAACAGCACGCCGTCTGCGGGTCGTTGTGAGGTTGTCAGACGGTATATCCCTCGCATCACGGCTGACCCAGGGCCATCCCTCTCGGTCTGGCCCTCCTATGCTATGTGTATACCTGGTAGATATGCGACTCCGTGGTGGCATCGATAACCTCGCCGGGACCAGGCATGTAGATTTTCTCAATGCCTTCAGCTTCACAGTGCTTTCTGGAAGAATTAGAATACTGCATTTAATAGCTAGATAATCATAAACTGTTACAATACTTATTACTAGTGGTCCATTGCATTGGGCAAAGAATAGTATACTCAGCCAAGTGTTACAAATTCTATAGATTTAATCCCAGTCGCATCCGAAGCTATCAACTTTAAGTCTGGGGTCCGCTTTTACCAGTCCAACTGCGGATTTGGCTAAACTTCCGACATTTTCCGTGAAGCGACTGCCATCTGAGCTAACCCTACGGTGATATCGAAACATTGCAGTCAGACCAGTTGTTGGACTTTTGAGGGCTCGATAGATGTTTGTATGGCAACCGGGACCGATGTCTTATCGTGCTCTCCGAGGCACCTCAAATTACGTGGATACGTAGGTATTTGGAATTATCTACATTTAATCCGACGCTTTGGCTACTTTTCAGAAGCTATGGTCCCGGGGGACACGCACAATCATGATAGAAATATTCGGTAAAAGTACATACATACATACGTTAACGCCTATTTACGGCTAAAGTGCTCAGCCTAATAAAATATCCATTATTTTACCCGGGGACCAATTGAGATTACACTTTGAAAGTCCAGAGCTCCTTTTCCTGATTTATTTCACACCTTTATAACTCAGTTACTAAAGATAGTACTATAGTTCGCGCCATATATTTTAAAACAAAATGATTTAAATGTGCAGTACGCATTTTTTGGGTGTCTTTTGAGGATAGAACGCGGTCTAGTTCAAATCCACAAATGACAGCCATTTCTTTCGCGACTTGGGTCTAAGATATGCAGCGCGGATTTGACCGTACCTGAGCGTGGCTAGCGCGCTGGGCCCGGCGCGCAGGCCCACGATGGCCCGCGGCTTGGCCTGCGCCAGCACCCGCAGCAGCGACTCTCCGTCGCACCGTCCCTCGAGCTCGATGTACTAAGATATGTGTCGCGCATATGGCCGTACCTGAGCGTGGCCAGCGCGCTGGGCCCGGCGCGCAGGCCCACGATGGCCCGCGGCTTGGCCTGCGCCAGCACCCGCAGCAGCGACTCTCCGTCGCACCGTCCCTCGAGCTCGATGTACTAAGATATGTGTCGCGCATATGGCCGTACCTGAGCGTGGCCAGCGCGCTGGGCCCGGCGCGCAGGCCCACGATGGCCCGCGGCTTGGCCTGCGCCAGCACCCGCAGCAGCGACTCTCCGTCGCACCGTCCCTCGAGCTCGATGTACTAAGATATGTGTCGCGCATATGGCCGTACCTCAGCGTGGCCAGCGCGCTGGGCCCGGCGCGCAGGCCCACGATGGCCCGCGGCTTGGCCTGCGCCAGCACCCGCAGCAGCGACTCTCCGTCGCACCGTCCCTCGAGCTCGATGTACTAAGATATGTGTCGCGCATATGGCCGTACCTGAGCGTGGCCAGCGCGCTGGGCCCGGCGCGCAGGCCCACGATGGCCCGCGGCTTGGCCTGCGCCAGCACCCGCAGCAGCGACTCTCCGTCGCACCGTCCCTCGAGCTCGATGTACTAAGATATGTGTCGCGCATATGGCCGTACCTGAGCGTGGCTAGCGCGCTGGGCCCGGCGCGCAGGCCTACGATGGCCCGCGGCTTGGCCTGCGCCAGCACCCGCAGCAGCGACTCTCCGTCGCACCGTCTCTCGAGCTCGATGTACTAAGATATGTGTCGCGCATATGGCCGTACCTCAGCGTGGCCAGCGCGCTGGGCCCGGCGCGCAGGCCCACGATGGCCCGCGGCTTGGCCTGCGCCAGCACCCGCAGCAGCGACTCTCCGTCGCACCGTCCCTCGAGCTCGATGTACTAAGATATGTGTCGCGCATATGGCCGTACCTCAGCGTGGCCAGCGCGCTGGGCCCGGCGCGCAGGCCCACGGCTTGGCCTGCGCCAGCACCCGCAGCAGCGACTCTCCGTCGCACCGTCCCTCGAGCTCGATGTACTAAGATATGTGTCGCGCATATGGCCGTACCTCAGCGTGGCCAGCGCGCTGGCCCGGCGCGCAGGCCCACGATGGCCCGCGGCTTGGCCTGCGCCAGCACCCGCAGCAGCGACTCTCCGTCGCACCGTCCCTCGAGCTCGATGTACTAAGATATGTGTCGCGCATATGGCCGTACCTCAGCGTGGCCAGCGCGCTGGGCCCGGCGCGCAGGCCCACGATGGCCCGCGGCTTGGCCTGCGCCAGCACCCGCAGCAGCGACTCTCCGTCGCACCGTCCCTCGAGCTCGATGTACTAAGATATGTGTCGCGCATATGGCCGTACCTCAGCGTGGCCAGCGCGCTGGGCCCGGCGCGCAGGCCCACGATGGCCCGCGGCTTGGCCTGCGCCAGCACCCGCAGCAGCGACTCTCCGTCGCACCGTCCCTCGAGCTCGATGTACTAAGATATGTGTCGCGCATATGGCCGTACCTCAGCGTGGCCAGCGCGCTGGGCCCGGCGCGCAGGCCCACGATGGCCCGCGGCTTGGCCTGCGCCAGCACCCGCAGCAGCGACTCTCCGTCGCACCGTCCCTCGAGCTCGATGTACTAAGATATGTGTCGCGCATATGGCCGTACCTCAGCGTGGCCAGCGCGCTGGGCCCGGCGCGCAGGCCCACGATGGCCCGCGGCTTGGCCTGCGCCAGCACCCGCAGCAACGACTCTCCGTCGCACCGTCCCTCGAGCTCGATGTACTAAGATATGTGTCGCGCATATGGCCGTACCTCAGCGTGGCCAGCGCGCTGGGCCCGGCGCGCAGGCCCACGATGGCCCGCGGCTTGGCCTGCGCCAGCACCCGCAGCAGCGACTGTCCGTCGCACCGTCCCTCGAGCTCGATGTACTAAGATATGTGTCGCGCATATGGCCGTACCTCAGCGTGGCCAGCGCGCTGGGCCCGGCGCGCAGGCCCACGATGGCCCGCGGCTTGGCCTGCGCCAGCACCCGCAGCAGCGACTCTCCGTCGCACCGTCCCTCGAGCTCGATGTACTAAGATATGTGTCGCGCATATGGCCGTACCTCAGCGTGGCCAGCGCGCTGGGCCCGGCGCGCAGGCCCACGATGGCCCGCGGCTTGGCCTGCGCCAGCACCCGCAGCAGCGACTCTCCGTCGCACCGTCCCTCGAGCTCGATGTACTAAGATATGTGTCGCGCATATGGCCGTACCTCAGCGTGGCCAGAGCGCTGGGCCCGGCGCGCAGGCCCACGATGGCCCGCGGCTTGGCCTGCGCCAGCACCCGCAGCAGCGACTCTCCGTCGCACCGTCCCTCGAGCTCGATGTACTAAGATATGTGTCGCGCATATGGCCGTACCTCAGCGTGGCCAGCGCGCTGGGCCCGGCGCGCAGGCCCACGATGGCCCGCGGCTTGGCCTGCGCCAGCACCCGCATCAGCGACTCTCCGTCGCACCGTCCCTCGAGCTCGATGTACTAAGATATGTGTCGCGCATATGGCCGTACCTCAGCGTGGCCAGCGCGCTGGGCCCGGCGCGCAGGCCCACGATGGCCCGCGGCTTGGCCTGCGCCAGCACCCGCAGCAGCAACTCTCCGTCGCACCGTCCCTCGAGCTCGATGTACTAAGATATGTGTCGCGCATATGGCCGTACCTGAGCGTGGCCAGCACGCTGGGCCCGGCGCGCAGGCCCACGATGGCCCGCGGCTTGGCCTGCGCCAGCACTCGCAGTAGCGACTCTCCGTCGCACCGTCCCTCGAGCTCGATGTACTAAGATATGTGTCGCGCATATGGCCGTACCTGAGCGTGGCCAGCGCGCTGGGCCCGGCGCGCAGGCCCACGATGGCCCGCGGCTTGGCCTGCGCCAGCACCCGCAGCAGCGACTCTCCGTCGCACCGTCCCTCGAGCTCGATGTACTAAGATATGTGTCGCGCATATGGCCGTACCTCAGCGTGGCCAGCGCGCTGGGCCCGGCGCGCAGGCCCACGATGGCCCGCGGCTTGGCCTGCGCCAGCACCCGCAGCAGCGACTGTCCGTCGCACCGTCCCTCGAGCTCGATGTACTAAGATATGTGTCGCGCATATGGCCGTACCTCAGCGTGGCCAGCGCGCTGGGCCCGGCGCGCAGGCCCACGATGGCCCGCGGCTTGGCCTGCGCCAGCACCCGCAGCAGCGACTCTCCGTCGCACCGTCCCTCGAACTCGATGTACTAAGATATGTGTCGCGCATATGGCCGTACCTCAGCGTGGCCAGCGCGCTGGGCCCGGCGCGCAGGCCCACGATGGCCCGCGCCTTGGCCTGCGCCAGCACCCGCAGCAGCGACTCTCCGTCGCACCGTCCCTCGAGCTCGATGTACTAAGATATGTGTCGCGCATATGGTCGTACCTCAGCGTGGCCAGCGCGCTGGGCCCGGCGCGCAGGCCCACGATGGCCCGCGGCTTGGCCTGCGCCAGCACCCGCAGCAGCGACTGTCCGTCGCACCGTCCCTCGAGCTCGATGTACTAAGATATGTGTCGCGCATATGGCCGTACCTCAGCGTGGCCAGCGCGCTGGGCCCGGCGCGCAGGCCCACGATGGCCCGCGGCTTGGCCTGCGCCAGCACCCGCAGCAGCGACTCTCCGTCGCACCGTCCCTCGAGCTCGATGTACTAAGATATGTGTCGCGCATATGGCCGTACCTGAGCGTGGCCAGCGCGCTGGGCCCGGCGCGCAGGCCCACGATGGCGCGCGGCTTGGCCTGCGCCAGCACCCGCAGTAGCGACTCTCCGTCGCACCGTCCCTCGAGCTCGATGTACTAAGATATGTGTCGCGCATATGGCCGTACCTCAGTGTGGCCAGCGCGCTGGGCCCGGCGCGCAGGCCCACGATGGCCCGCGGCTTGGCCTGCGCCAGCACCCGCAGCAGCGACTCTCCGTCGCACCGTCCCTCGAGCTCGATGTACTAAGATATGTGTCGCGCATATGGCCGTACCTCAGCGTGGCCAGCGCGCTGGGCCCGGCGCGCAGGCCCACGATGGCCCGCGGCTTGGCCTGCGCCAGCACCCGCAGCAGCGACTCTCCGTCGCACCGTCCCTCGAGCTCGATGTACTAAGATATGTGTCGCGCATATGGCCGTACCTCAGCGTGGCCAGCGCGCTGGGCCCGGCGCGCAGGCCCACGATGGCCCGCGGCTTGGCCTGCGCCAGCACCCGCAGCAGCGACTCTCCGTCGCACCGTCCCTCGAGCTCGATGTACTAAGATATGTGTCGCGCATATGGCCGTACCTCAGCGTGGCCAGCGCGCTGGGCCCGGCGCGCAGGCCCACGATGGCCCGCGGCTTGGCCTGCGCCAGCACCCGCAGCAGCGACTGTCCGTCGCACCGTCCCTCGAGCTCGATGTACTAAGATATGTGTCGCGCATATGGCCGTACCTCAGCGTGGCCAGCGCGCTGGGCCCGGCGCGCAGGCCCACGATGGCCCGCGGCTTGGCCTGCGCCAGCACCCGCAGCAGCGACTCTCCGTCGCACCGTCCCTCGAACTCGATGTACTAAGATATGTGTCGCGCATATGGCCGTACCTCAGCGTGGCCAGCGCGCTGGGCCCGGCGCGCAGGCCCACGATGGCCCGCGCCTTGGCCTGCGCCAGCACCCGCAGCAGCGACTCTCCGTCGCACCGTCCCTCGAGCTCGATGTACTAAGATATGTGTCGCGCATATGGTCGTACCTCAGCGTGGCCAGCGCGCTGGGCCCGGCGCGCAGGCCCACGATGGCCCGCGGCTTGGCCTGCGCCAGCACCCGCAGCAGCGACTGTCCGTCGCACCGTCCCTCGAGCTCGATGTACTAAGATATGTGTCGCGCATATGGCCGTACCTCAGCGTGGCCAGCGCGCTGGGCCCGGCGCGCAGGCCCACGATGGCCCGCGGCTTGGCCTGCGCCAGCACCCGCAGCAGCGACTCTCCGTCGCACCGTCCCTCGAGCTCGATGTACTAAGATATGTGTCGCGCATATGGCCGTACCTGAGAGTGGCCAGCGCGCTGGGCCCGGCGCGCAGGCCCACGATGGCGCGCGGCTTGGCCTGCGCCAGCACCCGCAGTAGCGACTCTCCGTCGCACCGTCCCTCGAGCTCGATGTACTAAGATATGTGTCGCGCATATGGCCGTACCTCAGTGTGGCCAGCGCGCTGGGCCCGGCGCGCAGGCCCACGATGGCCCGCGGCTTGGCCTGCGCCAGCACCCGCAGCAGCGACTCTCCGTCGCACCGTCCCTCGAGCTCGATGTACTAAGATATGTGTCGCGCATATGGCCGTACCTCAGCGTGGCCAGCGCGCTGGGCCCGGCGCGCAGGCCCACGATGGCCCGCGGCTTGGCCTGCGCCAGCACCCGCAGCAGCGACTCTCCGTCGCACCGTCCCTCGAGCTCGATGTACTAAGATATGTGTCGCGCATATGGCCGTACCTCAGCGTGGCCAGCGCGCTGGGCCCGGCGCGCAGGCCCACGATGGCCCGCGGCTTGGCCTGCGCCAGCACCCGCAGCAGCGACTCTCCGTCGCACCGTCCCTCGAGCTCGATGTACTAAGATATGTGTCGCGCATATGGCCGTACCTCAGCGTGGCCAGCGCGCTGGGCCCGGCGCGCAGGCCCACGATGGCCCGCGGCTTGGCCTGCGCCAGCACCCGCAGCAGCGACTGTCCGTCGCACCGTCCCTCGAGCTCGATGTACTAAGATATGTGTCGCGCATATGGCCGTACCTCAGCGTGGCCAGCGCGCTGGGCCCGGCGCGCAGGCCCACGATGGCCCGCGGCTTGGCCTGCGCCAGCACCCGCAGCAGCGACTCTCCGTCGCACCGTCCCTCGAGCTCGATGTACTAAGATATGTGTCGCGCATATGGCCGTACCTCAGCGTGGCCAGCGCGCTGGGCCCGGCGCGCAGGCCCACGATGGCCCGCGGCTTGGCCTGCGCCAGCACCCGCAGCAGCGACTCTCCGTCGCACCGTCCCTCGAGCTCGATGTACTAAGATATGTGTCGCGCATATGGCCGTACCTCAGCGTGGCCAGCGCGCTGGGCCCGGCGCGCAGGCTCACGATGGCCCGCGGCTTGGCCTGCGCCAGCACCCGCAGCAGCGACTCTCCGTCGCACCGTCCCTCGAGCTCGATGTACTAAGATATGTGTCGCGCATATGGCCGTACCTCAGCGTGGCCAGCGCGCTGGGCCCGGCGCGCAGGCCCACGGCTTGGCCTGCGCCAGCACCCGCAGCAGCGACTCTCCGTCGCACCGTCCCTCGAGCTCGATGTACTAAGATATGTGTCGCGCATATGGCCGTACCTCAGCGTGGCCAGCGCGCTGGCCCGGCGCGCAGGCCCACGATGGCCCGCGGCTTGGCCTGCGCCAGCACCCGCAGCAGCGACTCTCCGTCGCACCGTCCCTCGAGCTCGATGTACTAAGATATGTGTCGCGCATATGGCCGTACCTCAGCGTGGCCAGCGCGCTGGGCCCGGCGCGCAGGCCCACGATGGCCCGCGGCTTGGCCTGCGCCAGCACCCGCAGCAGCGACTCTCCGTCGCACCGTCCCTCGAGCTCGATGTACTAAGATATGTGTCGCGCATATGGCCGTACCTCAGCGTGGCCAGCGCGCTGGGCCCGGCGCGCAGGCCCACGATGGCCCGCGGCTTGGCCTGCGCCAGCACCCGCAGCAGCGACTCTCCGTCGCACCGTCCCTCGAGCTCGATGTACTAAGATATGTGTCGCGCATATGGCCGTACCTCAGCGTGGCCAGCGCGCTGGGCCCGGCGCGCAGGCCCACGATGGCCCGCGGCTTGGCCTGCGCCAGCACCCGCAGCAGCGACTCTCCGTCGCACCGTCCCTCGAGCTCGATGTACTAAGATATGTGTCGCGCATATGGCCGTACCTCAGCGTGGCCAGCGCGCTGGGCCCGGCGCGCAGGCCCACGATGGCCCGCGGCTTGGCCTGCGCCAGCACCCGCAGCAACGACTCTCCGTCGCACCGTCCCTCGAGCTCGATGTACTAAGATATGTGTCGCGCATATGGCCGTACCTCAGCGTGGCCAGCGCGCTGGGCCCGGCGCGCAGGCCCACGATGGCCCGCGGCTTGGCCTGCGCCAGCACCCGCAGCAGCGACTGTCCGTCGCACCGTCCCTCGAGCTCGATGTACTAAGATATGTGTCGCGCATATGGCCGTACCTCAGCGTGGCCAGCGCGCTGGGCCCGGCGCGCAGGCCCACGATGGCCCGCGGCTTGGCCTGCGCCAGCACCCGCAGCAGCGACTCTCCGTCGCACCGTCCCTCGAGCTCGATGTACTAAGATATGTGTCGCGCATATGGCCGTACCTCAGCGTGGCCAGCGCGCTGGGCCCGGCGCGCAGGCCCACGATGGCCCGCGGCTTGGCCTGCGCCAGCACCCGCAGCAGCGACTCTCCGTCGCACCGTCCCTCGAGCTCGATGTACTAAGATATGTGTCGCGCATATGGCCGTACCTCAGCGTGGCCAGAGCGCTGGGCCCGGCGCGCAGGCCCACGATGGCCCGCGGCTTGGCCTGCGCCAGCACCCGCAGCAGCGACTCTCCGTCGCACCGTCCCTCGAGCTCGATGTACTAAGATATGTGTCGCGCATATGGCCGTACCTCAGCGTGGCCAGCGCGCTGGGCCCGGCGCGCAGGCCCACGATGGCCCGCGGCTTGGCCTGCGCCAGCACCCGCATCAGCGACTCTCCGTCGCACCGTCCCTCGAGCTCGATGTACTAAGATATGTGTCGCGCATATGGCCGTACCTCAGCGTGGCCAGCGCGCTGGGCCCGGCGCGCAGGCCCACGATGGCCCGCGGCTTGGCCTGCGCCAGCACCCGCAGCAGCAACTCTCCGTCGCACCGTCCCTCGAGCTCGATGTACTAAGATATGTGTCGCGCATATGGCCGTACCTGAGCGTGGCCAGCGCGCTGGGCCCGGCGCGCAGGCCCACGATGGCCCGCGGCTTGGCCTGCGCCAGCACTCGCAGTAGCGACTCTCCGTCGCACCGTCCCTCGAGCTCGATGTACTAAGATATGTGTCGCGCATATGGCCGTACCTGAGCGTGGCCAGCGCGCTGGGCCCGGCGCGCAGGCCCACGATGGCCCGCGGCTTGGCCTGCGCCAGCACCCGCAGCAGCGACTCTCCGTCGCACCGTCCCTCGAGCTCGATGTACTAAGATATGTGTCGCGCATATGGCCGTACCTCAGCGTGGCCAGCGCGCTGGGCCCGGCGCGCAGGCCCACGATGGCCCGCGGCTTGGCCTGCGCCAGCACCCGCAGCAGCGACTGTCCGTCGCACCGTCCCTCGAGCTCGATGTACTAAGATATGTGTCGCGCATATGGCCGTACCTCAGCGTGGCCAGCGCGCTGGGCCCGGCGCGCAGGCCCACGATGGCCCGCGGCTTGGCCTGCGCCAGCACCCGCAGCAGCGACTCTCCGTCGCACCGTCCCTCGAACTCGATGTACTAAGATATGTGTCGCGCATATGGCCGTACCTCAGCGTGGCCAGCGCGCTGGGCCCGGCGCGCAGGCCCACGATGGCCCGCGCCTTGGCCTGCGCCAGCACCCGCAGCAGCGACTCTCCGTCGCACCGTCCCTCGAGCTCGATGTACTAAGATATGTGTCGCGCATATGGTCGTACCTCAGCGTGGCCAGCGCGCTGGGCCCGGCGCGCAGGCCCACGATGGCCCGCGGCTTGGCCTGCGCCAGCACCCGCAGCAGCGACTGTCCGTCGCACCGTCCCTCGAGCTCGATGTACTAAGATATGTGTCGCGCATATGGCCGTACCTCAGCGTGGCCAGCGCGCTGGGCCCGGCGCGCAGGCCCACGATGGCCCGCGGCTTGGCCTGCGCCAGCACCCGCAGCAGCGACTCTCCGTCGCACCGTCCCTCGAGCTCGATGTACTAAGATATGTGTCGCGCATATGGCCGTACCTGAGCGTGGCCAGCGCGCTGGGCCCGGCGCGCAGGCCCACGATGGCGCGCGGCTTGGCCTGCGCCAGCACCCGCAGTAGCGACTCTCCGTCGCACCGTCCCTCGAGCTCGATGTACTAAGATATGTGTCGCGCATATGGCCGTACCTCAGTGTGGCCAGCGCGCTGGGCCCGGCGCGCAGGCCCACGATGGCCCGCGGCTTGGCCTGCGCCAGCACCCGCAGCAGCGACTCTCCGTCGCACCGTCCCTCGAGCTCGATGTACTAAGATATGTGTCGCGCATATGGCCGTACCTCAGCGTGGCCAGCGCGCTGGGCCCGGCGCGCAGGCCCACGATGGCCCGCGGCTTGGCCTGCGCCAGCACCCGCAGCAGCGACTCTCCGTCGCACCGTCCCTCGAGCTCGATGTACTAAGATATGTGTCGCGCATATGGCCGTACCTCAGCGTGGCCAGCGCGCTGGGCCCGGCGCGCAGGCCCACGATGGCCCGCGGCTTGGCCTGCGCCAGCACCCGCAGCAGCGACTCTCCGTCGCACCGTCCCTCGAGCTCGATGTACTAAGATATGTGTCGCGCATATGGCCGTACCTCAGCGTGGCCAGCGCGCTGGGCCCGGCGCGCAGGCCCACGATGGCCCGCGGCTTGGCCTGCGCCAGCACCCGCAGCAGCGACTGTCCGTCGCACCGTCCCTCGAGCTCGATGTACTAAGATATGTGTCGCGCATATGGCCGTACCTCAGCGTGGCCAGCGCGCTGGGCCCGGCGCGCAGGCCCACGATGGCCCGCGGCTTGGCCTGCGCCAGCACCCGCAGCAGCGACTCTCCGTCGCACCGTCCCTCGAGCTCGATGTACTAAGATATGTGTCGCGCATATGGCCGTACCTCAGCGTGGCCAGCGCGCTGGGCCCGGCGCGCAGGCCCACGATGGCCCGCGGCTTGGCCTGCGCCAGCACCCGCAGCAGCGACTCTCCGTCGCACCGTCCCTCGAGCTCGATGTACTAAGATATGTGTCGCGCATATGGCCGTACCTCAGCGTGGCCAGCGCGCTGGGCCCGGCGCGCAGGCTCACGATGGCCCGCGGCTTGGCCTGCGCCAGCACCCGCAGCAGCGACTCTCCGTCGCACCGTCCCTCGAGCTCGATGTACTAAGATATGTGTCGCGCATATGGCCGTACCTCAGCGTGGCCAGCGCGCTGGGCCCGGCGCGCAGGCCCACGGCTTGGCCTGCGCCAGCACCCGCAGCAGCGACTCTCCGTCGCACCGTCCCTCGAGCTCGATGTACTAAGATATGTGTCGCGCATATGGCCGTACCTCAGCGTGGCCAGCGCGCTGGGCCCGGCGCGCAGGCCCACGATGGCCCGCGGCTTGGCCTGCGCCAGCACCCGCAGCAGCGACTCTCCGTCGCACCGTCCCTCGAGCTCGATGTACTAAGATATGTGTCGCGCATATGGCCGTACCTCAGCGTGGCCAGCGCGCTGGGCCCGGCGCGCAGGCTCACGATGGCCCGCGGCTTGGCCTGCGCCAGCACCCGCAGCAGCGACTCTCCGTCGCACCGTCCCTCGAGCTCGATGTACTAAGATATGTGTCGCGCATATGGCCGTACCTCAGCGTGGCCAGCGCGCTGGGCCCGGCGCGCAGGCCCACGGCTTGGCCTGCGCCAGCACCCGCAGCAGCGACTCTCCGTCGCACCGTCCCTCGAGCTCGATGTACTAAGATATGTGTCGCGCATATGGCCGTACCTCAGCGTGGCCAGCGCGCTGGCCCGGCGCGCAGGCCCACGATGGCCCGCGGCTTGGCCTGCGCCAGCACCCGCAGCAGCGACTCTCCGTCGCACCGTCCCTCGAGCTCGATGTACTAAGATATGTGTCGCGCATATGGCCGTACCTCAGCGTGGCCAGCGCGCTGGGCCCGGCGCGCAGGCCCACGATGGCCCGCGGCTTGGCCTGCGCCAGCACCCGCAGCAGCGACTCTCCGTCGCACCGTCCCTCGAGCTCGATGTACTAAGATATGTGTCGCGCATATGGCCGTACCTCAGCGTGGCCAGCGCGCTGGGCCCGGCGCGCAGGCCCACGATGGCCCGCGGCTTGGCCTGCGCCAGCACCCGCAGCAGCGACTCTCCGTCGCACCGTCCCTCGAGCTCGATGTACTAAGATATGTGTCGCGCATATGGCCGTACCTCAGCGTGGCCAGCGCGCTGGGCCCGGCGCGCAGGCCCACGATGGCCCGCGGCTTGGCCTGCGCCAGCACCCGCAGCAGCGACTGTCCGTCGCACCGTCCCTCGAGCTCGATGTACTAAGATATGTGTCGCGCATATGGCCGTACCTCAGCGTGGCCAGCGCGCTGGGCCCGGCGCGCAGGCCCACGATGGCCCGCGGCTTGGCCTGCGCCAGCACCCGCAGCAGCGACTCTCCGTCGCACCGTCCCTCGAGCTCGATGTACTAAGATATGTGTCGCGCATATGGCCGTACCTCAGCGTGGCCAGCGCGCTGGGCCCGGCGCGCAGGCCCACGATGGCCCGCGGCTTGGCCTGCGCCAGCACCCGCAGCAGCGACTCTCCGTCGCACCGTCCCTCGAGCTCGATGTACTAAGATATGTGTCGCGCATATGGCCGTACCTCAGCGTGGCCAGCGCGCTGGGCCCGGCGCGCAGGCTCACGATGGCCCGCGGCTTGGCCTGCGCCAGCACCCGCAGCAGCGACTCTCCGTCGCACCGTCCCTCGAGCTCGATGTACTAAGATATGTGTCGCGCATATGGCCGTACCTCAGCGTGGCCAGCGCGCTGGGCCCGGCGCGCAGGCCCACGGCTTGGCCTGCGCCAGCACCCGCAGCAGCGACTCTCCGTCGCACCGTCCCTCGAGCTCGATGTACTAAGATATGTGTCGCGCATATGGCCGTACCTCAGCGTGGCCAGCGCGCTGGCCCGGCGCGCAGGCCCACGATGGCCCGCGGCTTGGCCTGCGCCAGCACCCGCAGCAGCGACTCTCCGTCGCACCGTCCCTCGAGCTCGATGTACTAAGATATGTGTCGCGCATATGGCCGTACCTCAGCGTGGCCAGCGCGCTGGGCCCGGCGCGCAGGCCCACGATGGCCCGCGGCTTGGCCTGCGCCAGCACCCGCAGCAGCGACTCTCCGTCGCACCGTCCCTCGAGCTCGATGTACTAAGATATGTGTCGCGCATATGGCCGTACCTCAGCGTGGCCAGCGCGCTGGGCCCGGCGCGCAGGCCCACGATGGCCCGCGGCTTGGCCTGCGCCAGCACCCGCAGCAGCGACTCTCCGTCGCACCGTCCCTCGAGCTCGATGTACTAAGATATGTGTCGCGCATATGGCCGTACCTCAGCGTGGCCAGCGCGCTGGGCCCGGCGCGCAGGCCCACGATGGCCCGCGGCTTGGCCTGCGCCAGCACCCGCAGCAGCGACTCTCCGTCGCACCGTCCCTCGAGCTCGATGTACTAAGATATGTGTCGCGCATATGGCCGTACCTCAGCGTGGCCAGCGCGCTGGGCCCGGCGCGCAGGCCCACGATGGCCCGCGGCTTGGCCTGCGCCAGCACCCGCAGCAACGACTCTCCGTCGCACCGTCCCTCGAGCTCGATGTACTAAGATATGTGTCGCGCATATGGCCGTACCTCAGCGTGGCCAGCGCGCTGGGCCCGGCGCGCAGGCCCACGATGGCCCGCGGCTTGGCCTGCGCCAGCACCCGCAGCAGCGACTGTCCGTCGCACCGTCCCTCGAGCTCGATGTACTAAGATATGTGTCGCGCATATGGCCGTACCTCAGCGTGGCCAGCGCGCTGGGCCCGGCGCGCAGGCCCACGATGGCCCGCGGCTTGGCCTGCGCCAGCACCCGCAGCAGCGACTCTCCGTCGCACCGTCCCTCGAGCTCGATGTACTAAGATATGTGTCGCGCATATGGCCGTACCTCAGCGTGGCCAGCGCGCTGGGCCCGGCGCGCAGGCCCACGATGGCCCGCGGCTTGGCCTGCGCCAGCACCCGCAGCAGCGACTCTCCGTCGCACCGTCCCTCGAGCTCGATGTACTAAGATATGTGTCGCGCATATGGCCGTACCTCAGCGTGGCCAGCGCGCTGGGCCCGGCGCGCAGGCCCACGATGGCCCGCGGCTTGGCCTGCGCCAGCACCCGCAGCAACGACTCTCCGTCGCACCGTCCCTCGAGCTCGATGTACTAAGATATGTGTCGCGCATATGGCCGTACCTCAGCGTGGCCAGCGCGCTGGGCCCGGCGCGCAGGCCCACGATGGCCCGCGGCTTGGCCTGCGCCAGCACCCGCAGCAGCGACTGTCCGTCGCACCGTCCCTCGAGCTCGATGTACTAAGATATGTGTCGCGCATATGGCCGTACCTCAGCGTGGCCAGCGCGCTGGGCCCGGCGCGCAGGCCCACGATGGCCCGCGGCTTGGCCTGCGCCAGCACCCGCAGCAGCGACTCTCCGTCGCACCGTCCCTCGAGCTCGATGTACTAAGATATGTGTCGCGCATATGGCCGTACCTCAGCGTGGCCAGCGCGCTGGGCCCGGCGCGCAGGCCCACGATGGCCCGCGGCTTGGCCTGCGCCAGCACCCGCAGCAGCGACTCTCCGTCGCACCGTCCCTCGAGCTCGATGTACTAAGATATGTGTCGCGCATATGGCCGTACCTCAGCGTGGCCAGCGCGCTGGGCCCGGCGCGCAGGCCCACGATGGCCCGCGGCTTGGCCTGCGCCAGCACCCGCAGCAGCGACTGTCCGTCGCACCGTCCCTCGAGCTCGATGTACTAAGATATGTGTCGCGCATATGGCCGTACCTCAGCGTGGCCAGCGCGCTGGGCCCGGCGCGCAGGCCCACGATGGCCCGCGGCTTGGCCTGCGCCAGCACCCGCAGCAGCGACTCTCCGTCGCACCGTCCCTCGAGCTCGATGTACTAAGATATGTGTCGCGCATATGGCCGTACCTCAGCGTGGCCAGCGCGCTGGGCCCGGCGCGCAGGCCCACGATGGCCCGCGGCTTGGCCTGCGCCAGCACCCGCAGCAGCGACTCTCCGTCGCACCGTCCCTCGAGCTCGATGTACTAAGATATGTGTCGCGCATATGGCCGTACCTCAGCGTGGCCAGCGCGCTGGGCCCGGCGCGCAGGCCCACGATGGCCCGCGGCTTGGCCTGCGCCAGCACCCGCAGCAGCGACTGTCCGTCGCACCGTCCCTCGAGCTCGATGTACTAAGATATGTGTCGCGCATATGGCCGTACCTCAGCGTGGCCAGCGCGCTGGGCCCGGCGCGCAGGCCCACGATGGCCCGCGGCTTGGCCTGCGCCAGCACCCGCAGCAGCGACTCTCCGTCGCACCGTCCCTCGAGCTCGATGTACTAAGATATGTGTCGCGCATATGGCCGTACCTCAGCGTGGCCAGCGCGCTGGGCCCGGCGCGCAGGCCCACGATGGCCCGCGGCTTGGCCTGCGCCAGCACCCGCAGCAGCGACTCTCCGTCGCACCGTCCCTCGAGCTCGATGTACTAAGATATGTGTCGCGCATATGGCCGTACCTCAGCGTGGCCAGCGCGCTGGGCCCGGCGCGCAGGCCCACGATGGCCCACGGCTTGGCCTGCGCCAGCACCCGCAGCAGCGACTCTCCGTCGCACCGTCCCTCGAGCTCGATGTACTAAGATATGTGTCGCGCATATGGCCGTACCTCAGCGTGGCCAGCGCGCTGGGCCCGGCGCGCAGGCCCACGATGGCCCGCGGCTTGGCCTGCGCCAGCACCCGCAGCAGCGACTCTCCGTCGCACCGTCCCTCGAGCTCGATGTACTAAGATATGTGTCGCGCATATGGCCGTACCTCAGCGTGGCCAGCGCGCTGGGCCCGGCGCGCAGGCCCACGATGGCCCGCGGCTTGGCCTGCGCCAGCACCCGCAGCAGCGACTCTCCGTCGCACCGTCCCTCGAGCTCGATGTACTAAGATATGTGTCGCGCATATGGCCGTACCTCAGCGTGGCCAGCGCGCTGGGCCCGGCGCGCAGGCTCACGATGGCCCGCGGCTTGGCCTGCGCCAGCACCCGCAGCAGCGACTCTCCGTCGCACCGTCCCTCGAGCTCGATGTACTAAGATATGTGTCGCGCATATGGCCGTACCTCAGCGTGGCCAGCGCGCTGGGCCCGGCGCGCAGGCCCACGATGGCCCACGGCTTGGCCTGCGCCAGCACCCGCAGCAGCGACTCTCCGTCGCACCGTCCCTCGAGCTCGATGTACTAAGATATGTGTCGCGCATATGGCCGTACCTCAGCGTGGCCAGCGCGCTGGGCCCGGCGCGCAGGCCCACGATGGCCCGCGGCTTGGCCTGCGCCAGCACCCGCAGCAGCGACTCTCCGTCGCACCGTCCCTCGAGCTCGATGTACTAAGATATGTGTCGCGCATATGGCCGTACCTCAGCGTGGCCAGCGCGCTGGGCCCGGCGCGCAGGCCCACGATGGCCCGCGGCTTGGCCTGCGCCAGCACCCGCAGCAACGACTCTCCGTCGCACCGTCCCTCGAGCTCGATGTACTGCACTTGCGCCTTAACGTGTACCGAGCGCATCACCGACACGCACTTGCTCGGGATCTCGGTCATTTCCTCTGTAACAAATAAATTATAGGTGTATAATAAGAGATAAAATTTTATTTTACACTGTCTGTTTTTATAGTCGTTCTGGAGCGAGAGATTGAGATGGATTGAAAAAAATAAAATAAAAATATAATTGCCATCGAAACTGCACCTAAAATCTCTATTAGGAAAGGACGTCCTCAGTGTTACGATTGCACTTGTCAATGTAAACATAATTAAATCGTGTAAATACTTTTGAATGTGACTAGAACAGAAAAGGGAGAATACTAAAATCTTACCATCAGGTTCCTGCTTTGGTGGAGGTGCGGGTGGAACATCTCTGATTTCACCTTCTGCGTCTACTATTTCAGCCAATCTGTACTCTTCAGGCTATAATGAATAAATTATAACAATTGCGTTAATAGTAACTGCAAAAATAGGATCTAAGCCAGAGCTCACTGGAGAGTCACCGCCGGGAACTCAACACGAGGTTATTAAGGTCGCGGTATTCTGTAGGGCGGAGGTACTGCTCCAGTCGGACTGCTCAATTGGACTTTTCACCTCAGAGTCTGGGGTCCACTTTTTCTAATTTAACCGCGGGTTTGGCTGATCTTCGACATTTTTCGCGAAGCGACTGCCATCTGACCTCCACAATCCATCTGCACGTACAGCATGAACGTTAGCTTACCTTAATGACCTCTCCGTAGTCATCAGCCCGTGATCTCTCTTCGTGAAAGGGATACATGGCGTGGTGTCGCTTGTTGGACTTGAAGCAGCCGCCGGCTCTGACGTCATGGCGCACGGGAATATCGTGCTTCCCGGTCACCACCCACATCTCCAGCTCGCCGTCAGAATCCGAGTCGGAGGATATACCGGCGGCTTCCTCTCTGGAGAATGGAGAATGTGTAAAATTTTAGTATGCTCTTACATTACATTACAATCGAAATAGATGGATGGGACTTAAGCCCTTAAAAAGTACTACCCCGTTTAAATTGATGATAAGACCAAATAATTCGTGTGCCTACATCAAGATACTAAAAGTCCCCGAACGTGGGACCTGGGCCGGAGATGGGGAATGGAGGGGGGGGGGGGAGTCCCTTTTCCAGATTTTTTGCTTGTGTGTTGAAAACTATTAATAATAGCTCTTTAATTACTTCTACATCAAATTTCCTACAAATTATGTCTATTTATTGATTTAAATAGAAAAAATGTAATCGGTCGAGGCGGGAATTAAACCCGCGATCTTTGCCTTACAGGGGCAATACTTTGACCAATAAGCTACCACACTTTATATTTAAATCAATTTGAATATTTAGAATGAAAAATGCTTGAAAATGTAATTCAAATTATGTCTGCACATTATTACTATATGATCAATAACTTCAATTTCATAAAGCTTATTAATTTGAAATTAAATCATCACATAGAGATAAAAAAAAAAATAGAAGAAAAGATGATTCTTCAAGTATACCTAGCCCCCAGTACTCAGTCTGAGATTAACAAATATCGATTTGCTACCTTTACTTTTGCCAAGTCCAAACCTGGTGTTTCCTCCGTCCCTCTTAGCAAAGGGTCAGAAAAAAATATCACGCGTATAGAGTATTCCCGCAAGTACAGACGTGGCTTAAGAAACAACTGCCCCCTAAAAAATGGGGTTGAAAGCGAGGAGTCGATGGAAACTTGGAGCCTTCCCCCCCCCCCCCCCACTCCCTCGACGTTACAGTGGTTCTAATTTTATTATTACTCTTCCTGTAGGTGTTTTAAATAGGCAACTGACACTTATAGGGGTGAAAACTGACCCCAAATGCCCAGAGTGCATGGAGGAGGAGGAAACCAGTCTCCACCTGCTGGCGAAATGCCCCATGTACTCAATGACAAGATGGGAAAACATGGGGATGGACACCCTAGAAGAACAAGACGTCGAGGTTCTGAAGGTGGAACAGATCGTAAGATTCTGTAAAGAGACAGGTAGGTTCAACGGAACGCCGTGATTGCCGGACACTTCTTAGCCTCCAAATAGGAGGAATAGGGGAATTGGGTGAAATGGCCCCCTTAAAAGGGCAGATCACCCGTCCGGTCTGCGGCGTCCCCCGCTGGAAGTAAGTAAGTAGTTGTTGTAGAAGTTGACTAGTGATATGGTTATTCTCTATCTGGCAGTACAGCCCATGACTAAGTGCCCGCTTGAATGCAATAGGCTTGCCCCCTGTTACGTGGGACAGAACATTAGAATTGGTGAAACGTGGGTGTTAATATACTTCTTCTTCAGGGATTTACAGGCGTATGTATATACAAACATCAATCAAATCAATTCAATTTATTTGTATAGATATCCTGAACATAGCCTCACTCACTTGATAGTATTGTTGACTTTCACTCGCTGTTGCTGCAGGAACTCTTCGAGCTCGGCGCCTTCGAGCCTCACCCGCCGTCGAACCATCAGTTCTATCGTTCTGTCGCCGCCCTTCTCTATCAGGTCGCGGGCTAGAGTTCCCGGGGATGTTCTGTGAACAAAAAACGTGGGAATAGAAGGAATGGTTAGTCTAGGGAACTACAATGTGGTATTTAAATAAAGGTGGGTGGTTACAGTTTGATTTGATTTAATTCTATTTGATTGAATTTGATTTGATTTTGTTTAATTTGATTTTATGTAATTTGAGTTGTATTTACTAACCTTAGATGTAAAACAAATTATAACTAACAAATTGGGCCCTGTTGCCATTAATAAATAAATTTATTATTATTATATTATATATAGCTCGATTACCACTCACTTACTCACTGACACAATTGTTCTCCTAGAAGGGGTAATGGGGGATATGTATGATGTATGGGAAAAATGTAGAGAGAGCTGAGGTGACTATGGGAAAAATCCGAAATGTCAAAAAATTCAAGATGGCGGCCAACATGGTGGTCGTTTCTCCGCCATCTTTGATGACATAGCAACATGGGTGTCATTTTTGAGTAAATCGAGGCTTCTGATTTTGAATTATTGAAAAAAAAATGTTGGAAATTCCAAGATGGCAAATCGATTTTTTAAATTGAAATTTAGCAATTTTCAGACCCTCTTACAAAAAAAAAGTTTGTTATATGAATGTTGCAATTTCGATTTATTTTTTATTTTATAGTATTGCCAGTATCTTTGACTATTTAGAAAAAAATATGTCATAAATAAAAACAAGATGGCCGACGCTCAGGGAGTCATTTTGTAAACCGATGAAATTTCTATGAAATTAAATCTATTTTTGAGACAGTTGGCAACACCGGAGTTGTATGGGTCGGTCGTGTAGGTCTTTAAGGTGTGTTGCCAGATTGAAACATTTACCCGATTTTTCGGGCAATTTACGAGATTTTAACGAAAACCCTGAAACATGAAATTAATGATATTTTTAAATCAAATTTCATATGGCATATATTTTGTAAAATTTTGGATCCTCTTTAATGACATTTGACTATTTTTATCTCTTCTAACTAGCAGCACCAAAAAATAGTCCAACTTTTTATTTTTGGGTAGAGCCGACTTTGAAAAGATAGTTTGTTTTACGAAAATTGTAATATCAAAAATTTTATTATACAGTATTGTTGCCAGTATCCTGTTATATTTTTATAGTTTCACACTTGGTTCGAAATTCAAGATGGCGGATACATTTAGAAGGAATAATGGGGGGAATAGATCATGTACGGGAAAAGTGTAGACACGGGTGAGCTGAGTATGGTAAAACTCCGAAATATCAAGAAATTCAAGATGGCGGCCAACATAGTGGCTTTTCATCCGCCATCTTTAATGTCATGGCGTCATTTTCGAGTAAATCAGAGATCCGATTTTGAATTTTTGAAAAAAAGAAAATAATCCAAGATGGCGGCCCAATTTTTACTTTCGAGCGTCCGGAGGGCGGAACGAAAGTTAAAATTGTAGCAATCTACCTGATTTACTCACCTAACCACGTTATTTTAGTGGTTCCCAAGTAATTTTTTACAGCTACAGTCCGTCAAATCTAAGAAGTACCGTTTGACAGTTCTGACAATTGAATTATAGGGATGGGATGAAAAAATCGATTACTATAATATCCGAACTTTAAGAGATCGATTACTATAATATCCGAATTTTAAGAAATCAATTGTTATAATTAAATAAAAGAAATGTTTAGGATATTTTTTTATTCACTACTAGTACTAGTATCGTCGTCTTCGTCATCATCGTCATTTAAATTAATGACCAGTTGATTGTCCATTACATTATCAAAGTGTACGTCTCTTTCGAAGTCGTCCATTATTATTTTCTTTGTTTTTTGTACTACTTTACTCCAATCTTCCTGTGTAACTTGGGCACATGCTTCCTTTAATAAACCTTCCATTTTCTTGACACTGAAGGGTGGTTTTGTGTTGTGTCTTGCTGCATAACCTGTAAAACAATAATGTAACTATTTGATAGCAGACGAAAACCATTGTTTAAATTATAAATGTTAGAAGTACTCGTGTTATTATTATAATATTATAAAATATTACCTTTAACTTGGGCCCAAATCAGTTCAATGGCATTATATTGGCAATGGTACGGAGGAAGTCGTATGACTTTGTGCCCGTGCTCTTCGGCCAATTGGTCAATTACATATGTCGGTTTTGGTGGTTTATGCAATTTCACTAACTGTAATAATTCAGCTTTTAATAGTGACATGTCGGTATCCACTCCTTTTCTTTGCAGCCATGCCACCAAATCTGCTTTCTTATTGGCTGACGTAGGTGCTTTATCAATTTGCACAGAGTGGTATGGGGCATTATCCATTATAATTGTGCTGTTAGGAGGGATATTCTGTAATAAATTTAAGAACCACTCTCGGAACCTTACTGCGTCCATTTCTTCATGATACTCTTTAGTGCTTTTGGATTGGAAAGCTAATAAAGAGTTTTCCACGAAGCCTGTAGACGCTGACCCAGCATGGCATATTATGAGGCGTCCACCTTTTCCTATCGGCACCTTCGAGCACGAAGCTTCAGAATCATCAGTCCATGTTTTCGGCACAGAATGGTTGGAATTTAGCCAAGTTTCGTCCAAAAATATTACATTATCCCAGTTTATAATTTGTTTAACTTCGCGCAGGAATGTTAGTCGCTGCATAATTATGTCATGTCGCTCCATAACAATTTTTCGTTTGTCAACTTTTTTGTATCTGAAGCCAATTCCTGTTATTACCGTTCTCAACGACTCTATGCTTCCCTTATACAGCCCGGCATCTTTTAAAGTTGCACATAACTTTGCCAATGTTGGAAATTCGCCTCTTGTAAAATACCCGTATATATGGTTTCTAATAGCATGACTATCGAATTCATCGATGCCTGTCACAGGTTTATTTCTTTTTCGTTTTTTCGGTGTGTGAAGTACGTTACTGTCACTCCCCGAAGGCCCATATTTTTCACTTAATATTTTGCCAACGGTGCGGCTACCAATACCGAGAGCTTCACCGACGCGATCCCGAACTTGTGTAACTGGCAGTAGAAGTCCACCATTTTGAGATTCACGCTCAAAATACTCGTGTAATTTCACCACCAATTCACGAGCCTGGCTGTTCAAAGTACGTCCTCTTTTCGACATTATTAATAAACACTTGCTTAGTTCGGAGTCCAGTATAAATATTGCCAAGGTAAACGGATAAAGAATGATCAGTCCAGAAAAGTAATAGCCAAGTCACAAATTGTAAAACACAAACGAGAAAGCAAGTACGCGCACAGTCAGTCGTCCATTATTATTTTCTTTGTTTTTTGTACTACTTTACTCCAATCTTCCTGTGTAACTTGGGCACATGCTTCCTTTAATAAACCTTCCATTTTCTTGACACTGAAGGGTGGTTTTGTGTTGTGTCTTGCTGCATAACCTGTAAAACAATAATGTAACTATTTGATAGCAGACGAAAACCATTGTTTAAATTATAAATGTTAGAAGTACTCGTGTTATTATTATAATATTATAAAATATTACCTTTAACTTGGGCCCAAATCAGTTCAATGGCATTATATTGGCAATGGTACGGAGGAAGTCGTATGACTTTGTGCCCGTGCTCTTCGGCCAATTGGTCAATTACATATGTCGGTTTTGGTGGTTTATGCAATTTCAAGATGGCGAGAGACTGCTGACGCCGAACCGACCGAGCGGACCGCGTGCGCTTGTAGTTGGCAGTGTTGCCAGAAAAAAAAAATTGTAGAGACTTGGACACCTGCGATTTTGCCTATTGACCTAAAAATAATTAAATTAATTTATTTTAGGGTATCTGTGTATTCAGTGCATTATGCGGTCGCGCAGTAACGTCGTTAATTTATAACATCAGGCAACAACATTTTTGTGAATGGGTTCTACATACCTTATTTTTATTAGTTTTAGACGTAGAAATAAGACTTAGAAGAAAAAATTGTAATTGTAAAATCAATGGATGTGCTTGTTAAAAATTTGTTTATTTCTCTGTAATATGCAAACCCATACTATCATACACAAAAATAAATGTAAAAAACACTATCCCTGACTCCATTTACTATTTCGACAGCGTTAGCGCGAGAAACCCCGACTTATTTGGGCGCGAAAATCAAAAATCGACAAATCGCTTTCGACAACTTTTTAAAGAAGCAAATATATTTGATTTATAAATACGTATTTTTGGTGAATGGGTTTTATCTCATATTTTACGATTACATAACTATTTAGTTATGTAATCGTAATATGTGAGATAAATCCCATTCACATGAAAAAATATTTGTTTGGTTGTCAAGTGTAATTTGTAAATAATACATTCGATTTTTCGTATATGTAAACGATTTTTTTGCATACAAGTGTATCCGAAGAGTCGCAACACTACGTGCAGTGACCTAACTACGTAACTTTGTAATGCGCACGGACGTATATAAGGGGGGGGTTTGGGGGTCCGGACCCCCCCCATTTATATTCATCTTACTTGTCCAACAGAAAAAAATTACATGCACCGCGCCTATTGTAGAAAACAATAGTTGCTTAGTCCGCCGCAGTGCGGGGAGCGGGGGAATGGGCACTGCCTCCGCCACCACCGCCCGCGCTTCGGCGGCATGGCGGGGCCCAAACCAAGCTAGTCTATGTAGTCCGTTTCGTCTCTTCGCGTTGCGCAGTCGTTTTATACTACAGAAAAACTGAGTCACTTTTGAAAAGTATGAAACGAACAAATCAAGTATCTCTTTTGAGTTTTTTTTCTAAGAAAGATCGACCAAAGGCCAATGAACTTTTGTCAAAAGACAATGTGGAATCCTGTCATATTGAAGAGGTAGAAATAAATAAAGCGGGGCCATCCACAGATACTGATGATGACGATGAAGTGAAGAAAGGTAAGTCTCTTATTTATTTTACTAAGAAGGAACCCAGTTACTAGAATTTAATAGACGCTCTAAAAACTTTATGCTGCTCTTATTTTTATTCCCAGATAATTTTGTAAACAAATGTGTTATTGAAATAGTGAAATTACCATTTTCATTAATTTCTGTGTAAATGCGAAATATACCTAAGTTTCATTAAATCATTTCGCTTTTTAACAGAAAGAAATACAATTATATTTAATAACTAGCTGGTGCCCACGACTTTGTATATAGGTATATATATATTGTTTTTTTTTTTGTAAATATTCATGTACTTACAGAAACGGCTCGCTTACGATTTAATTATAGTATGGATTAGTCCTGGGGGCCAGATTCCTGCCTCTGCTCCATGCGGCGCGCCCACCCCATACCGGGGGCGAGTCGTGGACCGCGTAGTCCACCCTCCCGAGGAGGGCCACACCGAGAGGAATGGCCCTGGGTCAGCCGGGGTGCGAGGGATATGTCACGAGACAACCTCACCTTCGGCTTAGCACCTCGACCCGCAGACGGCGTGCGATGTAGTCGGTTCGAGTCCGACATAACCTCCCCCTTCGGCTCCGGAGGAGGGGGTATCCGTGGGGATTTCTCGCACGTAAAAAAAGAAATATTAGTCACTAATTTTTTTTATTAAATACGTTCTTACAATTAAATTTGACGAAAAAGCCGTTTGAAGATGGGTCTGTGCTGTTGTTTTGTTTTAGTCAAATATTTCTTTGTTACAGCCAGGATGGATTTGTCTTCGGCTACGTCCGCAGCCACAGCCAGGACGGGTTATGATATTGCGAAATACGTGAATCATCCTCCAAGGAATGACGAGGAAAAGCTGAGGGCATTAAAAGAGCCTTGGATCCCTCCGGATACATTTAAATTTCCAGTCACTGACACTGGTAAAAAAAAACTCTCGTTTCAACGCCATTGGACTACCAGGTACTCATGGCTTGTATATTCAAACGTCATGCAGGGAGCACTTTGCAAAGTATGTGTTTTACTTGGAAAAATGCAAGGCGGTCGTGGTCATCAAGAACTTGGAGCCTTTGTTAGAAAGCCATTTACTAACTGGAAGAAAGCTTTAGAGAGCTTTAATCACCATGCAGATACGCAGTATCATAAATTTTCTGTTGAGCAGGCAGCCAATTTTGTAAGGATCATGGAAGGAAAAACGCTTGATGTTACAGAGTGCATGAATGTAGAAAACAATAAAATTGCCGAAGAGAACAGAAAAAGATTGAAAGCCATTGTTGAAACAGTAATTTTTTGCGGAAGGCAAGAAATAGCACTAAGAGGAAGTCGTGATTCTGGAGAAATTGGGACAAATGAACCCGAACATAATGATGGCAATTTTAGAGCACTTCTTCGTTTTCGTGCGCGATCTGGCGATGAAGCACTTAAGAATCATTTACTAACACAAAACATTCACAGTAGAGCCATGTATACGTCATCAGGAATTCAAAATGAAGTGATTGGACTATGTGGTAGTGCTATTCAAGCGCAAGTACTTAATAGGGTCAAAGAGGCTGGTTTTTTTACTGTACTTGCTGATGAAACACAAGACATATCACGGCGAGAACAATTAGCGTTATGTTTGCGATACGTACACTGCTCATCTGGGCAATCGGTTATACGGGAAGATTTTTTAGAATTCATTCGTGTAGAAGATGTTTCAGCTCAAGCTTTAGCAACGACTATTATATCACATCTCTTATCATATAATTTGGATATGGATAAATGGATTGGTCAAGGCTATGATGGCGCTGCAGTAATGAGCGGCCGGTTACGGGGCGTAAGAACAATAATCGCAGAGCAATACCCGAGAGCGCAATTCGTACACTGTGTTGCTCATGTTCTCAACTTAGTTTTAGCTCATTCATGTGAGATACCAATGATACGTAACTGTATCGGAACCATTAAGAGCGTAATAAACTTTTTTCGCCTATCACCGCTTCGCGACGGGCTTTTGAAGAAAATTGCGGGTCAAATTAATTCATCTCATTCAACGCTTATCTCTCTTTGTGAGACACGATGGACCGAAAAACACGTGGCCGTCGAAAGATTTGCAGAAATGGTTCCCGTTATACGCGAAACACTTGGGGCACTTCAAGATGCTGCTAGTAGCGACGTCGCTACTCAAGCATACCATCTTCAAACCGCTATGGATAACAGCCAGTTTATTGTTTCTTTAGTTATACTGAGAAAAGTTTTTTCATATACAGCAAACCTTAACAAAGCAATGCAGAAAGTCAATGTCGATTTGACTAACATTTGCGAATATACAAAAACTGTAAAAACGACTTTAATAAATGTTCGGAACGAAAGTCAGTTCGCAATCCTTTTTGAGCAAGCACAGCAGATGAGTTCAACCGAAATAGTTGTGCCAAGAATAACTGGAAGGCAAACCCTGCGCAATAATATTGCAGCAGAAACTGCCGAAATATACTACCGACGAAATGTGTTTTACCCTTTCATTGATCATGTTATTACAGAACTCGACGCTCGTTTTAAACCACATGAATCGACGATCGAAGGAATTCAAATGCTTCTACCTGAAAAAACCAGTAATGACTCCAGGATAAAAGAAAATCTTAAAAAGATTGCACAAACATTTCTGGGTGGGGAAAATGAAGGCACAATATTTCTGAGTGAATATGAGATATGGCACAATCACTGGAAATCTGTAGCACAAAAACCTGCAACTGTGATCGACGCTATCGATAACTGCGATGATCAGTTTTTCCCTTTAATAAAAAAGCTTCTCACTATTTTAGCCACACTCCCAGTGTCCACTGCAACCCCTGAAAGATCTTTCTCTACCTTAAAGAGGTTAAAAACTTACCTAAGAAATAAAATGGGCGATGAAAGACTTACTGGTCTGGCTTTAATGAGCGTACACCGAGATCTGGCGGTGCAACTTGATTCCGAAGAAATTATTAATCAGTTAGCAATAAAACGTAAAAGACTAAATTTATTACTTTAAAGTTTCAACTTTCTTACTTTTGAATAAATATATATCGCAATACATACATTACATATAAGTTTTTATTTAAAGGCACCTACTTAGAGTAACCTAAGTTAAATATATAGATTACCCGCGACTATACCTACTTGCGTGTTATTGGTGTTATAGTCGCGCAGGCAATATTTAATTTGTAAATGATAGATTTAATTGGTGTTAGAGCTCTGTTTTATTTTACTTTGGGGACCCCCCCCTTGTCAAAGCTATAGCTACGTCACTGGTAATGCGGTCAAGAATATAACTATTAGAAATTATTTACTGTGTAAATATGTGTTATTTTGCTTTGTTTGAAAGTTTTCAATTACATTTAGATATTAAGAATTGTACATTTTTAGATACAATAATGAAATCTTTCTAAATTCATGGTTTTATGAAAAAGGTTATCGAAACTGAATAATGTACGTATGAACAAAGTTGTTTCGGTTTGAAAAATATGAAACGTCAAACGGTACCTCTTAGATTTGACGGACTGTAATAATTTAATTTAACAGCTAATTTTTTTTCTCGATTTCAGGGTTGATCCCATAGTAAAAGTTGTTCATAATGATGAGCACGATGACCACCTTTCGGCTTCGGGAGCGTTCCCCTTACACGACGTACCTATACCCCAAAGACGATGAAAAAACAATAGACAGACAATCTCATACCCACAAAAAATGTACGGCAATATGTAGTTACCTTTTAGTTCGTAAGATGTCGCTAAGTGAATCAAACTACAGATTTTATGTAACAAATTATTGTTTACCGATTTAAAAAAAATTTTTTTGATAACGAACTACAATCTTTAACAAAAAAAAAAGACTGGTGGCACTCTGGGAGTGCCGGCAGAAGTGAAAACTTTTTCTTTCTTTTTTCTTCGTTATAAAAAATAATCACAAAAGTAATAAATTACAAAAAGAAGAAATAATCATAATAAGTAATAAATTACAAAAAGAAAAAATAATCAAATAAAGTAATAAATTACAAAAAAAAAATAATCACAATAAGTAATAAATTACAAAAAGAAAAAATAATCACAAAAAGTAATAAATTATAAAAAAAAGTGTCGGATGACCAGGTTTGAACCCGGTACTATCTGAAACCATAAGAACTTACAGTCGAAGCGTTTACCGCTATGCTGCGAAGCTATTTATCATATTTTGCAAAATAGATAGTCTGTAGCTAATATTGTATGACGTCAGTCGTCGGTTACGGTTCAAAGGTCAAGCGATCCTGACGCGAGTTTAAAAATTTTTACCCATCCAACGCCGCTAAAGAAGTTTTCACTTCAAAAAATGTGTGGCACTCAGGGACTGCCGCGGTAAAAAGCTATTGCATACTTATTATAATCATGAAATGAAACGTTCCTCTTAAATCACTCTGTCTATTAAAGTGATAGTAGTTTTAAAGACATAAGCATACGTCAACTCTCCGTTGCAATCGCGAAGTATTGTGAAAGAAAACTCTTTCGATCATTTTGAAAGAAAATTCTTTTGATTCTGGCCGTTTACGTGGATGACATTATGATGTGCGTGCGGTCGGAAGTCTGCCGAACTGAAACGATGTTAGATGATGTGACAGGTTTTTTCGTTACGGAATTTCTTGATTCGGTCGCCGCGCTCAGCCCGCGATAAAATCTATGCAATAGCTTAAAAAACATATTTTTAAGTTTGATAGGTTAAGAAATGGCACAATTTTATCGATTTTCAATAAAATGTTTCGGGCTATTTTGCACACGTACCTACCAGTGGCGCCTTCTTCAGCTAACACAGATTGTGAGCTTTTCCCGCCGGACCAATTTTCGAATGAGATTGTCTGTCTATTGTTTCTTTATCGTCTTTGATGGAGTGGTATACAAAATCGCTTCTCATTAGCCTAGAAATTTTACTAACAATAGTATTAACCCTTCAAACTGAGACACAGGTATAAATAGATTCTGATATTAAACACGTAACCACAACCTGCATTACATTACAAACACAATAATTATGTGCGTTTACTATTTTTCAATATTCAAAGTAGCCGTTCATTCAAAGGAGACTAATAATCAAAATCCTAAACATTTCTTGCTTTCAACTTATACCCGATAAAGTGTAGAAGAAATAAATAAAATAGAGCGCTACACATAACACTCGCGAGCTGCTGGCAGCTCGCGCATCGCGCAAAATACTAGTTATTATATATGTCTACACAGATATATAGTAATAAGTGTGAACTTATTTATTTATTTAAACTTCATGCACACAGGCAGACTTAATGCGATAGGCATTCTCTCCCAGTCAAGCTTATAGGTGGTGCAGAGAATAAAGTATGTGCATGAAGTATTTAAACTACATATCATGGTCACTAATATTACTATCAAGAGTCATCATGATATTAACCGTGGGTTGCTTTGAGTACCTATCTGATATTTCAGTTCTGTTCAAGCGTCTTGATTATATGGACAACATATGGGGTTATTGTCTCGATATAGCTGATAATAATTTACACATGCATTATACAACTTCCAGTGTGTTTGTCCTGCAACCCACGCTACTAAAACCTGCAAAATAAAAGCCTATTCCATACTTAGCGATGAGCATGATGGATTTCTGCGGGTTGGGGGCCCACAGCAGGAACAGGTCCCTGGCGTTGCCTGCCTCTAGGTCGGGGAACGACGCCAGCACTACCTTGTGCTCAGGCGTACAGTATACATACCTAGCGGTGAGCACGATGGAGTTCTGCGGGTTGGGGGCCCACAGCAGGAACAGGTCCCTGGCGAAGCCCGCCTCCAGGTCGGGGAACGACGCTAGCACCACCTTGGGCCCCGGCGTGCGTGCCACCTCGCCCACCGAATGGCACAGCTGCAGGTGCCGCAGTACGAACGGGTTACTGCGGGCGCCCTCGAAAGCGCGGGTCAGCTTGTCGGACATCCACTCGATCTGGAGGTAAAATAGTAGTTTTTTGTTGTGTTGGGTTTGATGAACAATGAGCAAAGCAAGACTGAGAGGGATCACTCTCATGCTAAGATAGATCTTAAATTCAAGAACTGTCTGACTGACTGTAATTTAAAATGTTTGAACTGTAGTCCCATCAAACAATGTCAATATCATATTCACAAATCATGCTGAATGGTCTTTGATTTGCAGTAAAACAGTATGCGTTAGACAGTGACAACTATAGTTCTGATTTTAGCCATTTCACAAGTTCTTTAGTTCATTTACGATTTATTGATATGGGATATTAAACGAAAATTGACATACCTGTGACTTAGCAAATTCCACAACATTATAACTGACATTAGACAGAAGAAGTAGCGAATAAGCCACTAGCCCCGAATCCTTGTTGCGCCACAGTTGGTCCAGCATGTGTGCCAGTTCCAACACTCGACCAGCTGTGTCGGTGCAAACCAATACACAGCCCCCACCACGTAGCGTCGTAAGTATAGTGGCTGTAAGAAAACATTTAAATTACTGAAGAGGTATTGCAAATTAAAAATTATGCGCGACGAATTCAAGCGTGGTACGTGGCGGCGCTGGCGCTGGTTGGAGTCAGAAGTGGACTAAACACTTCATACTGAGACTTTTTAGATTAAGACTCTACATTGCACCTGTGCGAAGCAGGGTGGATCGCTAACATATAATTTGTTTGGAAAACATACAATTATTGTTCAAACATATGAGAAAATGTAACGACATAATAATAAGCAAAAACAACCATGTATGCGATGGGTGGATTATTTGGTTGGGACAGCCGGAAAAACTTGGACGAGACTGGCACAGAACAGAGACGACTGGAGAGCGGTGGGGGAGGCCTTTGCCAAAGGGCACACGGAATAGATACAACATAGTTATAATCAAATTCAATGCTAACAACTTTATATTATCTAGCAAAATCTATCTATACTGATTAAAGGCAATAATAAATAATAAGCAAATAATAGACATACTCATCAACTTTTCGTCTCTCAACCGTCTCCTTTGCTGCACATAATCAGCATTCATTGCTCCTAACAGCATCAATGATGGTCTCATGAGTCTTTCAATTTCACAACCGTTCAGATGCCTTTCCTTCTTATGGTTGAAGTCTGGGGCATATACAATATCTTCTTCCCCTGGAGCTGCGATACGCCAGACCGTACCGCCGAGTGAATGTCCAGCAGGTAGGGGAGTGATGCGGAGGCCTAACCCTTTGCCTGGAGAAAAAAGAGTAATTTCAAAGGTTATTATTATTTTTATATTAACTACAAGGGTTACAAAGGACCTAGATAAAAACCAGTGCCAAGCACTGGTATTTGCTGAACTCAATATGCTTATGAGATATATGAGTGTTCATGATTGATTTCAGGCTAGCAATTAATATTTGGTTATTACCTTTTTTTTTCTTATTAGGTATTATTACGCTGTGATATTTATATCACAGGTTTATTATTAAATGTAAAACACACTAGTAGCTATATAAACACACTAGGAGATTTATGTATGAATAAATCATGTCTTTCTTTCCTAAAGTATTTTAGGGTTTAGTAGCATAAGTGAAATCAAAAGAATCTGACTTGGCATATGTATATTTAAGACAAAGATGACAATAGTTGAAGAAATGAAAGTTTAATAGTGTGGTACTATTGCTGCTATAACAGCAAGGTATTAAAAAGAAAAAAGGGTCCCTTAAATTTTTTTTGGTGTATTTTAATGATTGGCAACACATTTAAATAGCATTTTATTAAATTAATATTAGAAATCGGACACTTGTGAAGATGTTTGGATGTTTGTTATTCAGTGACTCCAATGGTTAAATGGATATTTTGCACAGGAAGAAGATTTCATACAACAAAAGCCACAGGCAACAGCTAGTTTACAAATTAAAAAAGAATAAGCAACATGCATCACACATTACCTTTCATATCTATGCTTTGATTATACTTCAGCTGAACAATTCTATCAAACGCAGCATCCACATCATCTAACGTGAACAGATCAAAGTCTGACACGTTTCTGTGAGCCTGATATAAGTCATACATAAACATCTGGCCCATTTTGTAGACTGGTAGTGTTGCATATATCGGACAATTGAGTCCGAGTTTTCCAACAGCATATGGTAGTGCACCAAGATGGAGTGGATCCGAATGGGATATGAGAACTGCGTCTATTGTGTTTATGTGTCTGAAAAGTATAAACAAACTAGGTTTTTTTATATCAATTAAGAATTAAGTAAAATGAGATCAGCAATTATATCCACTGTATGTTTAAATAAATACTTATTCCAGGATCTAGACTCAAGTATGCATACCTTGTAATCTAGGTTAATTTTTAAAATAATTATATTATTTTGTTTTTGTATAAATGCAAATATTTCAAGTTATCGAACCCTTGATCTCTTACGTACGAGCCTAATGCACTACCGCTATGTGACAAAGGTTTTCAACAACGATTAAAAGGTCATAAAATAAAATTAAAAACATGATAAAAAATACTCTATTAATTTAGGTTATTAGACTTCCTTCCATTGATTTTGAAGTGCTTATTAAAAGCTGTATATTCAACATTTGACATGAAAATGAACGGCATACTGAGTTTTCAACTGTAACAACATAACCTCAAAATATTACCTTCTTAACTCTCTTATAAAATCCATATCGAACTTTTCGTCCCATCCACAGTCTAATAGAAACTTGAACTCGTCTATTTGCAACACGTAACATGGTGGGGTTTCGTTACCAGCCCCCGAGAGGCAGTGAAACTTAATAATCGAAGTCATCTTGAGCAAATTTTTACTGCGCTTTCTATCTCTAATTATTCACAAAAGAGTCATATTAAAGTAACAACATTGTGGTAGAACAATTTTTATATGATAAATAAGTACGTTTTGTAAGAAATTCACACTTTTGGTATTTGATAAAATAACATAAAGCGGCAAACAAACAGAAATCCTGTAGGGAATTTGACGTTGACAAAATGAATGACAGATTTGACAAGATGCCGGCGATGACTTTGTCTATTGTTTATACTTTAGTATTATATTGTCTATGACAATCCAGGAATCTTGTAGAAACCTATAAATTACACACTATGAAAATATACTTATGGTACTTAAATAGGTGTCATTGGTAAAAATAGTTGCGTCGTTGGTCTTCTGTGATATGAAATGATGGGTGGTTAAAATAGATTAAATTTAAAATATATACAATACGCAGGAACGAATTTGTGTCTTGTATAGAAGACTTCTATACAAGACACAAATTCGTTCCTGCGTGGAATACTGCTCGCATCTCTGGGATGGATCCGCAAAGTACTTATTAGATGCTCTCGACAGATAGCAGTGACGTGCGGTCCGCATTATCGGAAATCCTGAGGTGACGAGTACCCTCGAGCCTCTGCAGTTGCGTAGAGATGTTGCTTCCTTGGCAGTATTTTACCGTCTCTACCATGGTGAATGTTCTGAAGAGCTATTCTAATTAGTCCCACTCTCTCCTTTCCTATACAGGACGACCCGTGCGGGACTTAGATGTCACCTGCATACGGTGCAAAACATTCCTTCAAGAACCAAGCGGTTCGGTGACTCTTTCCTTTGTCGTACCATTAAGACCTGGAATTCCTTGCCAGCTTACGTGTTTCCCTCTTCCTACAGTCCCAGGTCCTTTAAGCGGAGCGTGAAAAAGCATCTGATGAGGCCGTCAAGCTGAGTGCCACCATCGTTAACATGGGACGTGTGTATAATGGTGGCCCTCTCTCCTTAGACTTTGCCTTCAGCTTAGGTACCATCAGGCAAGGTAAAGTCAAATTGAGGTGGTCCTATACAAAAAAAAAAAAAAAAACTTTGGGAATACTTTTTCGATCGCGTTGGAAGAGGGCCGTTTTCAGCGAAAGTGCGACATCCATTGATATATACATCGCTCTGGTATTATCAATTTTAAGGCCATGCGGGTTAATGTAATATCTGAAGACACATCTCGACGAGATCTAGATAGTGTTATTTTTTTTGAAATAGTCAAAACTTTTTCGTAAAAGTGCACAAATTTCGAAAAATTACGTGATTTTTTTGCGACATCTTAACTTGAATCGACGATATCTCGAAAACAAAACGTGATATCGAAAAAACTAAAAAAAAGAAGGATTAGGATATTAAGTTGGGCTTCAGTTTGTAAAAAACGGAATGCTACTATTAGTAATTTGTTGGAAAAATCTTTACCCCTAAGCGTCGGAATTTTCGCGGCGCGCGCTTATTCTAGTGAGTTTCGTGTACTATCGTACCTAAGTTTAATTTCTTTTTTATTTATGTTGTTAACCTTGACATTTTTAGATTACATAGAAAAAATGTTAAAGTAAATATGAATGTAAAATTTTACTTTATTAATTTTGTTTCCACAGAATTCTAGTCCGTTTCTAAAAAAATAACGGTACTCGCCGGTACCTGCTACTAACCCTTTTGTAGCTCTTGCGTAAAAAGTTGTTTGCATTATAGTTTGCTATATTTTTCCAATATACTAGAAGGTCGTTAAAAGCACGAGATCTGTGAATCTCTCCTTTCGGCACAGTGGCATACGTACTAGTGTAGCTGGATGTAAATGCTACGAGTTCGATTCTCTGATCAGACAAAGTATTTTTTTTTTGTTGGAAACAGCAGGATACAGTTCAAAGGATTGAGTAAACAAGAACTTGGTAAGGCAATGAATGCGTGAGAAGGTGCCTACTTGAAGTCTTGTTTTAAGTCACTTATAACATAAAATCAAATAAAAAATAATCCATTGTCAACGTGATTAAATTGAAGTTAAATGTCAATTTCATCATCGATTTAATAAATAAAACGAGTATGTAGGATTAAAGATTGCATTGTTGTTAAAAAAAAAATTGTCAACAAAATGGTATAGTTATAATTTTTGTGTTAAGCCGAAAAACTTTGATGTCGCCCGAGCAAATAATGTTTCACGTAAATTCTAAACGTATTTGGCACCATAGATTATTATGTATAGTAGATTATTATGTATAGTAGAGATAGATGCGCGACTGGCGATTCAGAATCTATAAAAATGCGATTCAGAATCATACCAGCACCATCTGGTTTCCGCGCATAAAACTAGCCAGTATATAGGTATAGGTAGGTAGGGAAGTAGGTACTTGCTATACCGGGTGTAAGGGGAACGCTCCCTAAGCCGAAGGCCACTGGTAGTACTCCGGGTACACTACATATTGTCATAATTTGATTTTTTCGATATTGTGATTTTTTTTAATTTTTGTTTTTTATTTTTTTTCCGTTTAATTAGCATTATTTAATCTCCATCGTATTAGGAAAGCTCAATGAAACGAAAATTTCATAAAAAAAAACATCACTACAGAAAATAAACAAACATCGCCTAGGGCGTGCTTTTTTGTTTTGATGTTTTTTTATGTAAGTCCGTTTCATTGGGCTTTACGAATACGATGGAGAATAAACAATGCTGATGAAACGGAAAAAAATTATAAAAATGAAGTTTTTTTTACCAAATCGAATAAAAATGTATGCCAATATGTAGAGTACACGGAGTACTACCAGGTGCCTTCGGCTTCGGGAGCGTTCTCCTTACACCCATTATAAGCGTATAGATATAGATCACTCATTTGGTAACTACAGGTAATATCTACTAGATTATTTTAGGAGGAATAAACACAACTACCTGCTACGTAATATTGTTATATATTTTTTACCACAATATTAGTTGCAGGAAAGCATTTACATAATTTTCCTAAAAAAACATCAAACATATCCTGTTAAGTTACAAAATAGCAATCGTACATCATAGCCTTTACAGGGGGTGATGGGAGGCCTTAAAAAATACCATTTTTTAAATTAAAAATATCTATTATATATATATAACAATAACTTCCAAATACAAATACATAATTCTATAAAATTTTCAGTTGTCTAATAGTAATCTAATACAATGAACAAGTTAGAAAATATCATAAGACATTCATTGTAATTATTAGTATTATATTTAAAAAAAAAACATTATTTATGTACATAGCTCACAATTTAACATACTTTGGAAAGTCGAAAATAAATTAAATACACTGTATTTACATTTACTCCCAGAATCACAGGAATAACAACAACTTCAAAATGTGAATAATTTTATGTTTAGTTAGTAGTTCACTATTTATACGTTAATCTAATACAAACGTTAATGAAATGAAAATCTGAACAAATAAGACTAAAATTAAACATAAAACACAAAGTAACTCCCTTATGGACGTAAAAAAATTATCAAATTGACTGCTTCAACGTTTTCTACTAGATTCACAGGGATAATAATAACTTCATCATACAAATTCAGTCAGTAGCATTTAGTAGTGCCCTATTTATTAATTAATCAGTATCTTATACAAAAATCGAATGTAATTAATACCTAAATAAAACTAAACTAAAATTTTAAATGTAGAAGTTGGAGCATTTCAAACAACGTTCATTGCAATTATTTGTTTTCTATAAAAAATCAAAATTCTTTATACATGTAGGTCACAAAGTAACAAATTTATGAATGTAAAAAATATATGTCATTATACATTTACTGCCTGATTCACAGGGTAGATTTAAACGGCATAGTGTCTATAAGAAAATAACCTAGCAAGAAAAAAATGGCGACTCGTATATAATCAAATTTTGTGAAATAAAATAAAATGAGGTTATAATTTAAAAACAAATCCAAATCCTCATCCTCTTTATCATATCATTTAGCAAATCATCAATTGTATGATCAACCAACTGATAAGATGATTCTTGGCTGCAATCAAGAATTGTTAAGGGTTAACTGCTTAATACATACCTATTGGAATTTTATTAAAAATCCTCAAAAATTAACCAATAGAGGTATCGTGGTCCTTTTACAATCTATGATGCAATACTACTAATCTATCCCTATTTGCAGTGTTAATAAAATACACATCACTGTTCTGTGATCATAAATTAACGTTTTGTATAATGGACATTGTGTTTGCATATACCTAAATATATATATTACTAGGCAGCTGTTAGTATCGATATTTTTTCAAATCCTTCCCTCAAAGAAACCCGAGCACCTAAATTTAAATAGAACGTATTGCTCGCTTACTATTGCACACAATAATTTATTGACAAACAAACATTTCTTTAAGGTAAAAAGTGATAAAACGGTATTGTATTATTTTTTCTTAAGTGGTAAAGCAATTTGTATATACAATAACACTATGTATACGTGTACGTAGGTAGGTACATATTTCAAAAATAAAGCGTTTTTGTGGCATATCTATAAATAATGGCTTCCTTTTACAAATGTTCAATTACAGCAGAAAGAAGATGTGTAGCAAGTTCCACCAAGTGCCATCAATCAACAGTATAAGCAGTTTACAGCAGAAAGGTTTAATGCGGGTGTAGATTGCTGCTCAGATAAACGATCCAGCTTCATTTCATGGAATAAATTGATGTGTTGGTTTATAAGACTCCTTTGAACGAGTCAAAAAGTAGATTAAACAATAATGAAATGTCGGCTGTATCACAAAATGCCTCAGGAAGTGGTTACTTTTCTGGAAAATAAAAGAAAAAAATATTTTTAACACAATACAGCCAGTTAAATAATAAGAAGAACCAGAAAAGAGGTTACTGGGATATTTAAATGTCATAATTAAGTTGTTATGTAAACCGCTACGCCACAAAGATCTTAATGCTATACTCTACTGCTTGAAATCAAAGCACTAATAATAAGAGTAAGGTTTTTTTATACCACTTAGGTGGCAGATAAGCACACGGCCCACCTGATGGTAAGTGGTTACTGGGTGCTGTCGACCCTTAAAATTGTAGCACCGGTTAATTACCTTTTTAAAAAAATTCACTTCAATTAACATTCTAATGATGAATGATTATCTACTAGTTGATACTGAATGTATAAATAAGAGCATATCACTTAATATTTATTTTCTAAACCGAATTCCGGTAGGATATGTTCGACCAATGATTTTAAAAAACATATCCTGCAGGTACCATCATGCTTTCCAGTCTAACTGTGATGCCGCTGAACATCGATATCTTCCTTGAAGCGACTGCAATCCGACTTCCACAACCAAGGCGATATCTAAGTTCTGTAGTTAGACAAGTCGAAATTCTAATCTAAGGGCTCCAACTATGCGTAACGCGTAACGACTGCTATAAATGTTAGTATGGCAATCGGGACCAATTGCTTAACGTGCTAAGACACAGAAACGCCCAGATCAATGCAAATAGGCATATTCATGCATAAAAATATTTCCACTTATCGGGAATCGAACCCGCACCTCCTGCGTATTTTGCCAGACCTTTCTATCGCCACGCCATAGATTGATGATTTAATTATAAAAATGTGAAAGATTTTGAACATGTCCGTTGAAAATTGTGGTGTGTTGTTGTATGTACGGTGTGCTTTAACCTGATAATGAGTTCCTTTGGGATAATACTTTGGAAAAATTGCTTTTATGCGGGCTCTGTCGCTCGCACATGCTACTATTTAAATAACCATCATCATTTCAGCCGACAACAACCAACATAATTGCTATATAAGACTACTATATATATTAATTAATGGATATACGACTAAAATATAAGACTAATATTGTACATATTAATTAATGGATTATAAAATCTTACCTGTATATTTTTTTGATTTTGACACAGGTTTAATAAATTGATTTATATGACCACGCCCATTGAACCAGTCAAAAGTAGACCAAACAATTATGAAACACCTGCTGTATCACAATATTCCTCTGGAAGTAGTTGTTTTCTGGAAAAGAGAAGTAATAATATTTTTAAACTATTATTAGAGTAAATATTTGAAACTAGCTGTTGCCCGTGGCTACCGCCCACGTGGGTATCAACAGAGTTATTTCCACATTTATAATATTAGTATGGATTGATTATATCAGTATCTTGAAACTGTTATGTAAGTAATTGTTAGGGTTTCACATTTTCCTTGCAGCCCCGAAGAACCACATTTTCTGTCCGTCATCAGATAGGTTTAAAGCTTGGCCAAACGATGGTCTAAATCAGAACATGTCCACCTCCAGACCAGAGCGGCGAGCCCACTGGCCTATTTGTTTAAGCACAGAACTTGTTAGTTCGACGTTACTGCTTTTTTCTTAAAGAAATTTCTTATAACAGCATTGCCTCTCTCAAGAAATCAAGGAAGGGATTGTCACTTTCGTTACCCAAAATGCACCACTATGTTTGCTTGGACCCCAAGCCAATCTTACCTGCAAGTTCAGGACCCACTGAACGACAGACGGCAGTTGCTTCCGTAATATTTTATAATGATTATTGATTTTAATAGAGAGGTTGCTAAACTATTTCAGTTATATACACCAAGATGAAGAGGCTTATTTAAAAAAATCATCATTATCTCAGCTGTAAAAGGCATTTGGCCTGTTTTATTAATGAGCCATTTTATTAAAATATCTTACCTCTGTTTTTTTCATTTGACACCACTTACTTCATAGCGTAAGTTTTTTTGTACATTGTGTATTTTATATGTCACTGATGTAGTCAAACCTTGATCAAAAAATTATAAAACATCCGCTGTATCACGACATTCCTCTGGAATTATTTTTTTCGTCATTCCCACTGAAAATAGAATTAATATTTTAAGAATTAAATACATTAATTCAATATTTAGACTTTGTCTACAGCATCAAGACCAGAAAGCCCTATATTAGTTTATTTTACAATATCTTAACAAGTTTGCGTCAGCAAAATCATTTCCACACCACCTTGAGGTAGAGTACGAGGCGCGTTTTTTTTAAAGTCATTGAAGATTTAATTATAAAAATGTGAAAGATTTTGAACATGTCCGTTACGCAATTACGCGTCCACCGATTGGGGTGAAAATTATGGTGTGTTGTTGTATGTATGGTGTGCTTTAACCTGATAATGAGTTCCTTAGGGATAATACTTTGGAAAAATTGCTTTTATGTGGGCTCCGTCGCTCGCACATGCTACTATTTAATTAACCATCATTATTTCAGCCGACAACAGCCAACATAATTGCTATATAAGACTACTATATATTAATTAATGGATATAAGACTAATATTGTACATATTAATTAATGGATTATAAAATCTTACCTGTATATTTTTTTCATTTTGACACAGGTTTACTAAATTGGTTTATATGACCACGCCCATTCAACCAGTCAAAAGTAGACCAAACAATTATGAAACACCTGCTGTATCACAATATTCCTCTGGAAGTAGTTGTTTTCTGGAACAGAGAAGAAATAATATTTTTAAACTATTTTTAGAATAAATATTTGAAACTAGCTGTTGCCCGTGGCTCCCGCCCACGTGGGTATCAACAGAGTTATTTCCACATTTATAATATTAGTATGGATTGATTATGACCGGTTTATTTGGTAATTTTTCTTTTCATGGATTTATCTAAAAAAAAAGAAAATCATAAATAAGCATACATGTATTTTATTGTTGTAATTCAAAGCGTCGGTAGCTTAGTGGTTAAGGAGTTGGCTTTACGATCGAGAAGTCCCGGTTTTGAATCCTAGCCATTACACTACCGACGTGAACACACTAGCATAAGCACTTTAGCTTAGTTGGAGGGTTTAGAGTAATATGTATATCATTCGTTATAATATTGAATTTTGATATTAGGTAAATGTTGTCATTTCATGCAATACATAACAATAACTTAGTATTTATTACATTAATGTATTACTGCAATGGATTAACGATAGAATGAGGAAGAATGAGTAAGTTAAACTGGAAGGAACCTTACCTAAATAAGTATGTTGTAATTGATCTCTCATAACTTCGGCTCCTGCAACAGTGCATTCCAAATGATGCTGTGCTGCAGATGTCGAAGGAAGGAGAGTCTCAGCAACTCTCGATTGTTCCATATTCATGTATAAGGATGTAGTGTCAGAGCGTGGTGTAGAAGTAGAAGGAACGTTTTCCTCGATTACTTGCTGTTCATGACCTGAAGATAATAAAAATCTTAAGATATAAACTTCCTTTAAATAACTAAGTTACTTTATCTCTCCAAAAGACATATATGGCTCAACATACAATAAAATTATTTTGGAATGGTATTTTAGCCAATTCGCACTTAAGAGTAGAAAATCGACCCCAAATGGATTGGGTCAAAGCTCAGAGGATGTAAATAGAGATAGCATTTGTCGTAGTTGCTAATTTGAAATTCCCGCTCAATGCAAATATATATATGGACGCATGAATATAGGTATGTGCATCTGTCTGGTCGTGCATCGGAGAGCACGTTAAGCCGTCGGTCCCGGTTGTCATACTGACATCTATGGGAGTCGTTACGGGTAGTTGGAGCCCTCAAAAATCCAACAACGGGTCTAACTACAATGCTTCGATATCGCATTTGGGTTGTGGCGGCCCGTGGCAGTCGCTTCGCGGAAAATATCGAAATTCAGCCTAATCCGCATTTAAACTGGTAAAGCGAAACCTAGACTCCGAGTTGAAAGCTTCGGATACAACTCGGATTAACGCTAGGATGAGCAAGAATGAATAATTAAACTGGAAGGAACCTTACCTGAATAAGTATGTTGTAATTGATCTCTCATAACTTCGGCTCCTGCAGCAGTGCACTCCAAATGATGCTGTACTGCAGATGTCGAAGGAAGGAGAGTCTCAGCAATTCTCGGTTGTTCCATATTCATGTATAAGGATGTAGTGTCAGCGCGTGGTGTAGAAGTAGAAGGAACGTTTTCCTCGATTACTTGCTGTTCATGACCTGAAGATAATAAAAATCTTAAGATATAAACTTCCTTTAAATAACTAAGTTACTTTATCTCTCCAAAAGACATATATGGCTCAACATACAATAAAATTATTTTGGAATGGTATTTTAGCCAATTCGCACTTAACCCTAGATTCATAAACATATGCTGAAGTAACATAATTCATAAACATTGGTCTCTCAGACCCCAAGTCAAAGTTGGAGTTTTTTTTGGGATCTATTAATTCATGAATAAATCAAATTCTTACATTCTTTTATTTATTTAATTAAGCATCTTAAACATAAACAATAAAATAAAAATCAAATTTATTCCGCACATTCCACACACATTAAGCCGCGGTGGTCCATACACATGAACTTTTTACAATGCTTACATTGAAACCTCGTTTCTCGATTTTTTTTGTAATCGCAGAAGCCACAATTTTTTTTTTGGGTACCACTTGAACCTTGCGTAGCATTGATACCAGTTTCACCCGAAACTTCTTCTATTTTCCGTTTTAGGCAACGCTTCAAAGTAGGTATTTCTTGACGCTTGCGTAACCAGGGTTCTGTCATTTTTACTGAAACGTCTTTCACAAAAGACCGTCTGCTAATTGGTTTTTTCCCATCTTTTACCGTATTATGTACGTATATGACATATGAATTTATAATCATCATATTCAACATGCCATAGAAGTAGTACAATGGCCATCTTTGCGTCTTTCTGCTGCAAGACATACTCCCACACATTTGATCGAAGGTATCCACGGCACTTTTGGTCGAGTTGTAGAACTCAATTATTTCTGGTTTACCAGAGGATCCGAGTGTACCACTTATGTGAGTGGTTGACAGCAATAGAACATTCTTATTTTTCTTGGGCTTATAAGGAACTAGGGTGCTTTTTTATCATAGCAGAACATAGACGAACCTATTGGTCTTTCATTTATCTGAAGTAGTTCAGGTGGTATTTCACGTTTGTTGGCTCGTAGCGTTCCTACCAATGTCAGTTTATAAGGTTCCTCTAATAACTGGTGAGCCAAAGGGACAGACGTGAACCAATTATCTGACGTTATATTACGATTGCTGCCCCATAAAGTTTCAGACAAAGTCTTCACATAGTAAGAACCAAGAGATTCGCCATTTGTTTCCATTTTCCCAACATATGGCATAGCATTTAACATACAATTTGTTTTGGCATCAGATACCATCACAATTTTTAGGCCATATTTACTAGGTTTCGATGGGATGTACATCCTGAATGGACAGCGGCCCCTGAAACCCAGCAGTTGCTCATCAATTGTTACATAAGTTCCCGCTTTATAACTGTTCTTGCATGCCTGAATGAAATTTTCCCATAGTTCTCTGATAGGTGCTAGTTTGTCTGTTAACTTTCGTTCATCTCTAGTAGATTTGTTATCAAATCTAAGGCAGTTTAGCAAGAAGTCAAACCTTTCACGTGACATTGCAGATATGTACCGGGTTCCACTAAATGTCTCATCAAAAAGTTCCAAACTTGTAAGATGATTGTCTTTTTTAGCAGCACTTAGTAAAAGCAGCCCCAACAGAGCATTTAATTCTTCTATACATGTAGTTGAAATAGTTGCAGTTTGAACTTTGTATTTTGAACCTCTCAACGCAATTTCTTCATTTGTGTGTTGAACTATAGAACGAACCATATCTGCGGTCATAAAAATAGAAAAACAATCCGTTGGTTCCGTAATATTATTTGCAATATTTGTTGGTCCCTGAATCACGTGTACTATATTCCTAGCCGAGGTTCTAGTACGCGTAGATTCAAAAGAAGTTGATGACCATTTGTGGCCATTTTTCCTTCGAAGATTACGAGCAGACGGAATAATTATACGTTGCGCGTTAGCTACGCTTGCTGACGTACCTGGCACTTCAGCTTCCGAATCAGAAGATAAAATGACCCCGCTGTGTTGTTGTCTTCGTGATCCTATAGGTAGATCGTCATCATCTGTCTCATTACCGTCAGAATCTGTTTGGATCTCTTCTTCAATCTCAACGTTATCCTCAACTTCGCTTAAGTTTTCATCTCTCTGTGCAGTGAAGGAACAATCCTCAGTATCAGAATCCAATAATGGATTAAGATATGCCTCTATTTCTTGATCATTCATACTAAAACAAATAAATAATATTTAGAAAAATAGACGAATAATATAACATACGGTTTGTTATAACATTGAGTAAAGAAAATATATGTTTAAAATTTATAATGACTCATATACAATAATATCATAGACTTACCTTTTGCTTCAACACTTTAAAACTTGTTAATAATCAACTTTTAAAATTTTAAGTATTACTACTCAATCGTCACGTTATTCATAAACATTGGCCTCTCAGACCCCAAACGCCCTATAACTTGTCAAGTACACGTCACTGTGAGCTAGTTGCACTCGCAACACTGAAGGTCACGCGACATTAGAAGGTACTTATGACATCAGCTTTCTATCTCTTTCTCTCTATGAATTAGAAGCGATTATTCATTTCGCGCGGTCTGTGGGACCAATGTTTATGAATCTAGGGTTAAGAGTAGAAAATCGACCCCAAATGGATTGGGTCAAAGCTCAGAGGATGTAAATAGAGATAGCATTTGTCGTAGTTGCTAATTTGAAATTCCCGCTCAATGCAAATATATATATGGATGCATGAATATAGGTATGTGCATCTGTCTGGTCGTGCATCGGAGAGCACGTTAAGCCGTCGGTCCCGGTTGTCATACTGACATCTATGGGAGTCGTTACGGGTAGTTGGAGCCCTCAAAAATCCAACAACGGGTCTAACTGCAATGCTTCGAAATCGCATTTGGGTTGTGGCGGCCCGTGGCAGTCGCTTCGCGGAAAATATCGAAATTCAGCCTAATCCGCATTTAAACTGGTAAAGCGAACCCTAGACTCCGAGTTGAAAGCTTCGGATACAACTCGGATTAACGCTAGGATGAGCAAGAATGAATAATTAAACTGGAAGGAACCTTACCTGAATAAGTATGTTGTAATTGATCTCTCATAACTTCGGCTCCTGCAGCAGTGCACTCCAAATGATGCTGTGCTGCAGATGCATGTATAAGGATGTAGTGTCAGCGCGTGGTGTAGAAGTAGAAGGAACGTTTTCCTCGATTACTTGCTGTTCATGACCTGAAGATAATAAAAATCTTAAGATATAAACTTCCTTTAAATAACTAAGTTACTTTATCTCTTCAAAAGACATATATGGCTCAACATACAATAAAATTATTTTGGAATGGTATTTTAGCCAATTCGCACTTAAGAGTAGAAAATCGACCCCAAATGGATTGGGGTCAAAGCTCAGAGGATGTAAATAGAGATAGCATTTGTCGTAGTTGCTAATTTGAAATTCCCGCTCAATGCAAATATAGGTATGTGCATCTGTCTGGTCGTGCATCGGAGAGCACGTTAAGCCGTCGTTCCCGGTTGTCATACTAACATCTATGGGAGTCGTTACGGGTAGTTGGAGCCCTCAAAAATCCAACAACGGGTCTAACTGCAATGCCTCGATATCGCATTTGGGTTGTGGCGGCCCGTGGCAGTCGCTTCGCGGAAAATATCGAAATTCAGCCTAATCCGCATTTAAACTGGTAAAGCGAACCCTAGACTCCGAGTTGAAAGCTTCGGATACAACTCGGATTAACGCTAGGATGAGCAAGAATGAATAATTAAACTGGAAGGAACCTTACCTGAATAAGTATGTTGTAATTGATCTCTCATAACTTCGGCTCCTGCAGCAGTGCACTCCAAATGATGCTGTGCTGCAGATGTCGAAGGAAGGAGAGTCTCAGCAATTCTCGGTTGTTCCATATTCATGTATAAGGATGTAGTGTCAGCGCGTGGTTTAGAAGTAGAAGGAACATTTTCCTCGATTATTTGCTGTTCATGACCTGAAAGATAATAATTATAAATCTTAAAAAAAATTACTGTAAGTAACTAAGATACTTTAACTCTCTAAAAGACATATTATATGTACTCAACATACAATAAAATTAATTTTGGAAGCAAAAATTGTAGAGTGTTTATTAATTGGCTCCAGGAGGTCAAATTGGATTGCAACAATACTAATCTTACTTAAATTTACTTTGATTAGCTCTCGTATCTCATTCGGTTTTCGGTGGTTATTACACATTTCGTCAACTGTTCTGACCTATGAACCACCATAGTAACATTATTGATATCCGTAAAGCTGACCCTAATCAGTCTAAGCTACTATAGCTCTAGTAGTTTTATAATTATAATAATCTATGGATGACCCACTTTCTTGAGACATTACTTGCAGTTTACCATCACGCGAGGTTCAGTAAGGCAAATTCAATGCCACTAATTATGACCATGGTTACTTTATTAATAGTATCACATAATTTTTAACTGGAAGTAACTTTACCTGAATAATTGTGTTCTAACTGAATTCTCATAACTTCGGCTTCTGCAACAGTGCATTCCAAACGACGCAGTGCTGCAGATGTCTAAGGAAGGAGAGTCTCAGCGAGTGCTGTAGACGTAGAAGGAAAATGTGCCTCCGTTTCTTGCTGGCCAGGGCCTGAAAACAGTTTTTTTATGTTATAATTCTTTCATCATCATCATCATCATCATATCAGCCGCACATAGTCTACTGTTGAACATAGGCCTTTAGATCGGTCGTTCTGGAAGTCCATAGGAGAGACCTATGTTCATAATCCTTTAAGTAGCAACAAAATGATATAAAATGTTTAGTTAGCAGACCCAAAACTACTATGAATGGTAACCATAGTTTACTGATAATTCCGATTCCATTATCTTTTATCGCTAAATTTGTAATCAGCAACCCTAAAAGCCCTGAAAACTAAACCCATATAGATTTCTATGAAAATTTTAAGTTCGCTATATTTGATCACTAAATAGATGATATATCGTGATTAGCAACCCCAAGATGCTCGAAAACGAAGCCCGTATAGATTTTGTTGATAATTATGAGGCCGCCATCTTTGATCGCTAAATGGATGATATATTCGTAATCAGCAACCCCAAAAACACTGAAAACGATACCCATATCGAATTTGTTGAAAATGTTGAGTCCACCAGCTAAATGGTTGATATATTCGTAACGATATCCATATCAATTTTGTTGAAAATTTCGAGTCCGCATCTTCGATCGCTAAATGGATGATATATTCGTGATCATTCGTAAGAGGTAGGACACGACGGCATTTTCGTCCAATTGAGCAGTCCGACTGGGGAAGTCCCTCCGGCCTACAGAATACCGCGGTCATAATAACCTCATGTTGTGTTCCCGGCGGTGAGTAGGGTGGGAAGACCTGGCTTGTCCTGCTTTATCTTATGCACTGACGGCACATAAACTCTTTTCTAACAGGGTCGGCAGCGCGAGTGTGACGCCCCTGGGGTAGCACACGTCTATAGGTCACGGTAACCAGTTTTCATGAGGTGGGCCGTGTGCTTGTCTGCCACCTAAGTAGTGTAGTAACGTGATGATATGTAACATATAACCTTCCTTAATATACGGACTATTCAACAGAAAAAGAAAAGAAATTAGTCTTGGGTCCCTTACATTACCTAGCATATGTCAACGACATGGAGCACGTAGTCCATCAATGTTCTATGTACCAATATGCCGATGACACGTGCCTCTTAGTGGCTAACAAAGACATCAACATAGCAGCGCAATGGCTACAGCAAGACTTCACTCGAATTTGCCAGTGGTCTCACGATGCTGGACTGGCTCTAAACGCTAACAAAACCAAGATTATACATGTTCACTCCAGCCATATTAAATCATCTAATCCATTTAAAATAATCGCACACAATCACGAGTGTCTACATAAAGCAAATACTAGAATCTCATGTGACTGTAACACTATCGAACAGGTTACTAATCACACTTACTTAGGACTTATTGTAGATAATCGATTTAACTGGTGCTATCACATAGACTTAGTTTGTGAAAAATTACGAGCAATTTTGGCCAAATTTTATATTGTTCAGTCAAAAATACCGTACAGCATCCTACGAAATATGTACATTGCTCTAGCAGAGTCGATAATGTTATATGGCATCACCAGCTACGGTAGAACCTTTAAAACACATATTGATAAAATTTTCAACCTACAACTTAGATTTTTAAAATTAATAGTACCTGACCAAATAAAGCAAAAACACAAAGAAAACCCTTTAGGATTATTTACTTACTGCAATATACTCCCTATTCAAACGAAAATTAAAATGAACATTCTAATAGAACAGCATAATAACAAAGACGCTCAAATACCCATATCTCATAAAATAATAACTAGAAAAATTGCCAATAAAAAGTTAGAAATACCTAAATTCAAAAATTACTACGGTCGGCGAACTATAGAATATTTGGTTCCTAAGCTCATGAACGAAATCAATCGAGAAGACTTACAAGACATAGATAATAAAAATTATATAGTTAAATATAAAAAATATTTCTATAATAAACAAAATACATAGAAATAAACAACCTGTATAATCAGATTCCCACTTCATAATTCAAACAAAAAAATAAACCGGTTTGGTGTAGGCACGCACGGATGCAGTGAAGACGCTTGCTGCTTTTCGAACGCAAAAAAATTATCAACCGATGACGAATCGATGCTTGCGAAATAAAATTATGCTAGTGAATGACTACTGGAAGTAGATAAGTACATATATAAAAACATGCACTCGCACCTATTTCTCCTCCGGGTTAGTAGATAAGTATTTATTGAATTATATTACTAGTACATAAGTAAAACAATGTAAATGGGTACCAATACAAACCCTCCCGGTTTACTGGCACCTATAGTGATATGAAAATGTTTACCTTATATTATATATATAAATAAAAAAAAAAAAAAAAAAAAAAAAGAAAATTTTTACTGGTTCAGTTGAGATTCGAACCCGCGGTCTTTCTCCTACAGGGAGAATGCTCCGACCACTGAGCCACCGAATCCTACCTGACGGCGACGACGGTTACACTTCAATGAGCTAAGTCATGAAAAATAAATAATAAAATACCTGATAGTAGTAGTTCTGGTACAGCTTTAGAAAGATGATTACTTGGATACAAATCATCAGCTTTGAAATGCTTGCGGCATACTCTCAAATTGTTGTAAACATATGTTTCATCCAGTTCATGAATGCTACTATCGATACAGGAAACCCATGTCAAGTAACGTTCAGGATTTAATGCAAACTTAGGAAAACGGTGAAGAGGAATACCTAAAACAGAAGAAAAATATTATTTTTTATAAAGCTATAACTTGCATGAAATAACCGTCAACACCTAAAAGAGGATTTTGACATATTTATTTTGAAGCTGTTGACATGAAGGCGTTATGTGCGTGCAAAACGAACCAATAAACAAACAAAGCTGCTTGCTAAAATATGTAGTGTTATTTTGCATGCTGAGTTAGTAAATCCTTGTGGTATGCACCGAGCGACTCCACTTTCAAACACCAACAACTCACCTTTATTCTCTGGGGGAAGGAATCAGTAAGATTCCTCCCAGTACTCTGGGATTTTCCCAGGGTACAGTCAATGTTTTGAAGTAATCAGTTTCTCTCTGATTAAGAAAAGGTGAAATGTAAATCTGAACCAAAATATTCAGAACTTGTTCCAAAAATCCCGAGTTCTTCATCTTCACTCCAATGCAGCTTGAGTATGAGTTGACATTTGTTTGACTAGCATCATAAAATAATTGCAATTAACTTCCATGACTACTATGACTATTTTATCCATAACCGATTATTACTTAATATACATAGAATTTGTTCACCAAACCAAACTATTTCATATATATGAATCAATCAATCAATTAGCCCATTAACATAATGAACACAGCAAGTTAAATAAAACTCAGTGTCAGTCAGATTTTTATACAAAGGGTATCGTACCATATTTATGATGTTTATGAGAATAGACAAAAAATTATTATAGCTGATATTACCTATTGTAATATAAGTTTGGTAAATATGACAGGTTGTCAAAAATGGGGTTAGCAAGAAAGCTAACAAAACTCAAAAGTTATTTTTAGAACCATAAAAATATTGACCTATTTATACAGTGTTGGTATCAACGGTTTCAATTAATTAAATTTTATCCAGTCGAGACACTTGATCCAAATCTAACCTGAGACCTTTGGATAGCAGGTTGCATAGGCTGCCACTGTACCACCTAGGCAGTAAGTAAGGGTACTCGGTTGGTTATCCAAGACAAAACTATTATTTTAAATATATACTATTTAGGATAGAATTCTGAAATTCCCGAAGGGGTAGGCAGAGATTTATGTATAAGCGCTGGTAATCCGACCTTATGAGAATATTAAGTACAATAACTTTTTTATTTTACACATTAATCAAATCTTTGCCTTATTGACACAAATTTAACAATGGTCTTGTGTATCTCATCTTATGAAAATATCAATATAATATATAAATAAATAAAATTGAAGTGTCTGTTTGTACAGTCCATGTTAACGTTTACAAGACAAAAATACATTTTTTTAAATATGCCTGTCATCTAATCTGTACGTCTCCTCGTTTAAGGCTTGTTCTGACTAAATTCTGAATTGGCAGGACAAATTTTGATAAGACCTCCATTGACAGACAAGAAATAAATTAAGCTGATATTTATTTTAAAAAGAAATTTGGGTTTCGCACAAAGATATAAAACGTATAATTCTATAAGAATGTCATCATTGGCTACTGTTAGTTTTTAATAAAATCAATAAGATTACGACGTAGGTATCTACATCGTAATTCTCATGATATGTAACCTACATGAATATTTGTAATATATAACATTCATAGTATATAAATGAACATATTTTTATATTCAAGGATGTAAATCCCCGGTGTAGATAAGAATATTAACTAATCATAAATAAAAAAAATAGGTACTTTTGGTCGCGGTTACAACGCGGCAACGAGGTGACTAGAATTATCCAAAACTTGTAGCATTTCTTCATGAAGTTTCTGATAAAATATGGAGGTTTCAATACTGTTAACACATAATGTAGACACTTATGTATGAGCGACCAGACACTTTCTTTGTTTGCCCAATAATTAAAAAAACTTACCATCATCTTTCATCACTAGGCAGCCAGGAACACAACACTTGTTTCTAGACATTTTTACCTTTTATATTCAGGGTACCTTTTAATTATCATGGACCAAACTCCAATGTAGGAGGATTACAGTAAGCCACAAGGGAACTCACTCTTAGATATTATATTTGTTGGATTTATCTAGGATACGGAGCAGCGAGCTGTACTCAACGTAAATATTAGATGAACCCAAGAAATAATCCAAGAAAAAGTGCAAATACATTCGAATGTAATTCAAAATGTAACGGCAGCCATTTTCTAATGAGAAAATTTTTATCCAAAGACAAATGTCACAAATGTCTTTGTCGATAAGTGACGTTTTATGATTTTGGATTCTACTAAAGGTTTATATTATATTTATGAATTCTGACAAAATATGCATTGAAACAATATTTTTGGATCTCAAAAATTTAAATGATGTTGTCGCTAATGAAATATCAACTAAATTAATATTTTAATTATATAGACATTTTTTGACCACTTTTTTTCTATTGTAGAATGACAACATTAATAAAAAAAAAAAGAAGAAGTCTTTCGATCTGGTAATTTGTTCGTTCAATTTTGTTCAATTTTGTTCAATTTTGTTTATTGTTTACAGTGTCATCTACACTGTGGGCAATAAACCATAATATATATAACCATAATATGCAAAAAACAAAATTGAACGAAATTTGAACGAATATATGTATGGAAGTTGCATCGGTATGTTTGGCACTTTGCTTAGGCTTTGGTTAGTGTGGGGCCACACCGCCACAGGATAATTGCTCGACATTGTTACATACTATTTGGCAATGAACAAATTTTTATTTTTATTATTTATCTATGTGTAGCATCAAAGCTACACATAAAACTTAGAAACATCTTACATGACGACGTAACGCAACACGTATCACAAAATAGTAGGAATTCAAATTATGAAATTAAACATGAAATGAAATGTAATGTAATAAAATGTAATTTGGAACCCTTTCATGCAAGTGATCGAATCTTTTGTAGCTATATGTCGCAGCCAACTAGCTTAATCAGCCGTTTAATTAACTGCCTAGGCTGATAACTAAACGGCGCCATTCAATTAACGGACTTAATGATATTCGCCGTAACGTTTATTGCAACGTTTAATAAACTGGCTGGCTAATGCTTTAGCCATTTGTAAGATAGGGCACCACTCCGAAATAAGACAGAAAATTTACTCACGCCTGTAAATCTCCGAGGGGACAGACAGAAGTGTATTCAAGTAGAGATAAGTTTATTGAGGAAGCTGCATAATTCGACTTGGATAGATTAGGTTAGAAGGAATCGTGGTTTTTTTTAGCGGCAGAACGTTCGACAGTTGCACATTAGGCGCGGTTTCGATTACCGCTCAGTGCAAATATGTATATTTTCATTGGTATGTGTGTTTCTAGGAATAGTATGTTTGTATTTACAAAAAAAAATTATCTACATTCTAGATTTTATAACACAAGCTAGTTAAGCTATGCTTACCCTGGGTCTAGATAGCATTGTATAGAATGTTGTAGAATATACATTTATTATTTATTTCAACTAAACAGAAAAAAGTCCTTTTCATACCTACCTAATTAAATGGTTAGGCAAGTAATTAAACATTATCGATCCAAGCTATTTGCCTAGCAGTTTAGTCAAATGGCTGAACATCATTCAGGCTTCTAATTGAACGGAGCTTTTTAGTAAAGAGCTTTTTTGCTAAATTTTGATAAACTACTACCTTTTGTTAAGCCCTCTGTTTATTTCAAGCATGCTTTAGTCATATCTGATGGGCTTTGCGCTCTGTAGCGTCTATCATTATCTTCAAAGGGTCTATCGATTTCATTTAAACACTAAGTAGCCCTTGGAAATATAACATTTTCTTGACGCATTTGAAATTTTAAACCCTTGTGTTGGTTATTTTCTTCTCAAAACATTGTTATTATCTTCTGTACTACAACAAATAAAATTCACAAACTATCAACGTGGTTGACTTTTATAAAAAACATCCCAGAAGTTTTTTAATTTTCGATGGTACCTAATCCTTGAAGTATTACTTGATTTGTGGGATAATGTATTTTCAGTTTTCTTCATCCTTTTTGATGCTTGAGGATCAGAGACAGTTGATGTGATGGTTACCATGAGGTCTCTTGCAAGAATATTTCCCTTTGTTTCAGGAGACTTTGGCTGTAAGCTGTTATCGTCCAAGGAATAATTACTTGATTGTGACGGTTGTAGTGCAGTTTCGTTTATTTCATTTGCAACTTCGGGTTTTGCTGAAATATTACTGACTGTTTTAGTAAAATTTTGGCCGTCGCTACCTAACTTATTTGTATTATGAAAAAATGAATTTTCTGTTTTCTGGCATACTTTTAACATTACGAGTCCAATAGTTGTCGAAGGAGAACCATCATCTTTATTGCAATTTTCAAGATTTTCTAGAGTGTTAGTAGCTTTTACGTTTGAATTCCTTATAATTAAAGAACTATTGCTAGTTTTCTGGGAGACCTTTGCTACAGGTATGTGAGATTTCAGAAATTCTGTGTTCAATATTGTTGAAATACTTTTGTCTATCGTATTTTTTTTCAAAGTAATCGTTTCTTGTTCCATCGTTTCTTTAGTTAGTTCAGGTATAACGTTGTGAGACTGTGTTGTGACTGTGTTCTCTACTAATACGGATGTATTAGGTTTTTGCGATTCAGTGTTGTTTAGCCCAATACCTTCTATATCCATATTATTATTGTAAGAAATATTGTTATTCTCAATTATATTTCTTTCAAAAGTATGTGTTAGTTTTGATTCAACCGATTCAGTATTTTGAGGTAATGTTTCCTTTGCACTATGAGATATTATTTCCGTGATTGGAAATGCTGTGGTTCCCTGAACTAAATCATTGGAATCTTTAATAACAATACTTCCTATAACTGAACTAGTAATTGTAGAGGCTTGTTTGTTTGGATTTGTCGTTGTAGTATCTTCAATTTTGACCACTTCTTCTATATCTGCTAAGACTTCAGGTCTAACTTTTTTCTGAATCGTAGCATTTATTGTTCTGCGATCTTGCTGATTATCATCTTTATCAAAAATTAAAGATATGTTCAGTTTAGTTCCATTTTCTGGGGCTGATGGTGGATTTTTAGCCGTTGGTTCTAATATCTTTCCAATTGCTTGTATTTGTGTCCCTTGATTAGTGGCATTTCTCTCGGTAAGACTGGCATATCTATCTTCGATCCTCGCTTCTGAAATATACCACGATGATTACATTATTGTGTGTAGGAGTCATATTCCCAATATTTGATATTGAATAAAAGGATTGTGTCTACATACAAACATATATTCATGCCTAAAAACGGATAGGCAGAACTGCATTAACAAACACATTTTAGTAGATAACTATATTTTTCGATCCCAGGTAATACGGGGCGGGCGTTGGGCCTACAAGCGAGTATTTTGTTATATGTTGTGTATTTATCGTGCAAATATCCCTCAATTCGAGGTGGAGAAGAGACGCGAACAACTTGTGTCTGAAATCGAGACTACTCTCTCGGGAGTATCCGATTGGGGTCGACTTAACCTAGTCCAATTTAACCCCACTAAGACACAAGTATGTGTATTCACCGCTAAGAAAACCCTATTTATTGTAGCGCCGCAATTCCTGGGCACACCACTTTCCATATCTTCGAGTATTGGGATCCTAGGTGTCGACATCTCAAGCGACGTTCAGTTCCGCAACCATTTGGAGGACAAGGTCAAGCTGGCCTCAAAGAAACTTGGAGTGCTCAACAGGGCGAAGCGGTACTTCACCGCGGGGCAACGACTTCTGCTTTATAAGACACAAATTCGGCCCCACATGGAGTACTGCTGTCACCTTTTTGCCGGAGCGCCTGCATACCAGCTTGGCCCCTTCGACTCATTGCAAAGACGGGCCTTGAGGCTCGTCGACAATCCCATACTCACAGGCGATGTGGAACCTCTCAGCCTCAGAAGAGACTTTGCCTCGCTGTGTGTGTTCTATCGCCTATATAATGGTTTGTGCTCAGATGAATTGTTTGACATGATGCCCACCGCTGCATTCTATCATCGCACCACTCGCCATAGGCAGGGAATTCATCCTCACACACTGCGACCGGAAATGGTGCGCTCCGTGCGTTTTGAAAGGAACTTCATCCCACGCACACTCAGGTTGTGGAATGAACTTCCTGCCGTGGTTTTCCCAAGCGACTAAAATATGGGGCTCTTTAAGAAGGGTATTGGAAGGTATCTACAGGGTCGGTAGCACGATTGTGACGCCCCTGGTGTTGCAAACGTCCATAGGCCACGGTAACCACTTCCCATCAGGTGGGCCGTGTGCTTGTCTGCTACCTAAGTGGCACAAAAAAAAATACTGTCAGATAGAGCTGTGCTTGTGGGGAGGGGAGAAAGGTGCGAATATATGTATGTGTTTACTCACCATTAATCTTTTTTATTACGTAGTTCGTAAAAAGAAGAGTAAGGAACACCATCACAGCTACAAAACAAAGGTGCCACCATTCCAAATCCAAAATCTGGAAACAAAAATCATCGTAGAGCACAATTTGCGAGCCCTCTATACGCAGCTCTACTCGTAGAAATAGGTACTGATTCCCATGACCCCCTGGAAACTATCTTTAGATACATAGTAGCCTATAGAAATGTTAGATAGATATGATATTCTAGGCTTTCTCAAATCATCCAGTCAAATTTTATCCAGTCTTTCAGCCATTGTGTTTGGGTCAAGTAATAAACATATCGTCGATGAAGTACCAATACCTCCTATGTGTTGAGAATTGGACCAAAATGTCAGTTAGGAGGTATTGGTACTTCATCGACGATATATCCCTCCATTCAAACTTTCGCTTTTATGAGGAGGAATCCGTTTATGAAGATATTTTTTAACTAGCTTAAATTTATGGGTGCTAGCATGCGGATAAACGTGTTTAGTAAGATTTTCTAATTGTAATGAATACACACCATTCTTTTCCAGCTTAAATAATTAATTTTTCAACACCATGCAGTAGATAAAACCTATAATTTCATGGTCCAGGTGCTTTTGGCACATGTTTCAGAATTCTGATATTCAATTCAGAGTGAATTACGTCAAAATCTACAGTCATCTTCTATGACATTAGGTTTTTTTAGTCTGTCGACAAAGATATAATTACTTTTTACAGTATTTATGGTATTTCACAACCAACGACTATATATTGTACATACAAACATACATAAATCACGCCTTTACCCCCGAAGGGTTAGGCAGAGGTCGATTAACACCCACATTTCACCAATCTGTATTCGGTCCCACGTTATAAGGGGTGAGCCTATTGCCGTATTCCGGGCACTATTGTTGACTCAAGCCATGTATCTGAGGCTGAGCCTGGGCTGTACATATCTGTCTGATGTTAAAGTTCAACAGCCCTATCCCTTAGTTGCCTTGTACGACACCACATGCGAAGAGAAGGGGTGGCCCAAATTCTACTCTGCCGGGAACCACGCGGCATATTTATTGTAACCGTGTGGTAACTGTTATAGAATATTCTGCTTTTGTTATAATATGATACAATTATTGCGTGCTGTCTAGCATGCCTTGGTGGTACCTACCAACTTACTGCACCACTTTGCCATTTATGTGGCATCAGTGAGTGAAAGAAAAGTAGGTTGGCTAGTATTCTGTAGGGAATTAAGTCAAGTCAGAAAATGATTCTTGCGTTAAACTTCTTTCTTATTATACTGTGTGTGTGTTTTTTTTACCGTGAGGGAAAAAACGAATAGGTATATCCTGATTAATCTTTTGTCCATTTATTTATCTAAACATAAGTAAATTTGCGCCTGCAAGCCTGAATGATATTCATCCATAACGTTTATTACAACATTTAATAAACTGGTTTGCTAAGGCTTAGGCCATTCGTAAGATGGGGACCACCCCGAAATAACATGGAAAATTACATACATACATACATTACTCACGCCTGTGAATCCCCGAGGGGATAGGCAGAGGTGTATTCTATCTATCCTCACTGGGATTTAGAAGCGTGAGCTGAACAAGCCGATTTGGATAGGTTAGGTTAGAAGGCTAATGAGGGAGCGGAGCATTAACCTTCGTGGTGGTTTTTTTATTATCATGCAGAAATAAGTCTTTTACCTAGCTATTTAATTAAATGGCTAGGTAATTAAACGTCATCCATCCAAGCCATTTGTCTAGCCATTTAATCAAATAGCTGAACATCATTCGGGCTGCCAATTGAACGGCTTAGTAAAGAGCCTAGGCAGTTAATTGAACGGCTGATTAAGACAGTTGTCTGTGACATATATATGCCCATGAAAGTTCTTAGCACAATAATAGTAAAAAAAGTAACAAAACATGAGAAGGTAATTATAAAACGCCTCTTAAACTTGTGCGGATCCCTTAACGCAAGGAAGGAAGGGAGATATACAGACATACTTCGTACATAGATAATATACCTACTTATTAACAGCACAGTACCAATTATACCCACATACAAAACTCTGGGGTACTTTGTTCTGAAGAACCAATATCGAATTCTAAACCGGGACTATTTGAATGACTGCTAAGTATGACCAGGCAATAAATAACGTCATTGATCTATCTATCTATCTACTAAGGTTCAACTAGTTTCAGCCAGCCAAAAAAGCCTTGCTAATATCCTTGCCATTAGGGCTTTATTTCATTAACGTTGTCAAAACGTTTCTTGTCTAAATTAAGTAAGTGCCTATCACCTATTTTAGTCCAGTTCACGGTTATCGATCATAAATAATCGGCTTAATATGTCGTCGTCAAAGGCAATAAATTTTACTAAATTCTCCTCGTCCAAAAATATCTATTTAAGCCTATTATAAGAATAAGAACACACCTAATAAAGATACATAGCCTTGGCAATCAGGTAATGTAATAATAGTACATTACGGTATAAATCGTATAGATTAAAATAAGTTACATTTTTTTATTCATCGCGGACTAAATGGGGAATGTAAAGTAACAACAGAGAAACTCATAACTCATAACTCATTTATTCATAAGGATAATCATTACACGTCATATATTATGTTACAGCAAGTTTACCATTTAACTTACTCGTCCGAAAAACATCTGCAATCTTTCACACATAAAATAAAAAAATAAAAATTGTACAAATGTCAACAATGTAGCATAACAGGTTTTCGTGCAGTCAAAATAATATTATGTCAATAGTTCAAATTCTAACAATGTCAAGTTCTAATAGGAGTCAAATTGTACAAGGTCAAAGTTAAATATTTTACATAATTCCAATCATGATAACCATTAATTAACAATAAGGTTTTGAAGTTAAATTTATCAACAATTATACTTATTTCACTGTTATCAGTTCGTCAAATGAGTAGAATGCTTGCTCGCATAGCCATCGCTTCAGTCGAAGTTTAAAGGACTCTATAGTTGGAGCTGAGGTCACGTTAGGTGGCAACTTGTTGTACACTAACGGCCCCATGACATGAGTCGTCTTTTCGGATTTTGCCAGTGACCTAGGTATCGATTTCAGTTTTTCGCGATCCCGTGTGTGATACGAATGCACATCGCCTCGCTTCTCAAACTGCTTAAAGTTAATTCTCACGTGAATCGCGACCTGGTATATCACTATTGACGGCAGGGTGAGTATACCTAACTGGGAAAAATATGGTCGAGCCGAATAGTCCTGCGGTATCCCAACTATAGCTCGCACGGCTCGCTTCTGCATTCGGAACGCGCGCTCCCAGTCAGCAGCGCGTCCCCATAGCTCTGCACCAAACTGGAGCAGAGAATGTACCGTGGCAAAATAGCACGTTCTCACCTCAGTACTAGATACCACCCTGGCAATTCGTCTGAGAGCAAAGCATGCGCTTCCCATCTTATTGCAGACCCTGTCAATGTAGTTCTCCCACTTTAGGCACCTGTCGATTTCGAACCCGAGAAACGTGACGGTCTCGACTTGTGTGATGTTCAACCCATCCGCCGACATCACTAGTGGCTTCATAGGTCGACCTGACAAATCAAAATTGATGTTATGTGTTTTTGTCAGATTGAGTACAAGGCCGTTCCCACTAAACCACTCATACAGCTGATTGGCGGTGTCATTCAATTTTTGCTGTAAAGCATCTACTGAGCCGGCTGTAACTATCGCAGCTACATCGTCTGCATACATAAATATATCAGCGTCACTAACCGAGCTCGGCAAATCGTTCAGGAGCAGTGAAAACAGGATATTTGAGACAGACGATCCTTGAGCTACCCCCATCTCAGACATCACCGGGTCAGACCGCACTACACCTCCGCATCCAACTACGACTTGTGATCTCTCTGACATTAAGCCTGTCATCAGTGCTTGGGCTGTCCCACCTACTCCATAGTATTTTAGTTTGACAGCCAGCACATCGCGGTCGGCAACATCGAATGCCTTCGAGAGATCGCAGCATATCAGTGCCACTTGCTTTCTGTTCTCGCGAGCGGTCATAATGCGATGGATCACATTACGCGTCAACGAGGTAGTTGATCGACCCCCGCGATATGCGTACTGTCGGTCAGATAGCACGCTAGCCGCCTCCAAGTATTCAGTTATGCGAGAACACAAGCCATTTTCAAAAATTTTAGCAACAGCAGGGATAATAGACACGGGCCTGTAGTTGTCCATGCATTCTTGGGTCCCCTTGCCTTTGTACAGAGGAGAGACCTTTGTTTGTTTCAGAGGGTTAGGGTAAATGCCTGTTTTAATACAGATATTAAATAAACCTGATAGTACTGGGGCGAGAGGACTTGCCGCCGCTTTTAACACTTCCATTGATATACCGTAAATATCTTTTGACGGCTTAGGTGTAATGCGTTTACTAATAATGTCATAGACCTCACGTGGGCTAAACGGGCGCAACCACATTGAACGGTCCGCTGGCGGTCCAACCGCGCCAAGCCAGTTGCACACTGCGCTGATATCAGCACGCGGTGCACCACACGTGGCTGCCGCACATGCAAATCGATGGAAGTTATTAGTTAAATTAGTGAAAGTTTTGTTAGTTTAACATAATATATACAAATTGAAATAATCTATTTAAATACGAAGTTGCATAAAACGTGTCAACAACTTTGAAAAACTTTTAAATAACTGCATTAGGTTCGTCTTTAATGTCCGTAAGTACGACCATGTGTCTGCTTGTCGATCCCTGCAACAAAACTGGCTACCAATTCGTCAATGTCGAAACTTGCGGGCACTTACTACTCTCTTCTTTATACGCACATCTCCTTTTACTACTATCTATCTATCTCCTTTCTGTCAGTACATAATCTCCTCTAAACTTGTCCTACCCACAAGACCAATTTCGTGTACTCTTCTTTTGCTGTTCAATTTGTGTTCCTGTGGAATGAGCTACCTCTGGAAGTCAGAAAGACACCCAGCCGTCATGTATTCAAGCAAAGGAACTTTCGTTCGCCGACTACTGTTGGATAAACTGGCAGAACCATCGGAATAATATCGAATAAGGGTTTTTATAATGTATATAAATGTATGTAATGTACACAAGTGTGTCTATGGTATTCATGATGGGTATGACGCCGCCAACCAGCTTAATAAGCCGTTCAATTAACTGCCTAGGCAGTTAACTAAACGGCGCCATTCAATTAACGGCCTGAATGGAGTTCAGCCATTTCATTAAACGGCTAGGCAAATAGCTTGGATCGATGACGTTTAACTACTTGCCTAGCCATTTAATTAAACAATCAGAAAAATGACTTATGTCTGCAGGGTTATAAAAAAATAACCACGAAGGCTTAATGCGGGAACTATGCACCGCTCCGCTCCGCTCCCGCATTAGCCTTCTAACCTAACCAAGCCTTCTAAGCTAGCACAATAAGCCTTTCACTAATTTTCTGTGAATACACCTCTGTCTACCCCTCGGGGATTTACAGGTGTAAGTATATGTATATATGTATGTATGTAATTTTATATCTTATTTCGAAGTAGTGCCTCATCTTACAACTGGCCTAAGCATTAGCCAGCCAGGTTATTAAATCATGTAATAAACGGGATAGCTGAATAATAGGCCGTTAATTAAATGGCGCCGTTTAGTTAACTGCCTAGGCAGTTAATTGAACGGCTGATTAATTTAAGTGGCGGCGACATGTATATTGTATCGGTATGTATAAATTTAATATATGTGGTCATTAGTGTGTATATTTATGTAGGTACACCGCTTTACTTATAGGTATGTGTCTGAGTACTAATGAATACTAATAATGCCTAGGCATTCTATACAATGCCGGATTATACACATTGCCTATGATATATATACCTCATGGCAGGTTGGTGTGTGTACCATACCTTCATCCGAATTGGGTATCTGTGGGGATTTCACGCACGTAAATAAAAAAAAACCCATACCTCCATAAAATTATTGTTCCTGTATACGGTACATTCTCTCTATACATAATGTTACTGTTAATAATGCACTTATTAAGTCTTTCTCTGCATCAACTTTGGTTGACTGGTAGAGAATGCCTGTGGCATTAAGTCCGCCTATGTACTTGTGCATGAAGATTTATACTATTAATAATTTAAAAAAATGTAGTATTGAACACAACCTTTTGTATCGATTTTTAAGAAAAAAGTAACTAAACCAATAAAATTTAAAAGAAGAATCTACATATAACTCACACGTGAATTATAACAATCAAAAGCCACAGTTTCACTATAGGTGTCATTATATTTATGCCTAATTGCGGTGAAATTAGAGCCAGTTCATGAGCAAGTGTGTTGAAAAATACTTATTACCAGACGATTGCCGAACTGATTATGCCTACACATATATTTCTTATTACTTATAGCATGAACAATTATACCTTAAATTGAAATTAGAGCTTTACACACCACAGAGGGTTTTGAATATACATTAAGGCGAAATTGGCGGGAATTGTAGTATAACGAACGCATTTAGTGTACTGGAGTGTGTTAAGAATCATTAACGAGCAAAAGCTTGTTCTTGAGTACTTACTGGTATGGAAACATACGGCGATTCGCATTTTGGGGCGGGTGAGCTGGTTGAAGACAAATTTTACAGGTGCTTACAAAACTTTAGAGAAGGGACGTACCGAAACCGATAAACCGTAGCAAATGTTGATCATAGTTGGACTCTCAGTTTTCTTCCTGAAGACGCGATGTTGGCGATTCAAATCACAATTAGTACAGCCTTTAACCACAGTATTACTATTTAAGATTGTGATTTTACGAAACAATCTTACTGTAGGACAGTTTTCTTATTGTACTTTATTAAACTAGTTGACCCGGCGAACTTCGTTCCGCCAATATTTTACCGTCCGCGTGGCGTCAGATCCCGTTCCCGCTGCACCATCTACTATATTAAACATGTATTATACAAATAAAGCTTCCTCTTGAATCACTCAATTTTATAAAAAAAACCGCTTCAAAATCCGTTGCGTCGTTATAAAGATTTAAGCATACAAAGGGATATGGGGACGGAGAAAGCGACTTTATTTTATACTATGTAGTGAAACACTGTTTATGCAAGTGTGGATTAAAATATCAAAAAGGGGCAAGCGATCTCGTTTTTTTTGCTACATTGCTATAATTTTAATCATTTTGCGTGGGTGTCCAAGGGATATAAAGTGTTCGCCAATCACAGGCATAGGATTGGTAGAGAATTTAAGAATAAGATGAGAGTTTTTTTATACTAACTACTTTGGTGGCAGGCAAGTACACACGACCCCACCTGATCAAAAGTGGCTATCGCAAAACCAGGGGAGTCACACTCGTGCTACCTACTCTGTAAGCACAGAGAGTTTCTCTGCCTCTAGTGTAGAAGACAATAGACAAGCCTTTGGTTTGCCCAGTAACAGCACAAAAACTCTACAGTGAGCTCTAGCTGCCCTACTCACCGCCGGGAACACAACACGAGGTTATTACGGCCGCGGTATTCAGTAAGGCGGTGGTACTTCCCCAGTCGGACTGCTTCTACGGATTTTGATTTCAAAACGCGGACAGTAACCGTCCATATGTTTCCACCTCAACGAAACTTGTGGTATCAAGGTTATTATGTTACAAAGAGGTAACACACCATGTTGAGCCGTTCGCCACTGTTTTAAGTTTGGGGCGTTTAGTCTGCTCCTTGCAGACGTCGGAGTGATTAATCGTTTTCATAACGATTGCTCTTGGAGATGAGAGGGGCGACTTTACACAGGTATTACTTTCTCGAAACTGATTTGGCAAAGTTTGATTGAAGTTACACAAAGAAGGTGTATTGCGTGGTTAATTATAAAGCAGTGTAAGGTGTAAGGGCGGACTCTCCTCATATTTAATCATCCCCCATCATTAGACGGCTGTATTTTAATTCAATGAAGTATAATCATCGATTTCTTTACATACCTACTTACGATACAGGCAACCAAACACTAAGTCAGCTGTCGATAACTGTTCACTATAGCGATTTTGGGTACTAATTTATTTATTTATTTTTGTGCCATCTAGCGGCATAGTGCATTATGTCTGTAACTTTTACAATTACTGCAGATTCTGGTAGAATCAATATAAATTAGAATATTTATAGTTTTATTCAAGCATACTCAATGATGTGATAAGTTAATTTTAATACGAAATATTAAAAAAGTTTATCAAAACAATGTCGCCATCTAGTTATAACTCCTGAACTAAAAAGCAGCCTGCCTACTTTTGGAAGTTACGAGTGTAACCATTTTTTGTTCCCGCTTGTGCATCTGTTTAAGAATTATATTATCTGTGGTACCACGTAAACTGTGGTTTTTTCTTAATTCTTAATTCTTTATTGTACACACACATAACATAGTACAGTAGAAGGCATAATTATATTTTGATGTACAAAGGCGAGCTTAACTCAGTGTTGAGTTTTCTCCTAGCAAATCTTTGGGTGATACAGGAGAAACAATGACAAAAGGGTAGAGAAACAAGTGTACAATTTTGCAAAGAACATACATAATTAATAGAATATATAAGTACTAAGAACATACGTACCATGCATATTATACTACTTACATACAGATAAATTAAATATATATATATACTTAAACATATGTATACATAGATACACATTTATATACATTTATTACATATATACTTATCTACATAGATACAATAAATACAATAACTTATGGAAATTACATAAATAAGTAATACACAGTTATCTAGTTTGAGCGAGGAAAAGTTCTTTTACTTTGTTCTTGAATACGTTCAAAGAAGTGCTATCGCGTACAGAGTGTGGCAGCGAATTCCACAACCTTACCGCGCGAACAGTAAATGAGCCATCGTAACAGCTGGAGCAGTGAAGAGGAGTTCGAAGAAGAAGCACAGAGGAAGTGCGACAGGGCTTACCCTGGGGACAAGAAACTCAAAACGTTCTCTTAAGTAAGAATCAGGATTGAAAAGAATAGAGTACAGAAGAGAGAGAATATGAGAGTCTCTTCGCTGACGAATAGGTAACCACTTCAACTTTGCCCGAAATACAGAAACATGGTCATACTTACGGAGACCAAAAATGAAGCGAACACCCAAATTTTGCAGTCTTTCAAGTTTATTAAGAAGTTCCTCCTTTGCATCAAGATAACAGACATCAGCGTAGTCTAAAAGTGGGAGCAGAAGAGATTGCGCAAGAGTAACTTTAGTTTGAAATGGTAGGAATTTCTGGAGACGCTTGAGGGACTGAAACGAACAGTAAACCCTTTTGCTAACATCCGCAATATGAACGTCCCAGACCAGATTAGAGTCTATATAGACACCTATATTTTTCGCGTGTTTCGAAAAAGCAATTGTAGTCGCATCGTATAAAACTTTCGGAAGAGACTGGTGAACCAAAAGATTCGACATGTATCTGCTACCAACAATGACTGCTTGCGATTTCGTTGGATTAACCAGAAGCCCAAAAGATCTAGCCCATTGACTTATGTTAAGGAGATCATTGTTGATAGCTGCCACAGCCTCAGTCACTTCCTCGGCCTTGAAGTGTCGATACAGCTGCAGGTCGTCTGCATAAAGGTGATAATGAGAAGTAATGACTTTTGTGATAGCGTTTATAAAAACGGAGAAGAGAAGAGGAGATAGTACGCCACCTTGTGGGACTCCCGCAGTCAAATTGCACCATTCAGAGGAAGCCTCTTCATAGCGCACCGACTGCGAGCGCCCCTGAAGATATGATTTAAACCACGCAGTTACAGAGGATGAAACATTTAGAGAAGCTAGAACTCCTAAAAGGATATCAAAATCAACAGAATTAAAAGCACTGCTGAAATCCAACAGCACCAAAATTGTTAGCCGTTTGTTCTCCATAGCCAGTCGCATATCGTCAGTTATTTTGACAAGAGCAGTTACAGTGCTATGACCACGGCGGAAACCAGACTGGTATGGACTCAGCAGGCTGTTAGAGGAAAGGTAAGATGATAGTTGATTATGAACTACGTTTTCAAGGACTTTGGATAGTAAAGGAAGGATACATATAGGACGGAATGAGATTGCATGGAAGGATTGGGTACTTTGGGTAGGGGTATTACGTACGCTTTCTTCCAAGATGAAGGAAACGTATTACTGTAAAGAGAGAAATTAATTATGTGAGTGATTATAGGAGTAATTAAGGTTAGGATAGGAAGAAGCATTTGAAGCTGTAGACCATCATAGCCTACTTTTGCCTAGCTTTTGTTGTGATTGAGTGTAAGCATTTTCCAATGTCCGCCTCCAAAACTGGATGAAATGAGAATGAAGTATTTATCGGCAAGGGAAGAGCAGATAGATAGTTCAACGTTGAAGTTTTAACATCATCGGGAATGGTAACTGGAGACCTCGAGAAGTGAGTATTAAGATCATTAAGATCTATATTGCAACCATTGTTGTCGAGGCCTTACCAATTCCAAGAGACCGAAGAAATTGCCATACTTGTGATGTGTTGCGATTTTGTATTGAGTTGTGAATGTGGCGTCTTTTTGCATCCCTACACAAACGACCGCAGCGATTACGTAAGGCTTTGTATTGCTCCCAGTTATCACTTGTAGGTGATTTGTTATAGTTTCGTTTTGCCTTATCCCGCCTTGACATGAACATTTTTATTTCCGAAGTAAACCACGGCGCAGGCAAATGTTTGACCCTCACCATTTTAAGGGGAGCGTGTTTATCAAATATGTCGAGTATCGTCTTGGTAAACAAAGAAACTTTATTATCCAAGTCATCGGTGTCATGCACCGAGGACCAGTCAACACTACTAACATCAGCTCTCAAGCGCTCCAGATCCATGTTATTAAAACTACGAAGATTTAGAAATTTACTCTTACGCTTAGGAGGACGAATTTTATAAGAAAGATAGATAAGATCATGATAGGAAAAGGAAGCAGGAAACTGCCCATGTGTAGCTACTTTACGAGAGTCAGAAACAAGAATTAGGCCCAGAAGTGAAGGAGTGCAGTTTGGCACCCTGTGAGTGACAAGTAGTAAGTGGAAGGATTTGCATGTTGACAGAAGAGACAAGTGACTGAAGTTTACGGCTGCGCGAGTCATTCTTCAGTAGGCAGGTGTTGAAGTCTCCGAGTATTACCGTATGGTCATAGATATAATTAAAATATTCCAATTTGGTTTCGAAGGACGAAAAATAATCAATTTGGCTGGAAGGACTATAATAGACACCTAAGAGAAGCTTATTGTGATTTAATGTTATTTCAATAAAAAGATGCTCTGCGAACTTGGAGTATTCACTCGGAGACTGGTCAACAATCTTATATGGAATGTCCCCACGAAGATAAATGGCTATCCCTCCATATCCCTTGCCTGTTCTATCATTGCGCACAAGTTTATAGCCAGGAAGAGAATACTGCGTGGAAGGTAGTGAAGGTTTCAGGAAAGTTTCAGATACAAGGACAGCATGAATAAGATCAACATCAAAAGAAGTGAGAAAGTCGGAGTAATGGGCAGGAATACTTTGGGCATTGACATGGACAGCATTGAAAAATTTGGGGAAACAAGAAAAGACAGAAAACAGCTGATCGCAAAGGTGTATAGAGTCATCACCATAATCCGCACTAACGAAGCTCTCAATGGACGCACAAGAGGAGTTTTTTTTATTTTTTTACGTGCGGGATATCCCTACGGTGCTGCCTCCCTCTCCCCTCCGGAGCTGGAGGGGGAGGTTATGTCGGACTCGAACCGACTAAACCGCGCGCCGTCTATGGGTCGTTGTGCTTCGCGACATATCCCTAGCACCCCGGCTGACCCAGGGCCATTCCTCTAGGTTTGGCCCTCCTCGGGAACATAAACTGTGGGTAATAAGTGCATAGTAGATACGTAATAAAAATACGTTTTTAATCAGTCACTAAATAGTTATAATCCACTAACTTGGTTTTCCAATTAATCGATACGTAGATAAATAGCAATGGGACTATGAGAAACAGTTCCACCGTGGTCCCATTAGTGGAACAAAATCCTGGTACATACCACGAGAAAACTTCTCAATAATTCATGTATTTTGACAGTAAGATGGTTGCTATTGATTACTTTGGGCACTTTGTTTGAATTTGATGTCGGATACGTGACAGGCGTCGAATTCTCGCACGCAGAGGTTCGTGCGTTATGCGTACATTGTTCTAGTGGCCATATCTGGCGTGGAGTGATGTCGGTGAATAGCTGGCTGGATATTCGAAATGTGTTGTGTTTAATAAGATAGACAACCACAGGACTTTATTTCAAGTTAGCGTGGCATCAGACTCACTCATAAATCATCAGTTATTATTGGTAATTTTCCTGCAGTTAAAATAAATTATTAAGCTAAACTTTTTAAACTAAGAGTAGTAAAAGAGTCAAAACAGTTGCGTTCGTTCTTATTTTATCGTTCTTATTTATTTTTGATCATCCACCCAACCTTTAATAGTAAATGATTTGACTATTAAATATTATGACGTCACAAATAATTTTTTCGTACAATTTTCTTTAACTTACCTTTTTGTCGTTTAGTAAAAAGTAACTAATTTGACTATTCAGTCAATTACCTAATTGGCTCACCACTACATAGATCGAGCAACCCGAGGCTTTACCTTCAGGTTACTAGAAGGCGAGGTGAAAACATAATGACGTGTCCTTTACAAAAAAAAAAAAAACACCTACCTGAATATTTACATCTCCACTACAAGCACTTTTTCATTCGTCACTAATGACAATACATGAAGCGACTGACATGCTATACGTGAAGCGACTGCCATGTGACATCCACAACCCAGTGCCGATAATGAAGTATTAGAGTTAGATAAATTACGATACATACATAATATGTAAATAATTTTATAAGGCCGCCATTTTGTCTATCAAATTTCTTCCAGCAGTGATATAGGTATGCGCGCAATATCAGCAAGTTAGACTGCAGCCTGCAGCACGCGCATAGTCCGCGCGCCAAATTAACCAATATTGACGACGTAGTCCCAGAACTCTGTGTGCCGCCGATATGATCGGAGCTATGAAGAAGGCAATAGTGTTGGAGAAATCATACTCATATTATGGAAGAAAGTGTTTGGAGCAGACTGCTATCATAATAGCAGAATCAGGGCCCTGATAACTAACGAGGAGGCTTTCCTTTTGAGGTCGAGATGATAGTCGGCAGTCCTGCCCAGAAAAGCCGACCTAGGACTCCAAAGTGAAAAGTTCGGTTGAATCTGGGGATTCGCTTAGAACATAATGATAAAATATGAGATATTTTTTTAATAAAGGACCATCGAAATTTTATTTCAAAGTACAAATTATGAAAGCAAAAGAAACAAAAAGTGTATTTTAGAATAGTAGCCAGATCCTCCATCTTTCTTTCAGGTTGAACCCTGTTCACCCAAAGAAAAGAACAAAAAGCTTTGATTTAAACCACTAACACATCCAAACAGACACCGATCACTTCGTAGCTCTCCTGTGAAACGGAGCGCTCAGCTCGGGCGGAACTTTGCCGCTGCGTTGTCGTTAACTTACTCCGTCTGCATATCACTCCATTAAAATACGCCATACGCCACCAACTCGGCGTATTGTTGGCTTACAATTTGATTTGAGATTCAAATGCGGCTCAGATTTATATTCTGAAGATGCTCGGAGACTCTTCTTCTTAAGAGAATCTGAAATCTTCAAATGCGGTCCCTGTAGATATAATTTTCTATGTCGTAACTTTACGAGAATATTACACATGGACTTGTACAACACACACACAATTACAATGCCTGGTTGATGCGGGAATTAATTTTGAATTTAGAATGGAACACAAAAACTAGATATAAATGCAGAAAAATTAAACATTTGAGCTTGCATGAATTCGGATAATGCTAAATATTTATAGAGGTCTTAACTACACATATTATTATCTTAAAAATTTAAAGAAGTCATTTTTATTATATATGAAATTACTTGTACACATAGTATGATTCATCAACGCAGAACCTGAACCATTGGTCCAATAAACTTGAAATTTTGGCAGTAGATGCTTTTTATGTTGTTGGCACCCACTAAGAAAGGATTTTGAAAACTTTGTTACCAAGGGGCTAAAATAAGGGATAGACGGGAAGGAAGTTCTGAATGAATGAAAATCTCTTTAGTGTACACAAAGAAAGAAAGAAAGCATTACAATATAGTGGTAGGTACAGTTTTGTAGCATACAATTGGCGCAAGGCAATCTCTTCCAGGCAACCATGGGATGGAGTTTAAAGAGAATTAATAACCACCAAATTTTAATTCGAACTAGAGACAAAAAGAAGGGAGTCGTTTCCTAATTTTTTTTTGTGAATGATTTATATATTCCGTACTAGAATATTAAAATAAGTCCATATGAGATATATTATTATTTATTATATACAGGTAATATATATTACAATACTATATAAACATGACTTACTATATATAATATAATAATACATACATAGTGAAACATTACCTATCATCACGTACATGAAATATATGTAATTAGATAATATCCTAAAAACAGTAAAGACATAATTAAATAAACAATAGAGATAGAAGGTGTAAGAAATTGACTATCGCTCTTGCAAATAGTAGGCCGTAACCATTTTTTTGAAGATAGGCAGAGATTATGCACGTCTAATGGTAACGGGTAAGGCATTCCACAATCGAACAGCTTGGACAGCATAAGATTTATCCATGAAGCTCGTGGAATGCGCTGGCATCATCAGCCTCAGATTGCGAGTCGCGTAGGAAGTCTAAGCGATCTTTTAGGTAGATGGGAGTGAGGGGGTGAAATAGAATACTATACAGCATTCCGGCGAAGGCGAATAGGTAACCACTATATTTTATACTTGTTCTATACAAACTTTAATCTTATATTTTACCTCATTAGCAACAAAATTTTCAAAAATCCTATCTTCGTGAATGCTTACGTGACCGTTTACGAGAAAAATGCCAGAATCGATCGAGATCTAGGACTATCCAGAGTCTGAAGCGGCACTAGGAGGTTCGCATCTAATTTTGTTAGGCAGGGAGGGGAACTTAGGTAGTGAAGGTCAACAAAAGGGGCCCCTTCTAAACCTACACTTGGGTCGCAAGTTCCAAGCACTGTCCCGAGTTCCCAAGTCCAAGAGTTCCAAGAATTAATGGTTTGCTAAGAAAATCGGCCTATTTTTTACCTTTGACCTTGAATAAAAAATGCAGAAGTCCATCGGTGGGGACTTTTGATATTTGTTTCATTATGGTGTATTTAAGACCCCCACCAATTTTCAGATCTATGCAAATTTACGCAAGCGTACGATTTTATTTCGTTCATTTTAATTGGATTAATAAATGAGTTACCTAATGAATTTTGACACCTATCTGTGTGGGATAGCTCATCTTTTTGTGATATAATCTGTATGACAGCAACAATAAGTAAAGTTTTTTTGCGATAGGTACTAAGTTTTTTTTAATCAGCCATAGTAGGAATTTATAAAAGTCATTACATTTTAGTAAATTATGTTAGTCCTAGTCACGTAGGTGTCCTATATTAATTGATGCACACTATCCCACTTTGCACAGGTGCTTTATTTTATATTTTATTGAATAGTGATTTGTCAACTAAAACATTAACAATTGATATTTATTGCTTGCCACCAGGGATTTATTTATTGCTGTGGTTTACATTTTATATCCATTCACTTTACGTGTAAAAGCAGAAAAATATGAGGTAAATTTTATTGCCAAAAAGCTGCAAAATCTATCTAAATATTACATGCTTTTCTTGCTGCAGCATAGGTAGGAAAGACATTCCACCAGCTTTCTTTCTTAGTTGTACAAATAAAAAAGTTCTTCAAATATCGTGCTTCTTTTTTTCAATTATTGATTTGTCCTGTGACATCGACTCTGTTCTGTGACAGGACAGAGTCGTTCAAACTCTGGACAGAGTCGTTCCTGTGACTTCCTCAGAGTCACAGGAACGACTCTATCCTGTGCCTGTGACTCTGAACGGCTGTCGGCTTCGAGTGAAAAGCCTAACTAGGTGGAAAGCCTAACTAGAGGCTTCTCTGTTATACAGTAGGAGTATTTGCTAGCAGGTGAGGTAGTTTTAGGCACCACAGATATACCTAATTGGATCTATAAACTATCCGCTTTTTATGTTTTTTTTAAGAATATTTTTGGCTTGGTTACAAGACTTTTAAGCTATGTCTCTTCATTTGTTGATGATAATGGTAATGAGTTGATGATGTAGGTGACGATGATGAAATGTAATGATGATTTCTCCCTCAGTAAAGTTGTGGGTACTCTATTAAAAGCTCTCTAAGGAGACTTGGATCGAACACGAAAAGTCACAATTCACTATAATATGCCACTTTCCTTCACTTGTGTGTCCAGGACTGTGTGTCTAAAATCTACCATTTTTTACATAAAAACTCGAATTTAATTTCGGAAAATAAAATAATACCGCGATGCATCCATTTTCGTGTATCCGCCAAAACTCTCCCGGTTATTTCTATTGTAATTCAAATGTTGCCAGAAATTGCACTTCGAATGAAAAATTAAGTGTATAAAATTGTAAGATGATTTTTTTTACTAAAATCTGGCGTCGGTGCCAAACAACATTCTCTGCGTTACTTAATCGGATTTTAAACGCACTCCGTTCTTTCGCGCGTTTATGCGGATGTTTCGGTGGATAACATATAATGTTACGCATTTTCGCCCCCAGTTCATTTGCATTTATAATGTCGAGATAACGCAAATGGTGAATAATGTCCACGCATCCAGTAGAAATAAGCTGTGTTGGATTATGATGAATGACGTAAGTGTCATGGCTGCCATGATTACACATAACCTCCTTCTGAAGGTTCTTCAGCTTATGTGTAGGATGAAAAGATATATGTGGGGTGGGGTGAATGCGAATGCTGGGAATTTTATAATCCTGAAATCGATTCCCGGATTGAGCAAACCGCTTTTGGGATTATCTGGTCTAATCCGCATTCTACTTAACACAGGCTAGTTAAGCCTGTGAGTTAAGCTATGCTTACCATGGGTCTACATAGCGTTGTGTGAAATGTTGTGGAATATTTATTTATTATTATCTGTTTAGGGATTGTTTTCATTTCAAAATTTTATACACAATTGATTTTTTAACATGATTTTTTGCCAGTCTCAACCGTCGCTACCTAAACTATGAAATTAAAAATACAATCACTCAAATACGTAATAACAATAAAATTTCCAACGTTGCAGAACATGAACAATAAAGTGAATAAAAGGCTCCAAAATAACTTTGAAATTAATTCCACTCAAAACTCAACAGCTGCAGGCATACATTCATAACTTTGATATTAGTAAAATGGAGTGCTTCACCTAGGAAGCGGGGCGTAAAACATACGAGTACCAGTCTAATTTCAAGAACTTCTGACTCATTACTGTGAGACAAAGAGCCTTGCATGAAGAAGGTAAAGCAGCAAAGTTTGGTGACGAATGGTACCAACATTGTCTATTTTAAAATGGCCATCCAAGTTTCATAAAACACCCCCCCGAAAATCTTAAACCTCAAGCGGCGCGGGAAGGGATCTAGTTCTAAATATGGCGGACGGTTTGCGTCGTTCAGAAACGTGGCGGGAAGGCAAATGCAGCTCGCCGCGTTCGCAATCAAGGTAATGTTGCCAGGTGCGTTCGCAGCGGCGGGCCACGAATTTATAACAGCAACACTGACAACTTGATTTATGCGCGGCAAACATTTTCGCGGTGTACCAATTGTGAGATATTCCCTTACACGCACGGCCACGTTGTAGATAGGTAACTATTTTTCACGTTTTATTGGTTTTGGGAGTGATATATTTTATATATTCGTAGTTTTCGAGTGTTTTCGTTGGTTGGGAATATATATTGTACGAAATAAAATAATTTCGACAAATGGCGAATTTGTTTTTAACGATTCATTAATACCCGCTCATTCAGAATCATCATCAGTTTGACCTTGTACCTTGGATATCCGGATTTGTTTTCTATTTCTTCCCCTTTTAAATCGGCGTATCTTGACTTTAATAGGAGCGACGGCCGTCTGAACCCCCAACCTCGATTAGAAAGCAGATCTTCAGAGCTGAAGCCAACTTCACCTACAAGCAGGTACCCCGACGGATTGACTGCTTTGTTTGAGACTGTTGTCTAAGCCTTAGGTCCCCAGGTCAGACGACTGTCGCTCTGTCAACTTCGCATTTATGCTTATATCTTAGACCATGTGTATTTCCGGTGCATGATAGCCCCCAGTAATCCCCGTAAATCATTTTACTTTTATACCTCTTGATATCACGTATCGAGCCAAAGTTTTATCCTAAAACATAATCGCTGAAGCTCCAGCAACACACAGCATGCATCTCATACAATATTGATAGCAAACTTTACAGTCTGCCGGCAGGTGTTGCCAAATATCCGAAGTTTAAAGCTGAACCGACAAATAAACCAGTCTTTTATGGTGCACGTAAAAAAATATTGTTCTGAGAACACACTTACGAAATCGTGTTGAGTGCTGCGATGTTGTCAGTGGTTCTCAATAACAATAAATATGTGTATTATTACTATTATAAAAGGTTTGATAACAGATAAATTATCTAGGCCTTTTATAATCAAACGGTGTCTTTTTGTTAAAAAAAACAGTATGAAATACATCTGTGGGTGTAATGATGATTACCGTCGTCGGCCTCAGCGGTAATCACCAACTTTACACACTTACTATACTGTATTAATATATTATTCGTTCGTATTTGGTCCCACGTAATAGGGGGTGAACCTACTGCTGCATTCCGGGCATTATTGTTGACTCGGGCCGTGAATTTCGAGTGTGGGCTTTATATGTCTTAGTAACTTTAGTCGCCCAAATTCTGCTCTGAAATACGTATATAGGATTTTACATTTAATAGGAAATTACATTTGCAGTTGATAGTATGACAGCCCTTTAATTATTGACATGTTTAAAGAGTTCAAGTGTTCAGCCTCAGCAGTTGATATAAAATGCAATATAAAAAAATCTACATACAAGTATTGCCATTTTCCACCCTCACAGGTGGAGTGCCTTAGCCAAGCATAATAGGCGTGTAAAAACGATATTGCGTTTCCTGTAAAGGCACTCCATTAAATTGGTTCGTTACCGAGCACCCGGGTAATGAGACGTGTTGCAATCTGAAAAATATATGTTAATACACTTTCAGATAAGGTTCGAGGTATACAGGGACATTAAAATAATAGGTATTGGTCTAAAATTCCTTATGAATAAAGGTACGATTCGTAATCGACCGCATACAGCAGCAGGAGACCACAACAGCAGGAGACCACAGCAGCTCACGGTTGTGCCGTGAAACAGATTAACCTCACGAGCATAATAGGTGCTAACCTCTCGCTATCGGCCGTAGTTCCAGCTATGGCCGGCAGCGAACAGTGTTGGACCGCCGTCGCATCGTTTGTCAGCTAGGTGATGGCGGTCAAGAGAGAGGCGCTGCGGGAACGGGAGCGAGCTGGGCTAACTCTTCCGCCCCGCAGGCCGTCGGCGAGGGGATGCGGGCGAATTGGGCTCGCCGGCAAACCCCATTCGCCCGCGTCCCCAAATGAGAGTGGCCACGGGTATGGGTCGGGGGACCCGCCGCCTCTATGCTGATGTGGTGGAATGCGCCCCTCCGTGTTCCTGGGGCGCATTCTTAATAGGAGGACAGGTCCCACCATCTCGGCCCGAAGGCCGGGATGGTGGGGCCTCGAGAGGGCATCGTAAGGGCGTCCCTAGCCGAGTGGCGGTGAGCATTCTATCCTGCGGCTCGGATTAGGCGAAGGACAAGGAAGAACACCGTAGTGGCTTAGTGGGTAGTCTGGCCTCGGCCAGGAGTCCCACACGAAGCGAGCCCTCTGCCCCCGCGGGGGTGAGCGAAGTGCGTTAGTGAATTCTACCTACCACGTTAAAAAAAGCATAGATTAACTAGCGTGTGCTATGGAATCTAGAATGCGAATAAACATACATAGATACTTTTTTTTTGTAAATACATACATTATATACAAAGAATCACCCCGACCAATGCAAGTATACATATTCATGCATACAAATATTTGCACTGAGCGGGGATCAACACTACGACGATAGCAAAGAGATCTACAAAACTTTACCATTAATATTCATTTAATCGTTAGATCTATCACAAACAAATTTATTATTCATCGCCAATATATGTTTGATAAAAGTAACAATCCTCTCAAATGAACTTTCATGTTCAAACTGAACTTTACTTGTTCGCTTGTTCAAAAACAGAGATAGTTTCCTATTGGCTTTGACTGTATACTATATTGATACAGTATTTATAACAAAATGTATCACATAGACGTCTGATCTGGTGAGTAAGCTGATGTCAATATTGGCTTTAATCTGTCAATGTGTGCCTGTTATGGGATGTATGCATATTTCAACCACAATGCATTCATATCTCAACGTAGTAGCTATTTATTCAAATCGATTTAAATAGAAAAAAATTAATCGGTCTAGGTGGGGTTTGATTCTCGTATAGGGGTAATGCTTTGACCACTAAACTACCAGACCTCGCACTAACCAATCCAAATTTCTCCTTTCATATCCGTCTTTGAGCTGAGCATGAAGAATGCTTAAATATTTAATTCAAATAGTAGCTTTTTTATATATATAGGACACGGCAATTTGGCTTCACCTCGCCTGATGGTAAGTTGAAGGCAAAGTCGAAGGAAAGAGGGCCACCATTATATACACGTGCCATGTTAACAATGGTGGCACTCAGCTTGACGGCTTCATCAGATGCTTCTTCACGCATTTTACGCAGTGCTGGAGTGGCAATTGTTGTGTTTGTATATAGTCTATTTGTATTTAGCGTCAAAACGTAACAACTCTCGTCTTTTATTAAAAGCCCATAAGCAAAAGAAAGAGAAGAAGCAAGCGGATTCCAGGCTCTCCAGGTGAAAGTCTCGGATACAACTGGGGATTGAGCTGAAATGATGGAGATAATGATGATGACTTTTGAGGGCGATTGTACAGAAAGCTGTGAAAACGTGAAAGTTTATAAATATGTTTAAAACTTAAATTTTTTTTTTTTATGTAGGGCACGTCAATTTGACTTCACTTCGCCTGATGGTAAGCTGAAGGCAAAGTCTCAGAAAAGAGGGTCACCATTACAAACACGTACCATGTTAACAATGGTGGCACTCAGCTTGACGGCCTCATCAGATGCTTCCACAACATTTCACACAACGCTATCTAGACCCAAGGTAAGCATAGCTTAACTAGCTTGTGTAATGAAATCTAGAATGCAGATAAACATACTTAGATACTTTTTTTTTTTTTTTTGTAAATATATACATATTATACATAGAAACACCCAGACCAATGCAAATATACATATTCATGCATACAAATATTTGCTTTTCTATAAGTCGAAGTAATTTTACTGTCTGTACCTACAAAGCTATAATTTGTAGGTAAATGACAGAAGGATTGAAGTCGGTATATATTTGGGTAAACAACGAAACAAAAAATTAAATTTATTTTAGTGGGTTGACTCCAGGAAGACTTCTGGGTAAAATTCTGAAAAAATATTCGTGTGTAAAGAACGAAATACACCGGCTTAAGGGATCTGGCTGATATTGTGTACAGAGATAGGTTATAGTCTGGACACGCTGGTGACGGTGAGCGGGTCTACGCACCGCGAGGCAACCCTGAGGGCCACGACCGCGGTTGGCCAAGTCGTCGAGCGGATCCGGCGGCTGGGTCTCGAGGTGGCTCTGCACAAGTCCGAGGCCATGTTCTTTCATGGTCCTCGGCGCAGGCCAGGCCCGGGAGCCAGCCTTACAGTGGGAGGCACTCCCATCGACATCAAGCCCCAGCTGAAATACCTGGGGCTCGTGCTTGACGGTCGATGGGACTTCGGACAACATCTCCGAAGCCTGCGCCCCAAGTTGGTCACCACGGCGAATGCCCTGAGTCGGCTGTTGCCCAACTTGAAGGGCCCAGGGGCCTCCTGCAGGAGACTCTACGCGGGTGTCGTGCGGTCCATGGCCCTATATGGGTGCCCCGTGTGGGCGGACACCCTGGGGGCCAGATTCCTGCCTCTGCTCCGTACGGCGCAGAGGACGATGGCCTCCAGGGCCATCAGGGGATACCGCACGATATCCTTCGAAGCGGCGAGTCTCCTGGCCGGATCGCCACCGTGGATCCTGGAAGCGAGGGCCCTTTCGGCACTATACCAGTTCCGAAAGGAGGCGCGGGAGCGGGGATTCGATCCCGAGCCCGAGGACATTCGGGCCGAGAAATCCCGGCTCCACCAGGTCATGGTGGCCGAGTGGGAGCGACGACTTGGGCACGCACGCGCAGGGCACGCCGTGATTGCGGCGGTAAGACCCATCATGGGGGAGTGGCTAGAGAGGCCACACGGGAGCCTCTCGTACCGTCAGACGCAGATGATAGCCGGGCACGGTTACTTCGGGCGGTATCTGCATCTGATGGGTATTGAGCCAACGCCCGAGTGCCATCACTGCGACGCGAGCGTGGACTCGGGGCTGCACACGCTCACCGAGTGTCCGGCGTTTGAGACGCCGAGGCGGGAGCTTGTGCAGGCCCTGGGGGTGAGAGTGCTCACGCTCTCCACCCTGCTCGCGGCGATGGTCCGCTGCGCGGATGCGTGGGCGGCCAGCGCCTCTTTCTGCGAGCAGGTCATGCTCGCGAAGGAGACAGCAGAGCGGGCGCGGCGCGGTGAGCGAGAAAGACTCGCTGACATCGCTGCTCGCGCCCGAAGGCGGCTCGGGCGTCGGAGGGCGCTTACAGACCTCCGCCCCCCATGAGCGCGGGCCTGAGGGTGACGGGTGGAGCCACCCGTCACCCTAGCAGAAGCAGGCCACGGCGGCGGCGCGCATCGTAAGGCGATGCGCGCCTCCCCACACCGGGGTTGAGTCGGGGACGGCGTGGTCCCCACCTCCCGAGGAGGGCCAGACCGAAAGGGATGGCCCTGGGTCAGCCGGGGTGCGAGGGATATGTCGCAAGACAACCTCACCTTCGGCCTAGCACCACGACCCACAGACGGCGTGCGGTTTAGTCGGTTCGAGTCCGACATAACCTACCCCTCCGGCTCCGGAGGGGCGGGTATCCGTGGGGATTTCCCGCAAGTAAAAAAAAAAAAAAAAAAAAAAGGTTATAGTCTGGAATAGTGTACATTGTATCCCAGGAATAGGTTTTCACACTGGCGGAACCGCAAGCATCAGATGGTTCATTCCTAAAACCAATAATTTAGCTGGAGATATCTAAAAGATAATCTTAATTCTTGGATCCGCGTGGTGACGGAGAAAGAATAAAAATATCACAACCCCATCTCATTTGAAGGGTGTCGTAAGAGGCACTAACGGAGAAATACGCAGACGACATCATTGCGAAAGAAGGACAACTCGATATAAAACCCTGTACCTACGCGTCTGGCCAGCGTGGAAACAGGCCCTTGATTCTGCTAAAGCAAAATCAACTGTCACACCACAGACACAGCGATAAATTTTAGACTTTATTTCTATGATTCTAAAGTCCAAAATTAAATGAAGAGTATCACATTGCACTTTTTCATTCACTCTACAAAAAGCCATTTCATATTAGACTTTATTTACGTAAACTTAAAGTTTAAAATTAAATGGGTAATTCTTACAGTGTCTGTGGTATGACAATGGTTTTACTTTAGTAGAATCGAGGCCCAGTAGGCTAAGGCCTCCCAATTCTAGGAGAGGCCTATGTCCAGTAGTGGGCTGCGATAGGCCAATCAATTGATCTCTGATCCTCATTCAGTTGGGGTCGGTTTTCATGCCTAACTGTGATGCGATTGAACTTCGATATTTTCCATGAAGCAATGGCCCCCTAACCTAGAAGTTAGACCTAGACCTAGAAGTTCATATGACAACCTTGCCGGGACTGACGCGCGGTGGATCCAAAATAGAAAGTATCTCCAGAAAAAAAAACGAAGTATGCAAGTAAATCATTTATGGCTTTAAACACGGTATTTTAACACCAGTTACAAAATCAATTCTCTGCATGCAAAGTTAAATTATTATATTTAATGGAATTTAAAATCTCACATGTCAGGTAAAAAAAAAGACGGGTTGCACTCTGGGAGTGCCGACAGAAGTGAAAACTTTTTCTTTCTTCCTTTCTTCGTTATATACATAGAAAAAGATAAAAAAACATACCATACCATACCATACCTATAATACAGCGCCAATCATAGACCCATCATTAATTTTCTGCTAATTTTCTATCAGAAGAAATTAATAAATTACAAAAAGATAAAAAAATCTCAAAAAGTAACAAATTACAAAAAAAAAAATATCCAAAAAAAGTGTCAGTAGGCCAGGTTTGAACCCGGTACTATCTGAAACCATAAGGACTTACAGTCGAAGTGTTTACCGCTATGCTGCGAAGCTATTTATCGTATATTGCAAAATGGACAGTCTATAGCTAATATTGTCTGACGTCAGTCGTCGGTTACGGTCCAAAGTTCAAGCGATCCTGACGCGCGAGTTTAACAATTTTTACCCATCCAACGCCGCTAAAGAAGTTTTCGCTTCAAAAATGTTGTCGGGAGGTAGTACACGACAATATTTCCGTCCAATTGAGCAGTCCGACTGAGGAAGTACCTCCGCCGTACAGATTACCACGGCCATAATAACTTCGTGTTGTGTTTCCGGCGGTGATTAGAGTAGCCAGAGCTCACTGGAGAATTTTCATGCTGTCGTCAGTGGGAAGACCAAAGGCTATTTCCTGCTTTGTCTTCTACACTGACGGCGCAGAAACTCTGTTATTACAGGGTCGGCAGCACGAGTTTTTACAGGGTCGGCAGCATGAGTGTGACTCCCCTGTTGTTGCACACGTCCACAGGCCATGGTAACCACTTACCATCTATCAGGTGGTCCGTGTGCTTGTCTGCTACCTCAGTGATATAAAAAAAGATAATAGACTTGGAGTGAGGCCAGAGCATGGCCAGGGTAACGTTGATGCTTCACAGATAGTATTAGGCTCATGGACAGTCCGCTGATTACGTATTTAGACGGACTAAATAGTTAATACCATACATAATCTATTCATAACATGGAATTACGTCTACTTGACGTCGTGACACGATAGCAATCGGGTATTTACTACGCTAAATCTGTATTACTACTACTTATATATTTTGTGGTAGTTGGTAGCTCTGGCCAAATTCGGGTTATCCATACTAATATTAGGTGTTAAAGTATGAAATTGCCGATTTGTACTGACAAATTGAAATTCGTTTTTTTTTTAATTTAACGTATTTATTTAATCAAAATAATTACCATTATTATCTATACATTGCTGCCATCTAGTAGGAAGGTCATTTATGCCTTTGCGAACTCTGGTGATCTAGATTCGACAAACTGTGTGAAAGCATTTTGTACTGCCTCCTGAGAAGAAAACTTTTTATCACATAGAAAATTGTCCAAATCACGAAAAAAATGGTAGTCTGTTGGAGCAAGGTCTGGCGAATACGGAGGGTGACGAATAGTTTCTAATTGCAGTTCCTGTAGAGTTAAAACGGTTTCTCGTGCTGTATGAGGTCTCGCGTTATCATGGAGCAATAATGGTGAAGATCGATTCATGAGTCGGGGCTGTTTCACTGCTAGTTTTGCTATCATTGTTCGGAGTTCGGCACAGTAGACATCTGCCGTTATTGCTTGACCAGATCGTAGAAAGCTATAGTGAATAACACCATGCTGAGACCACCAAACAGTTACCATTACCTTTTTATTGGTAAGCTTTGCTTTAGGACACTGTTGTGGCGTTTCACCTGGGGTCAGCCATTGCATTTTTCGCTTACGGTTATCGTAAAGAATCCACTTTTCATCACATGTCACAATTCGATCCAATATTCCTTCATTTCTGTATCGATTCAACAAGGCAACACAAGTTTCAACACGCATTTCTTTCTGCAGATCAGTCAAATCATGAGGTACCCATTTTTCCATTTCTTTATTTTATTGATTTGACGCAAATGAGTCAATATTGTTGGTAAGGTAACGTTAAACCATGCAGCTAATTCCTGGGTAGTTTGGCTCGGATCGGCTCCCACCATGTCTTTCAATTCATTGTTATTCACCTGTGTGGACGGCATTTCTCGTGGTTCGTTCTTCAAATCAAAGTTTCCATCACGAAAGCGTTTAAACCAAAATCGCACGGTGCGTTCATTAGCAGTCCCCTCTCCAAACGCAACATTGATATTGCGAGCTGTTTCTGCCGCGTTAGTTCCGCGTCGGAACTCGTATTCAATAATCACTCGAATTTTCGAAGAATCCATCTTTCTTGTCTAAGCTGAATAAAAAAAACAACTGAAAGTCGATAATCGAATGTTGCACATTTTTAAATGAAGAACTACATAGGTACCATGTGGAAAAAGTTTCACTCAAAAATCTCAAACCATGAAGGTTCTATGTCAATTCGAAGTACCTATTACAATGAAACGGCAATTTCATACTTTAACCCCTATTATTAAAAATGGGAAAGTGTGTGTGTATGTGTGTGTGTGGGTGTGTGTCTGTTTGTCCTTCTTTCACGCCTAAACCACTGAACCGATTTTGATGAAATTTGGTATATGGGTAGATTAGACCTTGAGAAAAGACATAGGCTATGTTTAAACGCGATAACCGACATCCACGCTGGCGGAGCCGCGAGCAAAAGCTAGTATTAAGTAAGGAACATTTTATTTCACGTGCTTACACATGCGTTGTGCGATATTCAAATTTAATTTATTTTATAATTTATTTCAGATAACAAGATCCATATCGGGGTTAGTAACAATGTAACCTAAAACTAGTGTTAGTATGCAATAAACCAAATTTAAAATTACAATACCTATATAATATGACCTATTTGTGTTATTATTATATTTTCGAATTATAAAGACTCATATTTAAGGGAGTATTTTTACATGAAAATGTTTTTGGTGGGATTTCATATGTTTTTGTAAGTTGTTTAAAAATTTTGACGTACGTATTTTTTATTTGTTATAAGAAATATTTTAATTAATTTTGACTTATGTCGCACAAACTGTAGTGCAAGTCTCGTACTCGTAATCTGTGCTTTCACCTCCTATTCCCAGTGTATAGGTTAGGTTAGGTTCTTAATTTTTTTGTTGTCTTTATAGCAATATTAGCTTACATACCAAATTTCAGTTATCTAGGACTTCAGGAGGTACCCTAACAATTTTGATGATCAGTGAGTCAGTGACGAAATTAGGGGTTTTGAGACATTAATAAAATCTAAAGTATAATAATAGCTATGATATTCAAAATTTGTAAATTTAATGATTGTACCGATGGCATACTATCTTGAAAATGTAACTATTTAGCACCATCCGAAGCAAAGTTATGAGAGTTACAAAAAAACGACGAAGCGTTTCGAGAAAAGGTAGGTAATGCCCTTGCGTTACGCTTGGCTCATCTTGGTGGTAGCACTCCCGTGCCCCCAGATTTAGTTTGCTGTAAATAATATAATTTCAAAAGTAAATTACTCAATACCATAGAAATGTTAGCTATTTTCTAAACAATCTACTCGAAAGGAAACAAAATAATAATTGTGGTAATACCACAGAGATTGAAGTGGTACTCACAAATTGAATTCGAGAGTACCTACTCAAGAAAAAGAGATACATAGCTATAATAATATTTTAGGTACGATATAATAAAACGTTGCGATTTAATGTCGTTATCTATCACTTACTACAGCTGCTATCGATTAGTAAACTATATATCTATACAGTATTTACTAGTTTACCGTAGCAGCTCTTACGGTATTTAATACAGACATAGCACCAACTAGTAATCACTTACTATAAGTGATTTCTAGTTGGCTCCGGCGCTAGCGTGCACACAACTTTATAATGTTAGTTTTATAATCGCGTTCACTTCGATTAATTGAAAATTGAATATAACTTGGGGGTGTTTGATCGTATTTTTAACGATATCTAAGATAGATACCTGAACCAAATATTGTGGTTGAAGTTAATTTAATATTTATGTTCTTGAGGTTTTTGCTTACGTTTACAAGTGAATGTGTGGACCTATGTACGTTCGATTCCAATTTCCAGAAAAGTTTATTTTTCTAAAATATTTTCACTGAAGCTTTTGCAATATAGTTGGTGATCCAAGGTTATCTCCTATTCGAGGGTAGAAAAAACTTGTTGTTCTTAATGTGGATCTTAATGAAATTGGTATAAAGGCGTAGCTAATACGGGTGTACCGAGGATGCACCAAGATCTTCGGGCTAAGCTAACCTGCAAGCCAGTACCTGCTGATTGTTCTCACGAGTTTCGACAGCAATTGCTCCCATTGAAGTCGTAGCTAGAAGTGTCATTAATCAGTCTTCGTAGGTTGTTTTTTTATGCTACTAAGGTAGCAGACAAGTGCATGGCCCACCTGACCGAAAGTGGCTACTGTGGTTTATCGACGTGTGCAACAGTAGTTGGGTAAGGGGTGTCACACTCGTGCTGCCAAGCTTAATTCACTGTTGATATTGGGTGCACAAGAGCTAAAATAAGACGTAAGGGTGGGATTAGCCCCCTGCAATGATGTAAGTAGAAATAACCTTTTGAGGCAGGTTAAAGTGAATAAAACTGCTATCATGGAAACTGCTCATATTCTTCCTCGTTAAAACTTGAGCGGGCAATCAGTTCTGAGTGACTGGAACTACTTATTAGTTCACTAGCGCCTGTGAACTTCACAAGAAGCAACAACACTTGTCTCGTTAATTTAATAAACTTTCAACTTCGCTGAATTCGAGCGGCAGCAGTCATACAGTGGCTAGGGAATCGCTATCGGAAATAAAGAGTAGTATTCCCGTGACCCCGCGTGCCTCAATTAACCACCAAAAGAGATTTTTTTATACTACTTAGATGGCAGATAGGCTCACGGCCCACCTGATGGAAAGTGGTTACCGTAGCCTATGGACGTGTGCAACACCAGGGGCGACACACTTGCGCTGCCGACCCTGGTAGAACAGAGAGTTTCTGTGCCGTTAGTGAAGAAGATAAAGCAGGACAAGCCTTTGGGCTTCCCACTGACAGCACTAACACTCTCCAGTGAGCTCTGGGTATCCTACTCACCGCTGGGAACATAACACGAGATTATTATGGCCGCGGTATTCTGTAGGGCAGAGGTACTTCCCCAGTCGGACTGCTCAATTGGACGGAAATACCATCGTGTCCTACCTCTTACACTGCATTACGCTATCGAAGATGCATAAGCATTATCATAATTACATACCTATTAAAGTCACTTTTGAGCGTTGTAACTTATTTTTTTTTATTTATTTATTATTTATGTACACTTAAATGGCATTTATACGAAATATTATATACAAAGGCGAGCTTAACTCAGATTGAGTTCTCTTCCAGCAAACCTGGGAGTGCACAGAGGAATCGCAATGCAATGAGAGAGGCAAAGTCTTGTGTACATTTGTCAATACTTAATAGTATGAGTAGGCATACAAAAGGTATACCCCTGACAGAAGGCATTACATATACATACATATATAACCATTATAGACTACATTCTCATATATAAAATACTCATGTATACACATAATAAAGACTATATAAATACATACATATAGGCATACATACATTTACATACATATAAATACATATTATGTCTGTTATTGTTGAGAAAGGTAATAGTCTCTTGTTCGTTCCTTAAAGATATTTAAAGAAGGGCTATCGCGTATGGAGTGTGGAAGAGAATTGCACAGCCGCACTGCAGAAACCGTAAAGGAATTGTCATGATAAGAGGAACTATGGGAGGGAGTTCGAAGTAATAGAGAAGAAAAAGTACGACAGGGTTTACCCCTGGGGACAAGAAACTCAAATCGCTCACGAAGATAAATAGGAGAGTGAGGATTATGAAGAACAGAAAAGAGTAAGGAAAGAATGTGAATATCTCGACGCCGCCGAATCGGTAACCATTTCAGTTTCTGTCGGAACTCTGAAACGTGATCGTACTTTCGTAGACCAAATATGAACCGGATACATAAATTTTGCAACCGCTCCAGCTTGTTCCAGAGTTCTTCAGTTGCGTCGAGAAAGGTGACATCAGCATAGTCTAAAAGAGGAAGGAGAAGAGATTGAGCACGACAGATTCTTGTCTTAAAAGGAAGAAAATTCTGAAGGCGCTTAAGAGAATGGTGCGTACCGAAGACTTTTCTGCTGACCTCGGTGATATGCCTAGTCCACGACAGATTACAATCAATATAGTATACCTCTAGATTTTTGACAACCGCGGTATACGGTATCACAGTACTGTTAAAGTAAACAGGAGAAAGAGAGGCATGGTCAAGATTATTGTAGAAGTATCTGCCACCTACAATGAGTGCCTGGGATTTAGCAGGATTGACAAGCAGTCCGAACGATTTTGCCCAAGCACCAATGCTTTTGAGGTCATTATTGATGGCAGTAATGGCCTCATTCCTTTCGTCAGTCCCAAAATGGCGATATAGCTGCAAATCATCTGCGTAGAGATGAAAATTTGAAGACATCACTTTGTTGATAGCATTGATGAAAATCGAGAAAAGAAGAGGAGGGAGGACGGCACCTTGTGGAACGCCCGCAGCAAGGTCACACCAGTCAGAGGATGCCTCGTCAGAGCGAACCCGCTGCGAGTGACCACGAAGATAGGAGTTAAACCATGCGATTACAGAGGACGACATATTTAATGATTATGGCATGCCCAGGAGGATGTCGAAATCAATAGAGTTGAAGGCGCTACTGGAGTCCAGCAAAACCATTACTGTCAGGAGTTTATTCTCCATGGCCAGTCTTATATCATCTGATATTTTAAGTAGTGCCGTGACTGTACTATGGCCTGGACGAAAGCCAGATTGGTATGGACTCAGTAGACCAGGAGAGGAATGGTAAGAAGCTAATTGATTTCGCACTGTGTTCTCGAGGACTTTGGAAAGAATTGGCAGGATTTAAATAAGACGAAACTGGGATGCTAAGGTGGGATTGGTGGTTTTGGGCAACGGAATGACAAGTGCTTTTTTCAAGCCGAAGGAAAAGAGCTATTCTCAAGTGAAAAATTAATTATATGTGTGATGGTTGGAAGAAGTTCACTTAGAATAGGTAGCAGCATTTGAAGTTGAATGCCATCATTACCCATCGCTATTATTGCTATTGATTTTATTTGTTTCCTTATATCGTCCTCTGCAACCGGGTTGAATATAAAGGAAGCACATTCAGGCAGGGGGAGTCGGGAAAGATAACTGAGAGTAGCAGCTTTATCTACTTCATCTACCAAAGTTGGAGGCGTGGCGAAATGTGTGTTCAGCGCATTGAGATCAACATTGTCTGCGACGTCGACATTCCGACCGAGAGACCTCAAAAATTGCCATACCTGCCCCTCTAGACAAGTGGCAATTCGCTTGCCAGCGTTTGATGGAATAGAATGACGAATGTATGGGATTTGACGTTTATGACATGCTTTAACGATTGTCACAAACGTCAAATCCTATGGAATAGAATGACGAATGTATGGGATTTGACGTTTATGACATGCTTTAACGATTGTCACAAACGTCAAATCCTATACATTCGTCATTCTATTCCATCAAACGCTGGCAAGCGAATTGCCACTTGTCTAGAGGGACTGAGATGTGTTAGAATTATTAATGGAATCGTGAATGTGGCGCCTTTTCGCATCCCTACACAAACGACGAAGAATTTATAGGTAGCCCAGTTCTCGTCCGAGGGATAACGATTGTACTGTCTTTTGGCTTTATCTCGTTTAGACATAGCCGTTTTGATATCCTTTGACAGCCAGGGCGCAGGCAAATGCTTCACCCTAATCTTTTTTAGTGGAGCATGTTTATCGTAAATACTAATAAGAGTATATCGTAAATACAAATCAACAAATCGAGTATCGTAAATACAAATAATAATAAGAGTATTTTATTAAAGCTATCTACTTTTATGTCGATGTCATTTATGTTGTGCACCAGAGAAAAGTAAGTATCCCTCACATCGGCACTCAAAGTATCCCAGTCAATGTTTTTGAAGCTCCGAAGCAAGAGAAATTTAGGTTTAGGTTTCGGCGCACGAATTTTGTAGGAGAGGTATATTAGATCATGGTACTTTCCAGGTGGTGGTTCTTTAAAACTTCACGACAGATTTTGTTGTTGTTTCATGTTTTACTGTTATTTAGGTATTTTGCGAAAGTTATTGAATCATACATTTAAAAATATTATAAAAAGAAACTTTAATTAACGGTAATCAAAATATTGTAACTTTGCCTTTACAAAGAAACTAATATTATAGTCGAAGCAACAATGTTCACCTCTTCCATTTGTTCCAATAAAAACAAATCCACAACATTTTTCATCATAACAAATTAATCCAGTAGTTAAAAATAAAATAATTTGTCAATAGTCAAAGGTAGGGGCTTAAAACAAAAAAGTCTTGTCGTAAAACCGTGGTTTTCATTTAAGGTTTTTAATTAAAGGCGTTTCAAAGAAACTCGCCATTAATCCACTGTTTTCTGGCGAAATTAAAGGGGTCCGACGAGGAACTAAGCTTTCTAGATGCGGCAGGTTACGAGAGAATAACTTTTTTTAGTTCAGAAACGGGCTTTCTACCTTTCTTCTGGTCGTAAGTCACCTGTGGCTCCATGAACACATTAAAAGAGGAGAAATTCGTGAGTTCAAAAATATAAATACAGTGTAATGTTATGATAAAAAGTAAAATTTTAATTACTACTAGTACTGTAGTCTGATTACAGTTTTTTAAACTTTATTTCTCGTCTAACATGTAACTGTTAAATGTGTTAATATTAAAAAGAAATTTTGCCTCATCTAGATACACCTGTGGTAGGTGTCCGAGCGCCGTGACAAAAGTACAAATTAATAAGAATCACCTAACGACTGAGCTTCTTTTCCCTAGCGAATAGCATTTTTCGCCATTTTTCGACAGAACTGTACTAACTCAAGATTTCACTTGTCATAATTAAGTTTTACGTGATTGCTGGCACTCGCTGGTGATTTGTGAAGTATTTCTGACTGTCCGAAGATTGGGAAGATTATTGTTAGGTGAAAAAAAGTGGGCCAGAGAGAAACTCGGTAGAAGTGAAGTTAAAAAGTCTCTAGAGTAGGGCTGAAGTTTTATTATGATACAGTGCAAGCAATTCCATCGAGAACCCAACGGTTCGACACATCTTTTTTTTGCTGCATGACAAAAGCTGGGAACTTTATACCATAATTATTGCATACGTTCTTTTTTAGTTTTGGGTCCTCTAAGCGGGGCGTGATAAAACATCTATCGAAGCCAATATTCAGTTGGGAATAAGACAGTTTGCGGCTATAACGGTGGCCTTCACTCTTTAGTTTCTTTACAGCCTCCTTACAACTGAGGTTGCAGACAAACACGCGGCCCACCTGATGGACGTGTGCAACACCAGGGGAGTCACACTCGTACTGCCTATCCTGTAAACACAGAGAGTTTCTGTGCCGTCAGTATAGAAGACAAAGCAGAATGGCCTTTGGTCTTTCTACTGACAGCACAAAACTCTCCAGTTGCTACCCTACTCACCGCCGGGAACAAAACAAGAGGTTATTATGTGGGGCGGAGGTACTTCCCCAGTCGAACTGGTCATTTGGACGGAAATACCGTCGTGTCCTACCTCCTTGTCCTCCTCCTATCATATTAATGAGTCCAATACAAAGGGTCTTGTAGCACATAGCATTTCACGTAGCATATCGCAGAATTTATAACCCCTCTTCGTTAAGCCATAGCAATACTCGAAGCAACGGCTGTTTTCAGCTAAAACCGACAATAACAATTGTAGCAAGCTGTTTGCAGGCATACTTACAATCTACACTCCGAGAGAGCTTACGAAAGCCTACGAGCTCTCACTGTGTATCATCAAGCAAATATTTGCATATAAAACCAGTTGTGGGGTACCTGAATATTGTTTGGTATCATTGGTGGAGAGATTTAACATCTTTAAATTTCATATAATCATCATATAACAAAGATTCATTTGAAATTCCTGATGACGTCTATGAGATTAGGCGTAAAGGAATCTAAAGGCAGAAATTAATGTCCGTGTTTCCGCAAATTCGAAATAAAAAAGTTCAAGATTCCATGAACTGCGAAATCCGATGTTAATTAAGAGGTAGTTTTTAAATCGTGTCGACGCATTCATGTTGAGTCCCTTCGAAGGACCATTCTAGGTGTTGAATGATCCTTCGACCTGTATGATCCTTCGTACTGTCATTATCATAACTGTTACCGAGTAACGTGAAAATCTTACAAATCAGATAAAAACTTTGTTACCGTAAGCAAAGTTGCCGATATATCTAATAATCCACCCTCAAACATATTCGATGATAAGACGGATTATACGAACACATTTGAAAGCGATTCCCACCCAAATCGGCCGCGTACAAATCGTGCTCCGTCCGATACCCGTCGAATTGTTAGAATCACCCGCGGAATATAAAGGGAAACATTCGGACTGGGAGGAATACTGATGCGTTAACATAATAGACGGTAAGGAGCGGCGGACACGTGCGGCCGGTGGCTAGGCACCTATTGTGTGTTGAGTGTGGTGGATTACTTGTACATGACGGATTTAGTTCTGTAAGGAGTTTGGTTTCACATATATGGTATGTTTTGGTTATGATTAACAATTATGTGTTACGTTTTAATAGACTGTGGCAGATACAATCTAAGAATGTTCTAATTTTGGTTATGTGTGTGTAATTCATATCATCATATTTATTCTCCATTAGGTTAGGTATACCTAACTAAAGGAAACTAATCCTTTAGCGACTTTTTATAAAAACACCCACTAAATATATAAACTAGGCTTACTAACCGACTAAATAATGGTTCATTTTCGGTTGTTAGTCTTTAAAATGTGATTCTGAACAGATTGATAGAGGGTAAGGAGCAGTTGACACGTGCGGCCGGTGGCTAGACACCTATTGTGTGTTGAGTGTAGTGGATTAGTTTGTTCATGATAGATTTAGTTTTGTGAGGAGTTTGGTTGCAGATATTTTATGGAATGTTCTAGTTCAAATATGTGTTTAATTCGTGTAGAAATGTTACAAAAAGGCGTGCTATTCTTATACATGGTTTGATATGACTCGTTCCGAATTAGAAACTTAAAATTCATTCCCACCTCATCCAAGGACCGTGACACAACGTCTATTCTTGCTTCAGCTTATCTAGTGCATATAAAATTCAATACAATGGACATACGGCAGTGGTAATGTCCATTATGTGTTGTGTATAGTGGATTAGTTTTTACAAGATGGTTTAGCTTAGTGGTTAAGACGTTAGCATTACGATCGAGAGATCCTGGACTCCGACACACTATGAGTGTAAGCCCATTCCTAACACAAGCAATATTCGTTTAGTTTGAGGGGTTATGTTACGTTAGTTACTCCACATACTAATCATTTTAGAATAAGTAAGTAAAGAAAACCCTCTACAAAATAGTTAACGAATCATTATCGATATTTAGACGTTGTCTCCATTGCATCCGAGGCCAAGATGCCCTCGGAGCTCAGGGTCTGCCTTCCGGTTCTTCCTCCTCCACTTCGCACGATCTTGGGCATCCATAGTAGTGAGACCATTTGCACGCATTTCACCCTGCACGATGTCAAGCCAGGACTTTTTAGGCTTACCCCTTCTACCTGGACCCGGTGGTTGCCAGGCATTTGCTACCTACGTAGCCTGGCTGTTGCCGCAAGACGTGGCCAAAATAGGTAACAAACATGACAAATTTAACATTCTAAAACAAGACTATCTCATACGCAGTAAACCACTTCCGAAACAATACACCTCTAAGCAAGAACCTATCTATTATCCTGCCAGTACACGTGGACCCTAAAATCGCTTAGTGAATGCAATTTTCCTGAGCTAACATAATATGGCCGTATTATGTAGGCGCTTAGGCCTCGCCTCGCCTCCAAGATTACTCTCGTGCTAACTGGATCAACGGGCAATGAGGTAAATAGAATTTGTTATAAGACGTGATGGGTAATGAAAGTGGACATGTGTGTAGTAGTCTTCATGTAGCTTTTAATAGCAACAGTTTCCATTAATTGATTTAATCGTGTGAACAACTAAAATATAATTTTTGTATTAAATTTTAAAAGCAATTACTATATCTAACTTTTCAAATACAGATAGATCGGAAAAAAATTATATCCAAGATTTTTTATAAGACACGTCAATTTGACTTCATCTCGCCTGATGGTAAGCTGAAGGCAAAGTTAGGAAAGAGTATGTAGTCCGTAATGGTGGTGGCCACCATTACGGACACGTACCATGTTACAATGGTGGCACTCAACTCAGCTCAGCAGATTGAGGCCGTCTCAACAGATGTTATTTACGCCCCTCTTAAAGTGTCCAGCCAGCCAGCTTAAAGAAGTTCAACTAGCAACCAATCCCTTTTAGAGGGGCTTAATGACCAACGCATTGTGTAGTTATTAACCAATGAGCAAATCATGGGACTGATACTTATGGCACTTGTACTCTTTTATTTCTATGGACTATTCGTGCGGTCGGTCGACATGTCGTCTGCTGCTGCTGTATGAACAATTTCCAGCAAACGTATTTCGAACTTTTAAACTCTCGCATTCCATGATCATGGTATAGGTACTTACATACCTTTGATTGCCTGAAGTTTCGACCAGGTTATACCGGCCTGTGACCACGGCCGGTTAATTATAAACGTATTTCGAAATTCAAAACCATAGAAATAAAAAGGAAAAATAAACGGTAAAAATTGAAAAAGGAACATGGAACTAAATGTGACGAACGAAAAGGACTATCTCAGAGGATTTGAGATGGTGGAAAAAGACAATCCGGGGTTGCTATGTTGTGTGGCCGGTAGGGACCGGTTCGTTGGGCACGGCGGGGCCCAATGAGGCGGAAACTATAATGACCCGCAAGGACCCACAGGCTACACAAACGAATGGTGTTTTCATTCGGTCATTGCGGTATTATATTGTCCTCTGTGGCAATGATTACAGATTCTAGTAATAAATTCAATGTCACTTGTTCCTTTGTTTCGTGTATTTTTAATCTGTGAGGCGGGTTTATGATTTTAAATTGAGTCTGTGTGTCTGTTTAGGGTATTTATAGTTCCCAAATGAATGGACTAATTTGATGTGGGGATTTCTGGTTGAAAGCTATTGTGATCGAGATGGTTTTAATAATCATTATCAATCATAAGAGATCTATTCCGGAGTTAGTATCAACAGCATGTTCCAGCGATATTACATTATTGAGGTAGTGTGAGCTATACTTTCCTTTTTTAAACCACCGCCATTACCTACCATACTCTGATAAATAAACACAAAAGTCGGGCAACATCACACTAAACATTCTCGGCAACTCCGCAATAAAAAAAGTTTAAAGAGTGTGAAACATAAATTTTAAATTACCGTAATGTATTCTGCCACCAGCCATTTTTGCGGAGAGGGCCCGCGCTCCGCAATTAGACATGCCTCGTTAAACACGAGATCAAGACCTAATGAGCCACGTGTATGGTTGGTGCACTCTCACTCCCCAGTAGCCTAAGATCCGTAATAAAACAACCTTCACCCATCTGTTTATTTGATTAATAGTTTTTATATAAAATTCCTAGACAAACTATAATACAAGCCACATTTCTGTTTGCAAATAATATTTTATCATCATATTCGCAATGAAACAGTGCGTACCTTGATATAAAATTTATTTATTTATTAAACAAATGGGTGTGAATAACTAATATCGTCAAATCTGTTTATAGCAGCCTAGTAGCTTTAATTAATAATAGTTTGGCCAGGATTATTTTGGCCAACCCACCCATAAATATAAATTAATACTACTTTTCATACATTAAGCAGATGGTTAAGGACGTTCTTAAACATATCTTTTACTACAGGATTAAAAATTATAATCCTCCTCTACCAATCCAGCAAGAACTCGACTAATATCACGTTCTTAAGCGTCCAAATATCGATCAGAACTGGTTATTCTCGACTGTGATGACAGTTGACGTTCATAGTATGACCCGATGTATTCATTGTATGTGTTAATTGAAAATGTTACTAATGAATCTTTACATAAGACATTACTTCGATTAAATATATTCCAACATGCTGTCATTGCGGATATTTTGTAAGTGTTATTCTACAGTTATAACGTTTTTATATCTCAATAGGACTTTTATAATGTCATTGACAATCTTATGTACGTCGTTAAGATCAGAATTGGAGATTGAATCGACCTTTACCTTATAGAGTGCTTATAATGGCTGGAAATACAAAGAAAAGGACTTTCGTGTGCTCATTGTGAGTAGGTAACTCACAGAAACTACGCCGTACAAAGGGCTAAATAGAAAGGTTATGTTACTAACGATCTTGGCAAAAGAAACTCTATTTGATACACTAATCTACTAACCTGATTTCATTACTTATGGTTAGCTTTCGTTTCCTAAACAATATTGTATTGAATTAGATATATCTTATATTATCATTGTGTTTAGATAGGTTCAGATTATAAATCAGTTGAGTACACACGTAGCTAAAGCTATAAACTCAAAGACATTTTACAAATATGTACAATTACAAATTATGTAGAATATACTGCTTCCGGGCTGGTTGGCCGTGGTCCATGTGAAACTTGCGTTCCAGACGTTTCGTCGATCACTGCGGTCGACATCTTCAGTGGCGCAGGGCCGGGCGACGACAACTTCGGAGACCTTGCCTCGCCGGCGGCTGACCGCAGTGATCGACGAAACGTCTGGAACGCAAGTTTCACATGGACCACGGCCAACCAGCCCGGAAGCAGTATATTCTACATGCAACGCCGGCCGTGAAAGCCTGAAGACTTATAATTACAAATTAATTTTAATTTAGGTTTTAATATTGGATGTCGGATACCGGATGTGATTTTATCATCCCTAGTATCCCTAACTAGTCTGCGCTATCAAGCAAATGGCCGAATCGGACCGATTTTATCGGATATCGGATAAATGTGAAAACGTTCTTATTTGTATGGAAATCTGGTTTGCCTGCGCAACTGGGTACAGTCCGTTCAATCAATCAATCAACATGTCAGAGGATTTGAAAATTTTCTAAATGTGACCTTTATACATGTTACATTGCATAAATATTGATTTTCAGTTTGTCTCTAACACTTACACAGAAATTTTTACAGCTCTTGGGCTAAAATCCTGCTAAATTCACGCGCGTGATGACAGATTTCAGTGTTCACGCCATACCTCGCGTTTTTCATGATATACCAAACCGCGTTTGATTGATTTTTCAATGTTAACCTGACCTATTGTTTTCTATACAAAAAGAGCTCCGTAGAGCGACACCACGCTTCCCCGCGCTCCGCCGCGTGACGCGGGGCAGTGTTAGAGTCGCTTTATGACTGTATTTAAAGAACACATAGTTTAAAATAAGTTTATGGTTTAAACATGGACTCAAACAAAATGTGTGTACACCGAAAAAAATATATCATGTCGAGTAAGTTTGAAAATTTAAATAAGCGTTCTATTCCTGTGTCCCGCGCGGTTAAATTAAACATGGCCGTTATTTTTTTTTCTGACGCCATATTTTTATGGCAGCTATATTAAATTCGTAGATTACAAAGAATAAAAAGGAAATAAACGTCAAGTACGAACCTTTAAATTGTGTATGGCGCGAAATGCGTCTAAGTGCTTGGTCAGGTTAAAAGCGGCGGCGGGTGCTAGCGCGGAAGCGGTTTTGTGTCCATACCAGTCAATGTCGGTTCGCGACAATCGACTAGCGGTTAGGCCTACATGAGGTGTACCTATGGGTGATGTGTTCAGTGTAAATGCTGATATTGAACACGTGGTGTGATTCTGGACACGACTCGCGCCCCTTCGTTAATAACTAGAAATAATTACTAACAATGGTCATCGCGAACACAATTGCATCGATGTGAATTCCATTACGAGAGGTTCACTCAACATTCACATTAACATAAATAATTTCAATTTAACATTTAACATAGACACTTACAAACAAACATACCAATTTTCACTTATGAATTCCCGAACCATAAGCACTTTGTCTTATCGATAAAGATTGGAAATAATAAATCGGTTCAGATGACATTCGAACCCGCGATCTTTGTCTTACAGGCACAATTCCGATGCAAAAACCGATTATATTTTTCCTGTCTTTATCGGTTTGAATAGTTAGCATACTTAATGCTTAGAAATTTCATTCAACTTTTGTCGTACCTTGAATATTTGGTATTTTTTACTTGATAGTCCAATCTTGAGATAGGAGGTTTTTAATAAAGGGTGTCTCAGCAAGAACTTGAATTTCGAATTGCGCGCCATTTTAGACTGTCAATTGTAGAGTCAGCCATATTTGGTGTTTGTTTAATTAAAACTTAGACATTTACGAAAATGGTGCGTTATAGCTTGGAAGAACGTTTGTTAATAGTGAAAACCCATTATAAAAATGAGGAAAATTTTACTGTGACGATTCGCAAGTTACGTGATCATTTCGGCGTGCATGATCGACCGTCGCGGCCTACTATTGAGAATTTGATCAAAAAATTTGAGCGGACGTTTTCATTGAAAGATGAAAGAGACCTTACCCGTCATCGCCCGAAAAGATCGGCGGAAAATATCACAGTTGTGAGGGACAGTGTGGCACCACGACCAAGCACCTCCATTCGATATCGTTGCCAGGAACTAAACATTCATCGCAGCACTCTTCAACGGATTTTGAAAAAAGATTTACACCTTCATGCTTACAAAATCCAGCTAACTCAACAGTTGCAGCCTAACGATCATAGACAGCGTAGAAACTTTACCAACTGGATCTTGGAACAACTGCAAACTGACGATGAATTTCACAACAAAATCATCTTTAGTGACGAGGCTCATTTCCACCTCAACGGCTTCGTTAACAAACAGAATTCTCGGATCTGGGGCGATGAAAATCCACATGTCATTCAAGAACTTCCGTTACATCCTCAAAAAGTGACAGTTTGGTGTGCCATGTGGGCAGGAGGGATAATTGGACCGTACTTTTTTGAAAATGGTGAAGGAGCCGCCGTGACTTTCGACGGCAATTGTTACCGGGCCATGTTGACAAACGTTTTTTGGCAAGAATTAGACGGAATTGACTTAAATGAGATGTGGTTTCAACAGGATGGCGCTACCTGTCACACCGCAAGGGCAACAATGACTTTGTTACAAACCAAGTTTTCAGGTCGTGTAATTTCTCGTTTTGGAGACCAAAACTGGCCGCCAAGAAGTTGCGATTTAACTTGTTTGGACTATTTTCTCTGGGGTTTTTTGAAAAGTAAGGTCTATACGAAGCACCCTGAGACAACTGAGGAACTCAAAGAAGAAATTGCACGTCAAATTCGTCACTTACTGCAAAATGTACTGCAAAATTTCGTCAAAAGAGTGCATACCTGCCAACAGACCAACGGTGGCCATTTAACTGATATTTTGTTTCATGTGTAAATGTCATCACTACCTCCATACATATGTAGAAAAAAATGTTAGTAAAATATTAAATAAATAAATATTTGTTAATTTTTAAAATTCGAATTCTTAATGAGACACCCAGTGCATACGAACTAAATAAAAACAGTAAAAAATGTTGATTTTTTAATTTGTATGAGATCTTTTCTATAAAAAATTTCGCACTTAAAAACAATCTAGAACTTATCTATCGTCATTTTACGACAAGAATATTGTTGTGATGCGTATACACCAGGTCCAGACTTAAAATGTAACATTTTGTTTAATCACAATTGCTTACTCGAAGAACAGCAGAACCGAAGCCATGACCAAAAGTCGTGAAAATAAACATCCACGCAGGTAGAACCGCGGGCATAAGCTAAGACATACTATTACAAGTTGTAGTATAATAATAGTAGGATTTGTATAATACCGACCGTCAACTGCGACGAGACTGAACTGGCTCATTACCCGTAAACGCTCACGCATTATGATAGTTACTGCATAGATTCGGTAAATCGCTTAAAACAGTCGCGCTAGACTTACGCCTTAAGTCACTTAGGTGTGGCCAAGACGAGCGTTTTCATACATTTGATATCTTCGCGGCCGCGCCCGCCACTGCGTTTAGTATGGCCAAGCACTAAGGGTTTTTTAGACCGGTAAACGAGCGGCAACTGTAATGGCAAAGTACTGCAATATTCGAAAAATATTCTTACTTATACTTACGTAAATGCCAAAGTGTAAATGGATGAATGTTTGTTACTCGAATATGGCAAAACGACTGACCAAGAATAAATTAAATTTGGCACAAGGATAGATTAATAAATATGCAGAGTAAACAGACATTATTCTTGACTCACATTGTGGTGGTTCAAGCCCAGTTAGGTGATCGTCTATATATTTGAATCTATGTATAAGAGCTCAGTCACTTCATTACAGGATAACTTCAGTGCTTATGAGTTTAGTGATGGTCTTTGTGGCAAATTTTCTTAATTCAATCGCGTCTGGTTATGCGTGTGTGCAATGTAGTGATGGATGTTCCCAAAATAACAAGTCATATAATCACTTCAGCTTACTTTTAATGGACCTCTAATTATTTGACGAAAGAGGTCGTTACAACCTCAGGGATAGTTTGTCTCGAATTAGTAATGTGCTGAGGCAAATTAGGTCGAGTAAGTGCTTCCGACGCGCGTATATGACTGTTAATTGAGTCAATGGTAAGACCATCTTTGCTGCCCAAATCACTCTGGCATTTACGGGATTTTCCTACGGCCTGGCTCAAGGCTTCCACGCATGGAATTATGGGGCTCGAATTCAACTCCTTTTCATCGCTGAGAAGCGGTCAAATCAACACGTCCGAGGACATGGATAATTATATGGCGCACATAGCTGCCTGCCCCAACACCATGGTATAGTTTTATATTATATTTATATATCAGTTAGGGTTCTATTCGGCCGAATAGAGGTCGGAGTTGATTCGATAAGAGAGGAATGTGTGTATTTGATGCCCAGATTTGCTAGCTAGCCGCCGACAACCTTTGCACAGTTCAATTCTGACCCAGAATTGCGGTTTAATTCAGGTCGATCTCAAGATCAACTATTGCGGAGGATACACAATGAAGATCCTCTATCGTGTAGATGTCCATTGGGATCCGCACAAGGGAGTGTCACTTGGTCTGCACCCTTAGTGGAGTTAAAGTTCCACACTAATGCAAAATTGAATTCATATAAAATGTGCCATCTTTTGACTATAAGCATTGAAATAACCACTGTCTTGTAAATTATTAACCAGACTAAATAAATTTAGTGTCCAGATTATGCTGTAAGATCAGGATCTCCAAATCTGTCGTATAGTAAATCAATACTTACTAGACTCAATTCTCCATTATTCTCGTGCATTGTATTCAATTTGAGACCAAAGTATTCAAAGTTCAATTAGATATGCAATGTATGCTTGATATAAATTTTAAGACTCTGTGACTGTTAATTGTTATAGTGTCTGAGTATAGCTTGAGCTATTACTTGACTTCTCTAGATAGAAATGGCTTCATTCAGTTAAGATCAGATAGAAGTTTGGCTTTTCAAACTTTAAAATTCAAGTATAGAAATCTTAGTTTCGTGTATAAATTCGTAAAATAGCCTGGGTTTGTACCATGGAGTTTTGTGGATGAAAATTGTACTTATGTACTTTATTTATAGTGTAATTCGCGTTATGCGTGACCTTAAGAACTGAATAATTAACATCCTCTAAAACTCCATTTTACCTTAACCAAATGGGAAGGGTTAATTGTAGACCATTGAAATTACAGAAATATAAAATTAAGAATTATTTATTTCATAACCAAATTGTATCATTATCAGTGGCGAATCTAAGTTGATTATTTAGATTAGATGTGACCGATTAGTGTCACATCTAACCGGACCTTCAGTTCCTAGGCTCGTATATAAGGGAAAACGTAGGCCCAAATAAAAAACCCTTATATGCCGTATTACTTATTTCTAGCATAATTATTTACACAAGACTTAGATCTATTTATAATAAAGGAAACATTCACAGTAAATTACACGTTTATTGTGTGTTCGGTGAGATGTTATTCATTTGATGATTGAACTGTATTAAGTTTTTATGTCTGGCTATTGGCTCAGAACATAATGATATATATACATGTGTATGTATACATATATGTTGGGTTTGAAATTTAATAGCGACTCGACATACATGACAGTGGTTTTATCTAGAACTAGAATAATATGATTATGTACTCAATTAATCATATTATTTGTTACCAAGCACATTATTTCAAGAAGATACGTTATTGGGCTGGATTTTAGTATGATCTTTGGATATTTATACATCTCATCTCACACAGACATGATTTAAGACAGTTTATACACATTATATACACATCTCCTCATAACTCTGTTCACCGTTCGTCATAGTCTATTGTATCTTTCATAAATCGTAAGTGCTGAATAATTCAATACATTTAATTAGGCGAATTGTATGGGTTCTAATGGTATTTCTACCATTCTCGTCTCTGTCATTCGACAACATCTTTTCATTATCAGCACAACAATAATTATGATAATTGTTATAATTGAGATATAGTAAATTGCTACTTCTATAATTCATATTCCTTATCAGACATTACTCCCATTGTCAAATAGTTTGTTTATTTATGTTTCGTTACAAATGACAATTATTTATATAACGTTAGTACAAAGGTATGAGGTACAGAAATAATTACAATAGGTTTATACATTACCCGTCAATTCTCAGCTTCAACTTTATCACTCCCGCCTGACTTATACAAAATTAATCTAATTTTACTTTCACTAGTTAGACTTATTTCTACAGGATAACACTAAGATTTGTATTCAGGGCTAGCATTAGCTAGTCAAAACTTCTATCAGTTTCTCCAGCGAGCAAAGACGTGCGAGATCTCTAGCGGTTAAGATCCTTGTCCCCGTCTGTCCCTCACTCGCAAGCGCAGCCAACCTCTGCTGGGTCCGCCTCCTGCGTAGCTTTCTGCCAATGAGAAAAGATCAAGCCAGTAAACGGTTCCTAATTGGTTTATATTAGCGTCATGTTGTGATTTTTCCCGCCAAGAATTTGGCGGCAGGATTCCCACACCGCAGTATTTTTTTTGTGTTGTCACAAGTCGTCACAAGTGTTTGTAATAACTTTACAGAAATGTCTACCTTTTACAAATTTATGGCTCGATAAGCATTACACATAGGCGAAATCCCTAGAATTTGTGTCACTTAAGGCCACTCTATTAGTGTAACACTTGGACATTTTAAGATATTAACTTCGAGTACAAGTTAACTTATCGGTTTTGGGTATCTTTTGAAACTCTCTGTTAAGCTATTTTTTTCCTTTAACTTAATAGTTATTTATGAGGGTGTCGCCTTTTGTTTCATGAAGCATTATCAGATATGTTATCTAGAATTTCTTAACATTTATTTTATACAGACGTTTTCGGCGATGAGAAAAAAAATTAAGATTTGTTTTGGCAACAAACCATCCTATTAGAATTTTTAAATACTGGCTAAATATCTGAAATAGTTGGCCATCTCACACTCCCCCAAATAGATTTTGAAACTTGACTTCTCCCTTCTGATATTTCATTAAGCAAAGTTTTAAAATATATTTCTCTTCATCCTATTTAAAATAAAATCCTGACTCAATTCTCACGCTCCCCCAAATCTTCACACGGTGAGCTACCAATTCTCACGCCTTTCAAACCATTCTCACAGCATCCCTTTTGTATTCACAACACAGCTGTAAAGTTGTTTACACAACTTTCCTTACATTCAACCCGTTTTTTTTTTTTTTTTTTTTTTCAATTTGGCTATAGACATTGTCACATGGTACCGCTCCTATTTGCTTCTACATTCCACCTCTTTCCGCATTTATTGGTAGCGTGATCCGATTCAGCATCATGTTGATAATGGTAGCGCTCGTCTCTCCCCCTAGTCGTTCGATCTCGCTATCCGAATTCAGTCTAACACTAGACCTATCTCGTAAATGTTCTAACCTCAGTCTCCGTTCTTGACCACAATTCACTATTCCTTTCACTCTTTCTAGCCAATCACAGTCCAGATAATTTCTGCATGATTAATACAGGTGCTTCTACAATCAAATTATCTAACTTGAATAGTATTAATACCAATCGGTTTGTGCTCTCGCTTCTTCAACCAAATTCGTAGTCAATTTCACATACAATTGTAAATTACACAACAACTTATTAATACCTAATCATCATCATCTAGGATCATCAGCATCTTGTGAATTCATAATACATAATTATACGATAATTCCATCTTAAAATATAATCGCTGCAAGTAAGAATAAACCTTCTGTCCACATTTTAAGGGTTGATGACGGCGTGACTAATTCTTTAAACTATCTTATCGTATTGGAAAGTTTGAAATTGCCGTGATATGAGTAATTTATGATTTTCTGAAACAAATCACTAACTGTCTAGTGTTGCATTATTTATCGTATAGTTCGCTTAGGAAATAGTTCGTTAGCCTACACGCGTCTAATTACACCGTAGGAGGTGTTGGTATATTCTTTTGTCATGTGAGTAAGGTGTCAAACAGCATTAATTTATAAACTCAAGTACCTAATTTAACGAAGCTTTGTCCTTCCTTGATCCAATGAAACTTAATTTACATACCTCGTCATATCTGATTCACGTGATTTTACCAGATATTAGGTGGCCCGGCCACCGATTAGTCGCCCCTGGCGAAAGGTTTCTAGTGGTCACGATGCTCGGCTACTCCATTGCGCCGCGAGTTGAAACACGCTGCACTATCTCGATACTGCATAACGCTGGATTTTCATATTCACGAAGCGATGAATCTTCCAAATAACCCTTGACTTGACGCCAAACCAGCAAACACGAAGTCCGGTGTCACTGAAATGTTATAGCACACGAGCAGAGAATTTGTTGCAAGAGAATTCATTGAACCTCCATCTCGATAATCCATTTATATCTAACGTTTTTTTTCTTTTTCGCCAATCAAGTTTTAGTAACTAAGGTTGGTAATAGCTAACCATCATAGTTCTAATAGTATCCAATAAACCTTTACCATAGTTGTACTGACATTTTTTTTTACTCGCCAGATGGTCAGACAACGCCTAGACCCTTTTTTTCGGAGCCTTTTGTAATCACTGTCTCCATTCACTTTTAACTACCATCCATTGCACAATCGTTTCTTGCTTATTTTAAATATGTTATATGCTCACGCTGGTTTATACCAGAATGGGTAGGCAGAAATGTACACTATCTTTTGCTGTCTCCGTGTTGCAAGCCAGAATCTCCTAGCAGAGAAACAAATAACTTAATTTCCGATCTGGGTGTCGAACCCTCGTGAATAGTGTGTAAATAGTTGAATCACTGATGTGCCAATAGGGTAACAACACCCAAGTATTCTGCCGTATTTTGAAACTTCGGGATTCGAACCCGCTATCAGTCTTGTTTCAGGAATATTTAGCAACTTTGCTAATAAGCAAATTCTTAAATTCAGCTGTGTCGCTAAGAATGTTTCAGAAGTGTATATAAATAGATAAAAGAATCTTCAATTTAAAATAATCTACTAAGGAGATTACAAGAGCCATTCATCCAATGTATTATCACAGAATAGATAATAATAGTACTAGCGTAGTATTGTGAAATACAACCTACAGTCTGGGCCTCGAACCCAGTACTATATTATAATAATGATATAACCTATGACAGAGATTATTAATTCGACTAACGCAAATAAGAAATAACCTCAGAATACAGGTAACTTCTTTTTCTCATTTCATAGACTTTAGCCTAGGATCGAACCCAAGCAACTCGTGTACGTAGACCATTATAGGCAATACGAGTCTAAGGTAATTGAGAAAACACCTCAAACACTTCATTGTCCTAAGAATTTATTTCACCCACGCTTTCAACTAAATTATAAACAAATCATTAAATTTCCTAGTCGCGTCCAAAGTATGTAAGTATGGACATAGGATCGCAATGTCCGCACTTTGTTTCGGCCGTCGTTTTCCCTCAAATATAGGTTTGGCGACCGTGGGTTGAATCACAAATGTTGCGTGTAGTTGAAGATGATGTACTAACACTCTCGGATGTAATACTCGCGGATTACTGCGTCATGTTTCCATCTAGATTACCTTCTTCTACTGTACCGCGCGATGATACGCTCGTCGTGTCCTTCTGTCTGTCACTACTGTTTGAGCTACTCAACTACTCTAACTTTCTGTTAAATTCATCCATACATTGTAGTAACAATTCCAAATCCGTCGTATTACTTAAAGGTTCCGTAATTCGTTCGTCACTTTCACTCGTTTTCGTTTTTTTTTTCCTCTCCCTGTCACTGTCACTCTCTTACTTCGTCTCTCAGACATCTCTACGACTAAACTATTCTCATACAACTTGCAATAACAATAGGGCTACCCTAGACTTTTGTTTGTTTATTACTTTCGCTTTCGCGTTTTATGTTTACAACAGTGTTCGAGCGGTCATAAATTTGTAGGGAAATTATAATTTGAAATAAAATTGCAAAATTAGAGATGTATAAGATTAGAGACGGGATAATATAATAATAGTCATATCGTCCTGGGTTTTCTTGTCGACCTGAAAGTTCGTATTATATTAAATAAATAATAATAAATAATAAATATTCCACAACATTTCACAGAACGCTATCTAGACCCTTGTTAAGCATAGCTTAACTAGCTTGCGTTATGGAATCTAGAATGCGGATTAACATACTTAGAAACCTTTTTTTTACATACATAATATACATAGAAACACGCAGACCAATGCAAATATACATATTCATGCATACAAATATTTGCACCGAGTGGGGATCGAACCCGCGCCTCCTGCGTAGCAGCCGCGTTCACTACCGCCACGCCACAGACGTTGACACTATTCGTCCTTTCCGTGTTGTTACACACAAATTACACATAATCATATAGCTCGTGTAGGTCATACACACAATAATTCACAATAATTCCTGTTTATCAATTGGTCAAGATTCCTGTAAATGAAAGGCTTATTTTACGTCTCGATACACGGTTCTTTTTGTTCTACGTTGTGTTTTTAGTAAGTTAAATTTTAATAAATCCAATCGTATCGTTTTTTTCGAATACGTAGTTGGATCGCTGGTCTGCGGCACCATTTTCTGTGGTGGTTCAAGCCCAGTTAGGTGATCGTCTATATATTTGAATCTATGTATAAGAGCTCAGTCACTTCATTACAGGATAACTTCAGTGCTTATGAGTTTAGTGATGGTCTTTGTGGCAAATTTTCTTAATTCAATCGCGTCTGGTTATGCGTGTGTGCAATGTAGTGATGGATGTTCCCAAAATAACAAGTCATATAATCACTTCAGCTTACTTTTAATGGACCTCTAATTATTTGACGAAAGAGGTCGTTACAACCTCAGGGATAGTTTGTCTCGAATTAGTAATGTGCTGAGGCAAATTAGGTCGAGTAAGTGCTTCCGACGCGCGTATATGACTGTTAATTGAGTCAATGGTAAGACCATCTTTGCTGCCCAAATCACTCTGGCATTTACGGGATTTTCCTACGGCCTGGCTCAAGGCTTCCACGCATGGAATTATGGGGCTCGAATTCAACTCCTTTTCATCGCTGAGAAGCGGTCAAATCAACACGTCCGAGGACATGGATAATTATATGGCGCACATAGCTGCCTGCCCCAACACCATGGTATAGTTTTATATTATATTTATATATCAGTTAGGGTTCTATTCGGCCGAATAGAGGTCGGAGTTGATTCGATAAGAGAGGAATGTGTGTATTTGATGCCCAGATTTGCTAGCTAGCCGCCGACAACCTTTGCACAGTTCAATTTTGACCCAGAATTGCGGTTTAATTCAGGTCGATCTCAAGATCAACTATTGCGGAGGATACACAATGAAGATCCTCTATCGTGTAGATGTCCATTGGGATCCGCACAAGGGAGTGTCACTTGGTCTGCACCCTTAGTGGAGTTAAAGTTCCACACTAATGCAAAATTGAATTCATATAAAATGTGCCATCTTTTGACTATAAGCATTGAAATAACCACTGTCTTGTAAATTATTAACCAGACTAAATAAATTTAGTGTCCAGATTATGCTGTAAGATCAGGATCTCCAAATCTGTCGTATAGTAAATCAATACTTACTAGACTCAATTCTCCATTATTCTCGTGCATTGTATTCAATTTGAGACCAAAGTATTCAAAGTTCAATTAGATATGCAATGTATGCTTGATATAAATTTTAAGACTCTGTGACTGTTAATTGTTATAGTGTCTGAGTATAGCTTGAGCTATTACTTGACTTCTCTAGATAGAAATGGCTTCATTCAGTTAAGATCAGATAGAAGTTTGGCTTTTCAAACTTTAAAATTCAAGTATAGAAATCTTAGTTTCGTGTATAAATTCGTAAAATAGCCTGGGTTTGTACCATGGAGTTTTGTGGATGAAAATTGTACTTATGTACTTTATTTATAGTGTAATTCGCGTTATGCGTGACCTTAAGAACTGAATAATTAACATCCTCTAAAACTCCATTTTACCTTAACCAAATGGGAAGGGTTAATTGTAGACCATTGGAATTACAGAAATATAAAATTAAGAATTATTTATTTCATAACCAAATTGTATCATTATCAGTGGCGAATCTAAGTTGATTATTTAGATTAGATGTGACCGATTAGTGTCACATCTAACCGGACCTTCAGTTCCTAGGCTCGTATATAAGGGAAAACGTAGGCCCAAATAAAAAACCCTTATATGCCGTATTACTTATTTCTAGCATAATTATTTACACAAGACTTAGATCTATTTATAATAAAGGAAACATTCACAGTAAATTACACGTTTATTGTGTGTTCGGTGAGATGTTATTCATTTGATGATTGAACTGTATTAAGTTTTTATGTCTGGCTATTGGCTCAGAACATAATGATATATATACATGTGTATGTATACATATATGTTGGGTTTGAAATTTAATAGCGACTCGACATACATGACAGTGGTTTTATCTAGAACTAGAATAATATGATTATGTACTCAATTAATCATATTATTTGTTACCAAGCACATTATTTCAAGAAGATACGTTATTGGGCTGGATTTTAGTATGATCTTTGGATATTTATACATCTCATCTCACACAGACATGATTTAAGACAGTTTATACACATTATATACACATCTCCTCATAACTCTGTTCACCGTTCGTCATAGTCTATTGTATCTTTCATAAATCGTAAGTGCTGAATAATTCAATACATTTAATTAGGCGAATTGTATGGGTTCTAATGGTATTTCTACCATTCTCGTCTCTGTCATTCGACAACATCTTTTCATTATCAGCACAACAATAATTATGATAATTGTTATAATTGAGATATAGTAAATTGCTACTTCTATAATTCATATTCCTTATCAGACATTACTCCCATTGTCAAATAGTTTGTTTATTTATGTTTCGTTACAAATGACAATTATTTATATAACGTTAGTACAAAGGTATGAGGTACAGAAATAATTACAATAGGTTTATACATTACCCGTCAATTCTCAGCTTCAACTTTATCACTCCCGCCTGACTTATACAAAATTAATCTAATTTTACTTTCACTAGTTAGACTTATTTCTACAGGATAACACTAAGATTTGTATTCAGGGCTAGCATTAGCTAGTCAAAACTTCTATCAGTTTCTCCAGCGAGCAAAGACGTGCGAGATCTCTAGCGGTTAAGATCCTTGTCCCCGTCTGTCCCTCACTCGCAAGCGCAGCCAACCTCTGCTGGGTCCGCCTCCTGCGTAGCTTTCTGCCAATGAGAAAAGATCAAGCCAGTAAACGGTTCCTAATTGGTTTATATTAGCGTCATGTTGTGATTTTTCCCGCCAAGAATTTGGCGGCAGGATTCCCACACCGCAGTATTTTTTTTGTGTTGTCACAAGTCGTCACAAGTGTTTGTAATAACTTTACAGAAATGTCTACCTTTTACAAATTTATGGCTCGATAAGCATTACACATAGGCGAAATCCCTAGAATTTGTGTCACTTAAGGCCACTCTATTAGTGTAACACTTGGACATTTTAAGATATTAACTTCGAGTACAAGTTAACTTATCGGTTTTGGGTATCTTTTGAAACTCTCTGTTAAGCTATTTTTTTCCTTTAACTTAATAGTTATTTATGAGGGTGTCGCCTTTTGTTTCATGAAGCATTATCAGATATGTTATCTAGAATTTCTTAACATTTATTTTATACAGACGTTTTCGGCGATGAGAAAAAAAATTAAGATTTGTTTTGGCAACAAACCATCCTATTAGAATTTTTAAATACTGGCTAAATATCTGAAATAGTTGGCCATCTCAACATAACTTTTTAAATCATAAAATTCAAATCAGAGCGTTCTTGCCGCGAAGCAGCTATAAAGCCCTTAAAAAACGATTTTAGTATCTTATTTTGAATTCAGTTCTTTTTTAAGAAAATTGTAAGAATTTGAACGGTAAACAAAACTAATTTAAGTCTAGCACATAGATGTAATTTTATATCAAGCTAATTTTTTTCTAAGATTGTGTATTTTTGTCTAGACTTTGGTAAATATTGACTCGGCCTATAACGGTCCATGATAAATGCTTTATATTCTGCTTGCTCCTAATAAATGAGATAACTAGAGCAATGCTTTGTATTTAGAATCTTATTGTGTTATTTTGTCAACCATATATTCTTTACTTTATGAAAACATTCAGCTTCGAGGACCTTCTTTCTGCAAAATAAATCGACTCGACTAATCGACCAATAGAAGAGTAAATAAAAAAAAAAGACGGGTTGCACTCTGGGAGTGCCGACAGAAGTGAAAACTTTTTCTTTCTTTCTTTCTTCGTTATATACATAGAAAAAGATAAAAAAACATACCATACCATACCATACCTATAATACAGCGCCAATCATAGACCCTATCACTAATTTTCTATCAGAAGAAATTAATAAATTACAAAAAGATTAAATAATCACAAAAAGTAATAAATTACAAAAAGCAAAAATAATCACAAAAAGTGTCATAAGGCCAGGTTTGAACCCGGTACTATCTGAAACCATAAGGACTTACAGTCGAAGCGTATATCGCTACGCTGCGAAGCTATTTATCGTATAATGCAAAATGGGCAGTCTATAGCTAATATTGTATGACGTCAGTCGTCGGTTACAGTCCAAAGGTCAAACAATCCTGACGCGCGAGTTTAACAATTTTTACCCATCCAACGCCGCTAAAGAAGTTTTCACTTCAAAAGTGGAGCTAAAGTAAGAATGGTAACAGAGCAGTAAAAGTAGCATCTGTTCTTATTTCATTATTTTTATTCATTTTCATCCGATAAAAAACGGAAGTCGACGCGTATATTTTTTTATGTATGACCACGCATAACTTTTTACAAAGTAGTCAAAAAAAAGTAGTCCTTAGTATTCTTTAAGTAGGTCCCATATACATTTTGAAAATAAAAGTCCAACCCTAAGGGTAGGAAAACGGGGGATGATTGATTATTCACTCAGATTGCAAGGTACTACCACGCATAACTTTTTACAGAGTAGTCTGATTTTCATAATTCTTACCCCAAAGTGTTGGTCCCAGATGTCGGCGATTTAATTTTTTGTTAAAACGTTTTAGTCGTCTACCAAACCTAGTTTAGTATTTGAAAATTAAAAATTAAAACGTCATAATTTTTATTCCATATATTGCATACAAGTTTTGCTCCCAAAAATCCAACCACACGTCCTGATCGTCTGTCTGAATCTCGTGGGCTGCGGACGCACGGAAAAAAAATTACTGGCGTGGCTAACGTGGCTCTGGTACACTTGGCATTGGCGTCTCGCCATTAATAATTTTATAATATATTTTACTTGACATTGGCAACATTGCGGCGATTTGCTACAGAAGCCATTTTGAAGAAGAAGAAAAGAAATCATACAAGTTTCCTGAGCATTCACTGCTTTGACGTTTAGTGACAAGTGACACATATGCGTATGCATGATGTCCGTTCGAAATTCAAAATATTTATTCACCAAAATATTTATTCACCATTCAAAATATTTATTCACCCAGTTCACGGATCTTCGCAAATTTATTTTGAATTTCAATTGTTATTCTAAACAGCTGGTTTAGAAGTCAATGACACAGAATAGACACTATCAATGGCCACAACAATGCAGCAATGGCTGTTTTTGATCTATTATAGAGATATATATTACTCAACCATATTTATTGCAGTTCTTTTTCATTTACCATTTGCCTTTGAACTGTTTTGAACCGTTGGAAAACAAAACATTACAATAAATTTAACAGCATTACACCAGTCCTGTATGCAGTACTTTGAGCCTGGCTTTGGGCGCACTTTATCAAGCGCCTTGTGAGCATATTGTGCCGTTAAATTACTCGTACAACCGCGACTTAGTAGTGGTGGCAAAGGATCTTATGTGACATCGTTTAGAGGAGAGTTTCTATCGATGGAGGTTGTAATAACAAATGCACTTTGCTAAGGGTTTAATATTAAAATATTGCAATAAGGCATACCCTAGCTGTTGCCCGTGGTTTGGTCTGCGTGGAATTCGGATCTCTTTCCTGCAATCCATGGGAAACTATTCCTGGGATAAAAAGGAGTCTATGTATTAGTCCAGACTATATTAAGCCCATGTACCAAATTTCAGTCAGATTCGTTTTATGGTACAAACTATTATAGCTCTATTGTTGAGTATGATGGAGTATCACTGATAGCAAATAGAGCTACTTTCCTATTTATAATAATTATTCCTCATTATTTTATCGCTGTTCCTGGTTTTTGGTTTTCACCTCGAAGCCTAGGGTCGCTTACTGCCTTCAGTTTATACTGATTTTTATAGGAGCGACTGTCATCTGATCTCCCAGAGCCTCGTCCATCCATCCTGGCTCCGAAAGTCTTGGTGGGGCCCATACACTTTTTATCATAATATTACGAACTTTATTTCTAAACGGCGATTAAAGGATAGGATTGGATTGGATGAGGTGGAAATGAATTTTGAGTTTCGAATTTGGAGCGAGTCGTATAAAACCATGTATAAGAATAGCACGCCTTTTTGTAACATTTCTACACGAATTAAACACACATTTGAACTAGAACATTCCATAAAATATCTGCAACCAAACTTCTCACAGAAGAACGAACTACACTCAACACACAATAGGTGTCTAGCCACCGGCCGCACGTGTCAACTGCTCCTTACCCTCTATCAATCTGTTCAGAATCACATTTTAAAGACTAATAACCAAAAATGAACCATTATTTAGTCGGTTAGTAAGCCTAGTTTATATATTTAGTGGGTGTTCTTATAAAAAGTCGCTAAAGGATTGTTTCCCTTTAGTTAGGTATACCTAACCTAATGGAGAATCCAATCCTAGGATTCTACACTCGATAGTAAACATATAGCTTAAGACAAAGTGCCCACTAGACGGCGATAGGCTCGCCTCTATTACGTGGGTCCAAAAATAATAGTTGGCGAAACGTGGGTGTTAGTCCACCTCTGCCTACTCCTTCGGGGATTTTCCGGTCGTAAGTATTTTTTTTTCTGCGATTATTATATTCCGCTGTATTCATGGCCCACTACATTGTACTCTCCGTAACAGGTTATACATACATCTGTTCTGTAATTAACTCAACCACTCGGATTCATTTTATTATGTTTACGTAGTTATTCCCTTAAGGTTCTTGAAGGCATCTATTTTTTGAAGTGAAAACTTCTTTAGCGGCGTTGGATGGGTGTAAAATGTTAAGGAAGCGTCAGGATTAGTTGACCTTTGAACCGTAACCGACGACTGACGTCATACAAGATTGGTACAGACTATCTATTTTGCAATTTACAATAGATAGCGTCGTAGCTTAAACGGTAAGCACTTCGACTGTAAGTCCTTATAGTTTCAGATAGTATCGGGTTCAAACCACCTGGCCTTCAGGGATTTTTTGTGATTGTTTTTTCTTATTATAATTTATTACTTTTGGTGATAATTTTTTCTTTTTGTAATTTATTACTTTTTATGATTATTTTTTCTTTTTGTAATTTATTAATTTCTTCTGACAGAAAATTAGCAGAAAATAAGTGATAGGTTCTATGATTAGCGCTATATTATAGGTATGGTATGGTATGTTCCTTTTTATCTTTTTCTATGTATATAACGAAGAAAGAAAAAAAGAAAATGTTTTCACTTCTGCCGGCACTCCCAGAGTGCAACCCGTCTTTTTTTTATTAATCATCATCATTCTCCAAGCGAATACCCAGTTGAATAGTGGAGCTCAGAATTCGAATTACTCTTAAGTTAGCTAAAGATCTTAGATAGGACCCTTAATTTTTTTTTATACAGTTGAGGTGGCAGTCAAGCTCATGACCCACCTGATGGTATGTTGTTACTGTGCCCCATGTAAGTGTGCAACATCAGAGGAGTCTGGTGATGCCGACCCTGTAAACGCTGAGAGTTTCTGTGCTGTCAGTGTAGAAGACAAAGTAGGAAAAGCCTTTGGTCCTCCCACTGATAACACAAAACCTCCCCAGTACTCACTGACGAAAACACAACACGATGTTATTATGGCCGCGGTATTCTATAGGGCGGAGGTACTTCTCTAGTCGGACTGCTGAATTGGACGGGAATACCGTCCAATTCCGTCCTACCTCCTCCTAAATAGTTTTTTTTTTTTTTTTATTAAGTATATTAGCAACCGATATTATCGAAATTACTAATATTCCCTCTAACCCCTCCAACTAAGCTAAATTGCTTGTGCTAGGAGTGGGTTCACGTTGGTAGTGTAATGGCCAGGATTCGAACCCGAGACCTCTCGATCGTGAGGCCGACTCCTTAACCACTAAGCTCTTTCCACAAAAAACTAACTAACTATACAGAAATAAAGACAGTTATACACTTGGAGACATATCTTGGACACCGAAGTCGTGAGACAAACGAGGCCTTATGCTTGGTGAATTTGAGCTCGTCCACCACCGTAGCACTCCGTGATATCCTCAAAAGACACACAAGAAACGTGTACTGCGCATAAAGAGCACATTTTGAACACGTATTGGGTCCAAGATATATGTCACGATAGCTAAATATTTATAGGTACGGTGCTACTGCTACGTGTCGCTGCTACGGGTCTGCTACGCGTTGTCTCTACGCCGCTCTGCTACACGCATCTGCTACGCCGCACTGCTGAATTGTACACAAGCCCTAAACAAATAGTGAGAAAACTACGTTACCTCTGAAAACTTTACGATTCTAAACAATTTTAAGGATATAAGGCACTGTCGGTAGAACATATAAAGGCAAGCAAAATCTCTCCGAAAGCTTAGAGGTTCAGAACCGCTTGTGAGCTGGGGATCGGCGACAATCCTCAAAGCTCGTTTTTGTACCGAGTCAAAAGGCTCCAGCGAACGGGATTTGCAACTTCTAAAGCAGCCTCTAGTTTATTAAATTTAGTATGCAACTTACTTTTTTTGTAATTCACGCTGTTTAACATATTATGTATATCTAAATAATAATTAAGAACTATAGAAAATTGCAGTAGTATAGTCTTCATAATTTCGTAACGGATCACTCATAAATTACGTTAAACAGATTTTTAAAAGAAGGAATTTCAGTAAATAATATAACATAGAATTAATTACTATTGAAACGACAAAAGTCGGATAGCGGACTCAAAACTCCAAAGTCCGAGTCTGGAATGGGACCGGCATGAACGAAAAGATGATAATAATGATTCGTAGATATCGTAACATCAAGTAATCAACCTCACTTCAATTGAGTTAGTGATATGGTATAACAGGGTTGAAAATGTCTACGCTGCGGGTCGCTGCTACGAGTCGCTGCTACGAGTCGCTGCTACAGGTCGCTGCTA